>CM067216.1:96092920-96612920 GCA_034190945.1 Octodonta nipae | reverse complement strand
CATATATACCAACAAAACTTTCTCTATTCTTCCATTATAAGTTTCACAACGGCTTTAGCACACGGTAGAATTGCAGCTGCAATTATTAATGTCCAGTGGCTACGTACAGTATTAAAGCATTTCGACGCAGCAGATGACCATAAATCATGAAATTTACATTAGAAGTTCTACATAATTGCCTGTTAAATCACTCTTTTTGAAATACTTAAGGGTTTTAGAACGTGAAAACCTCGTGCACTCCTATGACATTATTGGCTATACATATACATAATCGCAAAATTAAGACAATAAGGGATCCTATCGGGTCTGAATCACAAAGCTGAATATAATCGAATGTACATAGAATTTTCAGGCACAATTTGAGGACCGAATATTGCATTTTTTAGAGTACGCAATTTTATTTTTGGGACAAGTGTGGGGGGTTAATAGAAGCTTAACCTCAAGTTTGTAGGGTCGCCACCCTTGTCCCCCGGCCGCCATCTTGGAAAAAGGGGTGAAAACACTTTTTTCGCAATATCTCGGAAACTATGCGTCTTACAAAAAACATAATTTGTAGCAAATTGTTTTGCCTACAAATATGTTTATATAACGTTTTGCCCTAAACTGAAAATTAAAGAAGTTATGAGCAAAAAAGTGAGAAAACTTTTACAAAAATTTTCTTTTTTGCTCTATAACTTTTTTTATATACATTTTACAAAAAAATAGTTCAGACCAATCTTGTAGATGATCTTTTGAGGAACATTTGTCCCTATAAGTTTTTTTAAAATCATTGTTTTAAAATGCTGTTACAGCGCTCCAAAGTTGACAGGGTTCGTCAATGCTCATAAGAATCCGGTCAAAACGAAATGTTCAACTAATTTTTTATTTTTTTTTATTGTAAATATATTCATACAATTTTTTTGTTAAATTCGTAGAACTTATCTTATTCATTCCTAATTCTTTTCTTTACCATAGAACTTATTAAATTTACTTACTTACTCCGAAAATCCTGATATAGCAGGAACAAAGTCATGGGAACGTATGCGTCGCACGAAAAAACATCAATGTACTGAGATTAAGTTTGATTAGAGTACCGTACTAACAATATCTCGAGAAAAATTTCTTGGTAATGAAAAAACAAATCAAATCTCATAGATCTTCTCAAAAAAGGGCTGGTTTTTCTGTCGACCAAGTTGAATCAGATGCAGATTCAATCATCGTCTCTACTGCGCTTACTGCATCCCGATCTCATGATTCTGTTATTATTGTGGCAGAGGACATTGACATTGTTGTATTGCTCACGGCATTAGGTACAAGACAGTCTAACATACATATTTCAAAACCTTCAAAAGGGCGCACGTCTGCTCAGTTAGATAGCCCTTCAAGTTTTATGCATGGAGATCTCATAACACAGAATTTGCTGTTTCTTCATGCTTTTTCAGGATGTGATACAACATCAGCAGCATATAATATGGGGAAATTAAAATTTATAAAAGTTATGGAGAAACATCCTGAATTAGCTGGTGATACCGCGCTATTCCTGAGTGAGAAAGTCGCTCGATCTTTGCTCACTCTTGTTGGCGAACGGTTTTTCATAGCTTTATACGGGTGTAATAAAGACGACTCACTAGACGGCTTGCGATACAAGCGATTTGCCAAGACAGTGACTAAAAATTCATTTCATTCATCATCGTTGCCTCCAACAAAAGATGCTGCTCGTACAGTCTCCGAGTATATCATCAGGTAAAGTCGTGGCTTAGAAGATATCAAAATCCTGAAGATTGGGGCTGGAAGATGCATGCAAACATTTGGATGCCAATACAAGCTTCCAAGCCTCCAGCACCCCCCGATCTCATGAAATTAATTTTCTGCAGATGCAAAGGAAACTGTGGAAACATGTGTGGCTACAGAAAAGCAGGCCTGAGATGCTCTACAGTATGCCTCCATTGTTCCGGCGAAACATGCAACAACATTATGGAAGTTTCAAAGCTAATGAAAGAAAATGAATTTATAGATAAACTTCCAACTATGACTCCAATTTTAACCCCCTCATTTCTCAAACTTTCACATTTGACATTGATTTAGATTCTAAGCCACAGCCTGGACCATCGAAGAAAAGTCGATTAAAGTAGCTAAAGTTATGAACAAAAAAGACTTTTTTGCTCATAACTTCTTTAATTTTCAATTTAAGACAAAACGTTATATAAATTGACTCTGCCGAAACGTCGTCATCGATCCCGGCAGGGATCAGTTATCAACTACGCGGATGAATTCCCGGAAACCACCTAAAACATATATATATATATTAGTGATGTGGCGTTATTAACATAGCTGCTATTAAACAACTATTATTTACTCGATAACAATAGCAACTGTTATTGCCGAATAAAAATAACAGATAACAGATGTAAGTTTATTACAGCTTACCGCCAATCAAACAATAACGTAAACAGTTCTAACCTCAACTGCCTTTTCGAATAGCAATAACAGATCGACGGAAAACTAAACGACTGAAAAAACAGTTGTTCTGTTTCGACCGATAACGCACACAGCAGTTTTCATACACAACGTTTCTGTTCGCAGTTGTTGAAAATAAAACGTAGGCTGAATACCAAAAAGCTGTTAACTGATTCGTACTGAACGCGCTGAACGGCCAAGCAGAAAAACTTTATTGAAAAATTTAACAGGAGTTTGTCTGATCTTGCAAACGTAATAATAGCGTTCAGATATACTTTCGTTCATCGTTGTCATTGCAGAAATCTTGACAATGTAATTATAAATGAGCGAATTTTAAATATATTATGTGTATTAGAAATTATATTAAGGGTTTATATTTTATTATTATTATAATGGTTTATGTTCTTGAAAAAAATAAATTTAAATTGTTTCTAGAATATTAACATATAGTGAATTAGTTCTTTACATTAATTCACGAATATTAACATAAGCCACAAATAAGACTATTCCTTATATTGACCACGGTATGAAAATGATGTACCAATCTTTAATTAAAAAATAGTGTTAAGTAAGAAGTAAGTAGGTAATTACAAATGTTTCAAAATCATCATTTCTTTGTTGATTGTTTCAGTCTCCACTTGATGAAATTTCATTGTTAAAATTACTTAAAAACAACAAACACCTGGTTAAATTTTCACTTTTTTATTTATTTTTAATTTGATATGTTTTTGCCAAGTCTGGCTTCATAGAAATTGGATATACAAGGAATGCCAAATTTATATTTCTTAGAAAGAACGTACAGATAGGGTAATAAAATAATTAAAGGTGTCGTCATAATTCTGGGATTTCTGAGGAAGTGGGTGTGGTGTAGCTCAGGTAAATATACATTTATAAAAACATTGTTGACAACAGATGTGGATAATATAATATTATTTAAAACTGGTTGTTCAGATGTTGATCTGTGGTTCAGATTAAGTAAGAGATGAATTGGTATCACTTTGAACATTCAAGGATTCGGAAATTTTGTTTTTGTTCTTTCCAGGGATTCATGAAGGTATAATTTTTTACGTTTGTTTTGTAAATCTAAATTTTGGGATATATTTTGAGGTATATGGTTTCTGAGTGTTCAGAAATGTAATTTATTGAGCTCTCATTTTCAAAAGCATTAGAGTGTTCAAGCCATCTTGAATTGAACGATCTTCCAGTGTGACCAATATAGAAGTTGGGGCAACAGTTCAACCTGGTGACACACAAGTTAGAATTTGTCCCTCTTATCTTTTTAGTTTTTTATATGTCTAGGTAAATTGTTGTTTGTTATCAAGGCTGTATATATATTCCTGTTCTGTAAAACAGATTCCATAGAATGTGAGAGTATCTTATAATTTAGGTATGGGATTGGGGTCAGTGGGATATATTCCTTTGTACTTTATCAGTAGATAACCATCTTCTATGACGTGAGTTTTCCAGTTTTTGAGAAAAGCCTATTGCAAACAATGACTTAGCAACAGTGCCAAACAATCTCTTCCCATAATCCCTTCAATTTGGATAGTTAGATATATTCATTAATATAATTGAGAATTACGCCAGGATTAAATATATAATATTTCCATAACAGCACTACCAAGCATAAAAAATAAAACGTCAAAAGATTGTTTTGTGTATTTTAATTTTTGGTTGGAATTTGCAGTTTAATATTATTCTTAAAGATACAAAATTGCAGGAATAATGTCTTACAAATATATTCTATATCGTACTAAATGCGAAGATCTCTATCATATTAGTAGCCAACCGAGATGAATTTTGCATATTTTAGTTTCTTACCAAGAGATGGCGACAGCAATTTTCAGCGTAAACAATATAACTGTTATCTGTTATTTTCAGTTGTTATTTGCAAATAGCAATAACAATAGCAACTGTTATTTAAATTTAGCAGTTTTGCCCATCTCTAATATATATATATCCCGTGTGGGGTTTGCTAGTCCTCCATCGGGCGCCTCCCCAGGTGGCGGATAGGGGAACGCCTCCTAGATATAGGTGGCACCGAGGAAATACTCGGGGCGGACCAAAACTAGCACCTGATGAAAGGCAGCAGTTTCATCAGTACCAAAGCATGGCGTGGGAAGATAAACTTCTCAAAACGGTGTGTAATTTGGACGCGAAAAGCGCAGCTGAAACAGCCATACCGGTTTTCGCACTGCGGTGTGGAAAGGAAACGGAACTCCTACTACTCTATACTACTTCCAAATCAACCAAATGACTAGTACAAATAGAACCACGGCCCTCAGTCCGGGGCACCCCTTAGGTGGGGAGAGGGTGCTAAGAATCCCCCCGTTAAACATAATCAAACACCAAATATATAACAAAACAACACGAGTTGCCACATGGAATATGCGCAGTTTATACATGGCTGGAAAACTCGCCAACGTCGATGCAGAGATGAATAGACTACAAATCAAAATATTGGGCCTTAGCGAAGTCCGATGGCCCGGCTCAGGAAAACAAAAAACCAAACATGGTGTCATATATTATTCTGGAGGTAATGATCCTAAACACCGTTATGGGGTGGCCATCATGATCACTTCCGAACTAGAAAAATCTGTTGTGGATTTCATCCTATTAGGAGAGCGAGTCATGCTACTAAAGCTAAAAACCTCACACCGTGTTCCGAACATTATACAGGCATATGTACCAACCAATGATAAAACGGATGACATGGTTGAAGACTTTTATGCCGACCTCGAAGAAGCCTTGAAACTAACAAAAAATGGCGAGATTACAATAATTCTTGGAGATTTTAACGCAAAGATCGGATCAGGAAATGATGATGGAGATTATGTCGGAAATATGGTCTGGGAGAACAGAATGAAAAAGGCGATCGACTTACACAGTTTTGCTCTGAACAACGACTAAGCATTGCCAACACTTTTTTCAAGCTCCATAAACGACGTTTATACACTTGGCGTTCACCTGCTGATCGAGATCACATCATAAGAAATCAAACAGATTACATTCTCGTAAGACACGAATATAAAAAGTGTATTAAATCAGTCAAAACATACCCTGGAACGGACATCAACAGCGATCATAACCCAGTTGTGATGGACATTAAAATACGCCGCATTGTCAAACCTAAACCGGCCCCACGACAGAAACGTATTGATATAAGGAAACTCGAGAATCCTGCAGAAAGAACACAAATTAGTCAAAAACTCGAGAACAGGTTGAAAGAAGCTGAGAGATCTATAAACAACGAATCAGATGAAGACATTGAGTCCTCATGGGAAGTTCTGAAGAAAGCGTTGACTACGACCCAGGAGACCGAGATTGGATTTGCAAACAACATCAAAAAACAGGAGTGGATGACCGATGAAATCCTCACACTTATGAACGAACGAAGAGAACAAAAACACAAAAATACAGATAAATATGACGAAATTAACAGGCTCATTCGTGCGAAATGCAGACTAGCCAAAGAATCTTGGCTGGCGAACAAATGCACGGAAATAGAAATACTTCAGGCGAAGCACGACCTCTTTAACTTACACAAGAATATCAAAGAGCTTACAGGGAGGCAGCAAAAAGGTCACAGTGGAATATTAAGGGGTTCCAATAATGAAATTCTTATAGGAGTAGACGAGAAACTAAAAAGATGGAAAGAATATACCGAAAATCTCTTTAATGACATAAGACCAGACTCACCCCCGTTTATACACCAAATCAACGAAAGGGCTCCTGAAATTACAAAAGAAGAGGTCAAACATGCAATCAAACTGCAAAAGAACAGAAGGGCAGTAGGGCCTGACAATGTGCATGCGGAAGTCTTTAAACTCGCAGCTGCCGAGGACGGGGATGGCCTAAATCTCATGACTACAGTATTTAACCGAATGTACAAAGTCGGAAAAATACCCACAGACTGGCTGAGATCCACTTTTGTTACCTTGCCAAAGAAGAACAGGGCATCACAATGTGACGAATACCGCATGATCAGTTTGATGTCCCACGCCTTGAAGATATTCTTGCGGATCATTCCTACCCGTATATACAGAAAATGTGAGTCCGTAATTGATCGTTCGCAATTTGGCTTTAGGAACGGAACGGGTACCCGAGAAGCCCTTTTCTCTCTGAATGTGCTAACTCAGAGATGTAGGAACATGAATGTCGATGTATTCGCATGCTTTATTGACTATAAAAAAGCATTTGACTGTGTGTCTCATCAAAAAATGATCAACATCCTAAAATCAACCGGGATCGATGCTCAAGATCTAAAGATCATTACCGAACTCTACTGGTACCAAACAGCAACAGTCAAAATCGAAGAGTCCACATCAGAAGAAAAAGCCATAAGAAGAGGCGTGCGACAAGGATGTGTAATATCCCCACTGTTGTTTAATCTCTACTCAGAGGCAATATTCATCGAAGCCCTCGAAAATTCAACTGCAGGCATAAAGATCAATGGAATCAATATAAGTAACCTTCGATACGCAGATGACACCGTCGTGTTAGCCAGCAGCATAACAGAACTTCAATCCCTTATGGACCTTATCGTGAAGCATAGCGAGAACTTCGGGCTTTATATGAATACATCCAAGACCAAACTAATGGTATTCTCAAAATCACCAAGACCCGCTACTATAGTGATCAACGGAGAGAACATTGCACAAGTGCCATCTATAAAATACTTGGGTATACTCGTCAACCAGCAATGCGACCCAAAGGCCGAAATTAGATCAAAAATCGCGCAAGCACGGAAAATTCTGAATAACATGAAGACACTTCTGGCAAATCGAAACCTCAGCCTAGAACTCCGGATCAGATTACTTCGTTGCTACATCTTCCCTGTTCTTCTATACGGATGTGAGAGCTGGACCATCGATGCAACCACAGAAAAGAGAATCGATGCGTTCGAAATGCCCGCCTACAGGCGAATGCTGCGAATATCTTGGACGGCACATAAGACAAACATAGAGGTTATGCAGCAAATGGGTAAACATAAAGAACTCCTAACGACAATCAAAGAGAGAAAACATATAATATTTAGTAACACTAGAACTGTCTTCTAAACGTTGTTTGTGGCATATTCTTGATTACTTTTATGTTTTTTTTTGGGCAATAACACCACAATAGAAATAAAACGACGTATATTGCAGGAATACCAAACGTTTTATATTTATTGATGCAGATTGCAAATAAAAATCAAATTTTCATTTTGCAATCTACATCAATAAATATAAAGCCATTGACAACGAAGTCAGAATAGACTTTGAAACGTTTGGTATTCCTGCAATATACGTCGTTTTATTTCTATTGTGGTGTTATTGCCCCAAAAAAAAAACATAAAAGTAACACTAGAATATAACAGAATTTCTTCCCCTGAATCGCTCATTTTAAACAATGGTTTAACTACTAGAACGCAAATTAAATTGAGAGAACTTCACTGTTCGCTATTACCGAACCTTCAACATAAACGCCCCATACAAGCAGAGGGTCGTTGCTCTCATCGATGCTCTTATCAATTATCGCAGCTCCAACATAAACGCACCCTTACAGTAGGTATCATTAATCTAAAGCAAATGCGTGTAACCATTGCTCGTTATTGATGTAAAACTACTAACCAAAAAGAAGTAAATCATATTGTAATTTGCTAGTATGTATTGATAAAGTAATTTACAATGAACAATAGGAACTCAGATTGGTGTTTTTACATTTTTACAACTTATCATCCCTCCAAAAACAAATAGTTACCCTCAAGTCAAACCTCAAGAATTTTTTCTTTAAAAGATATTGGTAAACTAATTTTATTAACTGTACTGAGGCATTATTCATTGTACCCATAAATTCTGTAGAATTTTTTATGGACTGTACGTATGCTACTTGAGGTAGTTGGTGCACATTCAAGAAAGGATAATGGATCCATCCAGGTTAATAGATTATGTAAATAAATCCTAGTACATGAAAGGGGGGGGGGGAATTAGAAGTTGTAAGAAATGTGTATATCTAGGAAAAACCTATCATCAATGACATGAGGAGACAGTTAAAGACAGAATCTAAACGTAGAGAGCTAATTGACTTGGGTTTTGTGGCAGAATAATATCAGAAGAGAAACAAAAAAGAGAATATGCAACACCATATTAATTATTATATTAAGGTTTATGGTATATTATACATATACATTAATGTATCAAAACCAACAAACTACTTATTTCCAGTTGAAATAGACTTTTGGAGAAGAGCGGCAAGGAAACAAATGAAAGTAGAAAGATTCTTAGTAGGAGACTTAGAAAAGCAACAACTGATATGGTATGAACTGTGAGACGAATGGATGAAGAACGAAATAACCTTTAAAGAGACCCCTGTGAAAAAAGAAGACGACCTACAATATGGTTGCAGGGGCTTTCCAAAACAGTGTCACAAAGAAAATCTAACCTACAATGACTGACCATATACCCAAGCGTGGCGATTAGGATCCCAAAGGCGCATAGTGCTGCGAACGGAACTATGTATGTACTACAGAAGACTTCAATGTTTCATATAATTGTAATATATTATTATAGCTTTAGCATTATATAACACATATGTTTACATTTTTTTTTATTGAGTAGTGAGCAAACTGACAAACTATTCGGCAGAGATGCATATAATTTTAGATGTACTGTAGTAAAAATATCCAACTCATGTTGTTCTGAAAACTCGAAGGTAATAGGCGTGCTGAGTTTAAAATGAATAACTACTAAAGTCATTCCAGCATAAGGCTTCGTTGTCGTTCAATTTTGTAAATTCATCCTACCTCCCACAAGATACTTGATCGTAAATATTGTTCTCAACCTATGAAGAAATGCTCTATCAGCCCACACAAAATTTTAACAATAGAAGTGTAATCGTTTTGAAGTAAAATAATCTCAAATCAAAACTGATGTTTTTAGTCTCAAAACATGTTTTTAGGAACTCATTATAATTGTAAACACCGTATATTTCAGTGTTGCATCGTCATTATAAACAGTGTACACAGAAACACTTGATTCCTTTATGATTGTTGTGTTTGATCTCGAATAAATGTTTCACATACGTCTCGATGATAGTGTATAAAACTGAAAAATCTCTTTTGTTAGGATAAAATCGAAGTATCACTGAGAGTAAGACAAATAAAAATGTATGTTTTGAAATAAATCGTAGCTTAACTACAATATAGTCCAGCCAATGAACATTTTCCCGGGTAATTTGTCCAAGCAGCAGCGATTTACCTATAAATTTGGATTTAATTTCTACTTACCCCTTACTTCAAAGTTGACCCTGTGCCGGTGTGCCGGGGGTTGTTTTTTTCCCGGGAGTGGGGGGATGCTCCCCTTCTCGGGGGTGAAAAATATTATATGAAAAAAAGTGCTTAAAAAATCATTTAATTTGTTTTTTATAAAAGTCTCTAGCATTAAAATTAAGCGAGTTATGACAAATAAGATTGTTTTTTTGTTTTTGGCGTTGACGCGGGTGGAAACAGTCAGCTCATGAATAAGTAGTACAAGGGAATGAAAAATCATCTTTTCTATTCTACCACCCAATTCCTTTTCAACCACATCACTTTCATACTTTCGTAATCCTCCAATTAGACACACTGACCATTTTTGAATTAATTGAATTCGTCTTACTATTTAGAACACCGACATGGTATCAAATAACACAAAAATTAAAATGTCGAAGCACTAGAAAATCGCATAAAGAGTTTTTAATGCTTTCATTTAAAATCCATCTTTGGCTGTAAATTTGTATTTAGTTGCTCTATTTATGTCTAGTTTTATATGGCCCGAGAACATCAGATTAACATCTAGACGCAGTACTAAATGTCTTTCAGTATTGACACATTGTAATCTCTCGTTGTGGTCTTGGTGCTTCAACAGTAGCTTCCGAGTGAAAATGAAATATAAATCTGCCCGTCATCTGCTTTCATATGAACAGAAGAGTATCTTTTTTCTTATTATATCTGTTCTGGAGGACCTAGAGGTTTGTTGTTTGCGAGGTCACCTTATTTAGATTGATCATCTTATCCATATGATCACGCCAGTACTGTCTCCATTTAATTATAACCTCTAGAGAGCATGTTACCCTTATTTCGGTATTTCTCACTTTGTCCCTAAAAAATAAGAGAAAAAAAGTGTATCCGCTGAGGTCTCGATACCGTAAGTTAGTACCGGTCTTACACAGGTTTTATATATCTTCTCTTTACTCTATGTGCATATGTTAATTTTTTCAGATGATGTCCCTTAAGCCTTAAGGCATCCATTATTAGTGAGGTTTTCCTAACTTGTTGCTTGTGATTTAATGTCGTTTATGGGGTCGTTACTACCTTAGTAACGGAAGTTCATCACATGTTCGATAAGTTTATCTACTGTGATTTTTGACCTCACTGGTTCCTTGATTGACATGTATTGTTTACTGGTATGTTACAATGTGTCGTGAGAGGTCGTTTTCCCTTTGTGCCAGTCATATGTGTCATCTGCATAACACTCCATACTGATTAACTCGTTGTTCATTCTTGTCACTTCGTTAATAATGTCATCCATGATCATGTTTAACAAAAATGGTCTGAAGCTGTCTCCCTGTTTTATACCCCACAGGGTTGATATATCGCTTGTTGTTTGATTATCCACTTTCATTCTTTTTATGTTACGTGTACTTCGTTTTCAATATTTCCAGTATGTATCCTGTCAAACGCCTTTATTAAGACTATAAAACAGACAAAAGCAGGGCAAGCAAATTCCATGGCTTTCTCCTTTAGCAGTCTGTTGTTGATTTACAGAGTTATCCCTTTTCAATTCGTTCCATGTAATTGTTGGCAATTATTGATCACAAAGAAACGGTCCTTCTCCTGAAAAAAAAAAAAACAGTTTCATGAGTTTGACAATTTCCTCAAAATACTTTGAATCTGTGACAATGTTCAGATCTCTCTGGTAGAAATAACTTTGATAAGTCTGTTGCCGGTGAGAATTTCTGGCAATTAAAACCATGTCATTAGCAGGACGCAGATAGTTGAGAACTTTTCTGGCAATACTAAGTCATTTGTAGTTGCAGCCGTTCCGAAATATACTTCTGAGTGTGAGTAATGTCGGTGATATTGTCGTCTTATTTGACTCCACTGGTTGTGGGAAATTCTGGGCTGCTTTCATATATTCTGAATTTGACCTTGACTTCTTTGTAATTATATTGTTTACTCAGGGCATTGGTTACTGCTTTCAGAATTATTGTATCGCACAGTTTACTGAAAGTATTTCTACCCAAACTGCTGTTCTCCAATTTTATGACGTTGTTTTATAGGCACTACGTATTAAAGTTATTTGCTTCCTCGTTGGAATCAATCTAAAGTTTTTTCGGCACATTTAAAGGAGGTAAAACCCGATTTTGAGTTCGATAGACAACTTTCAAAATCGCACCAGCAGATTCAATACATGGGACTGTGTTGTTTTTTGATTCGATTATTATTTCCCCTTTCTAAAATATCTGGCGAGCTTGAATACTTTTTATTAAATATGATCCTACAAAATTGATTGACTTTTAAGATTCGATTCGACGTAAATTTTTTTCATTGTGTGAGGAGTCAATTTTAAAAGCTCATAATCTATTCTAATACATCAATCGAATGAAACATCTTAAATACCAAAGTCGTCCTTATTCTCTAAGCAGATTGCAAAACCTGCTTCCAAGAATACAATTTAGGAATCGAAGATACTGTCAGACATAATTTTAATTTTGCATTTAGCCGCTCACATCATAAGATATCACCTGCGGATTTATATTATTTATTGTCACCTTAAGCACTTTTCATCTATTCTCGTACTATACCGCAATTACTAGAGAGCATATGAAGAACACCTGGGCTCCATTAAGAAAAGGAGGGTAGTTGTCGCAAGTAGTTGTTCTGTTACAAGATACGTTTTACAATTAAAAAGGAATCGCAACATTTTTTTCAACGAGAAAAGACATTTACGACATTGCTCTGCATGTGCTCGAGAAATATCTCGCGTTTGTTAGTTGGAGACTTTCTTACAGAGGACACCGGTCGATCTTTACTGCGGAATTGCACGAAATGAACTTGTCCGAAGATAATAAAGGCTAATATTTATGGGAGCTTCGTTAAAATTTAACCAGCTACTTTCGACATTATTGAATGCGTAACGTTTACTTGTCTCAATAACTCATTGATGTATGCTTTGTTAGTCAAAAGATATAAATCAGGTTGTAATGGATGAAGAAAAAACGAATATCGTAAATTTAAAATTTAACCGAATCCAAAACAAAAAGCCGAATATTATAATTCTTGAATAACGGTCCTCTGTCTCTGTTTGGTTGGTACCTATAACGGTCGACAATAAACTAAAATATGAATGCAGGAGTAAAAAAATAGTCAGCGATCCAAGTCATAACTATATAAAACTACGACACAATAAAAGAAACTTAGTTACCTATGTAACATGCATTATGTTGCCTTCTCATCCATCAGCATTTCCTCTTCTGTGGTCAATTTCTCCCTCATCCTTTGTCGCTAGTTTTTCTAACTCACACATCTGTCTTGCAGATCTCTGTAAATCTTTCCATGGCATTTCCTCCCAACTAACGCCTACATTTCCTAATCTACTCCTCCATGTTTCTTCCCTGTTGCCAAATGAATTCTATGATCCAGCGAGTATTAAAATACGAGAGACATAAGTGTCGGATGTAGTCAGAGGGTTGATATAAGCATCTGACCCTGTAGGGAAACGTAACAATATCGCCACATTTTATCCCTTCTGCCAGGCGGAAGAATAAAAGTTAATATCGAAAGAAGTCCACAAAAAAAACTGAGCCAAGTAGGATTAAGTAACGATTCCTGTACTTAATGGTACTTGGCCATTTGCAAACCTTATCCCAGTTTTTCTGTGGACTACTTTCGATATAAACTTTTATTCTTCCGCTTGGCAGAAGCGATTAAATGTAACGATATTGTTACGTTTACCAACAGGGTCACATGCTATTATATTCTAATACAACCCAATGTTCGAACAAGGGAGAACAAGGTGGACCAAAATCTGTCTCCAGCTGACGGTCTATAAGCATAACTAACAGACAATATTAATCCTTGCTAAGACCTGGAAACATACACTCTTTACCTGTAACCGAATTTGAAAACTGTTAGGTTAATGTCTGCTCTGCTACACTACAATAAAAAATATATGAAAAATTTTTGTTTTTATTTTTAAATAAAAATGTAAAATGTACTTATAAATTAATATAATAAAGAACCGAGCACTCTATTTCTTTATAAGAAATTTCCTAATTTACCAAAAAATGAACTATATTTTCCAAAAAATATCTGGAGAAGAAAAGTTGCATTTTCTTTTTGCGTTTATACAAAGAAAATGTATTTGTTTTAGATGAATTGTCGACATAAAAAGAAACCGGAAAATAATAATTTCATTAAACTTCCATTTTCCGTTTAATACCATAACTTTTGTGCCTAAACTCCTACAACCCTCTACAACATCTTAAACTAAAACTTTTTTACTCTATTTTACTGATCTATTCTGAGAACCTGAAAACATATTAATATCTAAATGAGTCAGAATAAGCCCTGAAGTAGCTCGTAAAGAACGAATTATTTTCAAAATATAGTCTGAAGGCCTCGTTAATGTAACCAAAAAAATAAAGGACACATCGGACCAGTTGGAGCTTATTTGGGTTTATAAAGACTATACCTGAAAAAAAATGAGCGAAAAAAAAAATCGAAAAATTGCCAAAATCGCAATTTTTGTAATTTAGCTAAAATTAAAAGCGCTGTATCTTCGGCGATTTTTAATCGATTTGGACATACATAAACAAAAATAAAAGATCTGCTTACATAGTTTGCAGAAAAAATATTAACATTAAAAAAGATATATTTTTATATAAATTTATCCACTATAAAATCTTGGAAAAATGCGAGAAACATCAACAAACAGGCCTAATTACAACACTATAGACTATCCATAATATTTCTTTAATAATATTCTTTTAATTACTCTTGAACAAACTTTTCATTCTGTTTTTTATACGTTCAAAAATCCTAGATGTCGGTCTTACATCTCGCGTCTTCAAATTTAATGAAATGCATCAAATGCATAAAGAAGCGTTCGAGAGGACATTCAATTGTGGGAAGCGCAACTGATGAAGGTTCCCGACCAGAAACAATATATATTATATTTATATATAATATATATTGTTTTGCGTACAAAGGAATGACACCTCGAAGAGAGTATTCAATATCTCTGACAGGTGAAGTAACCTGAAAATTTTATCGTGACATTCTGTCATAGGAGTTAAGGGAGAACAGCAATTACACGGAACGGCTCCAGATTCGGAACCTCTGTGTAGTGATTCTCTTGAAAATCCTAGATGTCGGTCTTACATCTCGCGTCTTCAAATTTAACGAAATGCATCAAATGCATAAAGAAGCGTTCGAGAGGACATTCAATTGTGGGAAGCGCAACTGATGAAGGTTCCCGACCAGAAACAATATATATTATATTTATATATAATATATATTGTCTTGCGTACAAAGGAATGACACCTCGAAGAGAGTATTCAATATCTCTGACAGGTGAAGTAACCTGAAAATTTTATCGTGACATTCTGTCATAGGAGTTAAGGGAGAACAGCAATTGCACGGAACGGCTCCAGATTCGGAACCTCTGTGTAGTGATTCTCTTGAAAATCCTAGATGTCGGTCTTACATCTCGCGTCTTCAAATTTAACGAAATGCATCAAATGCATAAAGAAGCGTTCGAGAGGACATTCAATTGTGGGAAGCGCAACTGATGAAGGTTCCCGACCAGAAACAATATATATTATATTTATATATAATATATATTGTCTTGCGTACAAAGGAATGACACCTCGAAGATAGTAACTGTACAGGAGTTCTGTTTTCATATGAAGGGGGGGGGGATTTAGGCATTTAAGACACCACGATTGTCAGTCGGATTGATGAATTTTGATGCCATATATAGGATGTATGTAATATTTGGTTGTAGAAATGATTTAGTGACATATGACACTTTCCCAGTGTTTGAATATGGGAAAATCTTGACACACAGATGTGCTGAAAAACCAATGAATGCACATGAATAGAAACAGAAAATGCAATGAACAAAATGTATATAACACGAAAAACACTTGTGTCATTATCAAACAAACTTACGTTTCTTCTTCCAAATAATACAGTGCGAGGATTAGATTGAGATTGATTGATATTGGCCAGAACTCAGTATCAACATTTATTCACAAACCTAAAAATCATATTTAAAAAGTTATTTAGGGTCAAGATAATAAAAATAATGACTTTGTTAGTGACTTTTTATTTTGAGAGGAGGCAACATTATATTTGAACATGCATTTAAAAGACAATACACTCGTTATAGGTGTAATAAAAATCCACCTTGGATGTACTCTTACCTACACCAAAACATAAAACAATTAATATGGGGCTAGTATTGTAAGAAATACAATTATTGATCCTTATTCTTTTTATCATAATATGACTGGAGCAGTGTATATGAATGCAAGGAAAAACACATTAATTCCTGACTTAACTCAGCTTTCTCCTTATTTTGAAATACCAGTAATTTAGAACACACTATCTGGTTTCAATAGTTGTTCTATTATTAGTTTATCACAGTGGTTACTGTAGTCTCTATTTATTTTGTAAATATATGTCAATTGTAGATAACTTTGCTAGAACAGTTTCTGTTTTTTCACCCACCTGCCCCAACTTGAAGAGACTTTTAGTACAATTTTGAAATTAGCTTAACTAAGGAATCTGGAAGTTATTAAAAAATGCTATGTTCAATTTTAAAAAAGATGACCGTATCACTTGAGGTAGTTCACTGTATTTGGAACAGCAAACCTAAGATTGTTTATTTAGCTAATATATTTTTGTTCACGGACGCTCTCTATAACTACCTAATACTGTACATAAGAGCCAGCATATAATTTCCTTTGCTTTAAGACAATTTTTTATTAACTGATTTTTATATTATAAGAAATAGGTATTTATTTATTGTTTTGTTTCAGGTGAGTACAGCCATAAATATCGAAACAGTATATATTCGAGGTAAGACATTTTTTTATTTCAATACTAAATATCGATTTGCTTTTATTTTTTTTTATTATTTATACCAAAAGTTTAAAGAATTATTTTCCTCAATGAGCTTAAAGTTCACCCGCTTTCATTGTTCTTTTTTCTAAAGAGGACAGCTAAACTGGGAATAGCATGACATATTCGTTTTTAAAATTACTAGAATCGCCTGTGCTGTGGTCGAAATTTGACCAATTGTATCAATTCCTGCAAAATGCTTAGCTTAATGATATTTGGTATGGCAAAGAGGCAGTAAGTGGAAATTCAAGACAAAAAGTTTAGTTAACATGAAATTTCTTAAAATTAAATAATTCAGCTGTTAACCAGTAGGATAATATGACAAATAAACGTAAATGACAATTATATTTGAATAGAAATTGCATAATAATATGTTTCATTTTACTACTAATACTTACTCAATCTCCATTTGTATGTTTAATTAAAAGTACATGGGTGACCGAACTTTACTCATAAATTCAAGGGTACATCAAATATGTTGGTAGGTACATATATACATATAATCGGATATTTGCTCTAATTTTTCTCAAGATGAAGTGATTCAGTTTAATTTCAACTCTCTAGCACTTATTAAAATACTCATTATAATAATTCCAGTTTATAATATATTTCCACCACCCTGTATATCTACCTGCGTATAGACGACTACCCAATATATATATATATATATATATATATATATATATATATATATATATATTACACTGTGTATATGCGACTGTTTATGGGCCACCCAATAAAACATTGGGTTCCTACATTTCTAGAATCACCCTATAAAATTATAATCTACAGCGCCTTATATCTCAGTCAATTTATATATGTATATGTAACTGTTCAAGACAACTTCATTGTGTGCCTCCAATTAACATGAGAACACGTAACTTTTTACCCATCCAAAAATAGCCTAACCAGCACTTTTTACTTTAAAATCTTGAAACTGTAAAAATGTAATGCTACAAAAATATCAAGTTATAAGATCCTACACATTAATTTGTATTGAATGAATTTTTTCTAGAGCAGTTTTATTCTCAAGTAGGTCACAACATCACCCTGTATTGAATGAAACATATTTGTCACAATCTCGTTCTTTCTCGGTAATACGATTTATCCCGATTTGTATACGCCAAAAATCGTAGTGCCGTTTGCCAAAATTACATATACATAAGATGCATGTAAATAAACAAACATTATATATATTATATTATTAGATAACTAAGAAAAAATATAGCTCGTTAATAGAACATTAAACAATTTTTGACTGAATTCTAATTTTTAGATGAGATGTTAAAATTAATTACCTTATATCAAATAATACTGCAAATTAAGTCATCTTATTTTATTGCTAATACTGTAATACGTATTCAAGTTTTATTTGCACATGGCATAAATATAAATAATTAAAAATATATTTGCATATCACATCTTCTGAGTGTTTTAGTACCTTCAAATCAAATCAATTCAAAATGTATCAATTAGCTTTAGAATCTCTAAATTGTGTACTTAATATATAAACCTTTTCATTTGGATTTTTCTGTAAATGCGCAAATTTCGTATAAACACAATTTGGTCACTTCAATAATTGCTGTCGTCATCGTTTTTGTAAAAAATTAACGTCATAAATGAATAGAAAAGAAAGCTCTGAGAGCATGCATCTTTGTAAGTAAAAGTGGATTATTTTAGTGATATTTTTTATACCTCACTACGATTGTACACAATTGCATTTTTACTGTTGACTGCTGTCAAATTTCGAACATTATATTAAGCTACTTGTTCATAGTGGGCGACACTCACTTGAATTTTATTAATAATTTAACGTTAAATTATAATATAATAAATAAAGATTTTTTATATATTTTGCACTGAAAGTCGTCAACAGCTACTAAACAAAACAAAAATAAAGAAAACCAGTTGAGAAAAAGAGGAGAAAATCGTACCAAACCGTTTTATCTTTGCCTATTTATATATAGATTTAGTAGTTTTATGTGGTATAGTGGTTTCTAGAATCATATATCATCAAAATGCGAGATACTAATAATACATTCTTATGCACTAATATTTTATACAGTCCAAAAAATGAAAAACTTTTCGAATGAAATATCAGATAATATACACAAATACAAAAACAAACTGTCCAAGATTCACATACAGGCAAAAAGAATATATATAAATAACTTTATCTAAACAGGTTAAGTGAATTAATTTAATATTCTGAATAACCTGAAGTAAACCACAGAGAAACACGGAAATACTTTAACATGTGGTTAGTCTCTGAGGAAAGTGGGTGGATTAATTTATTCAAATTTAAACAAACTCTCAAGAAATAACCAATTCAACAATAGAGGATCTCAAACAGGCGAAGGCTAACCTGCTCTGCATTAAGGAAGGCAGTTAAGCAGGGCATTAATGTGTCCTACCCTTTCTGAGGAATAGAGCTTAAAAATGACCTCTTCAGAAATAATTGATACCCAAACTAAGAGCAAAATAGTATCAAATGTTTAGTATTACACTTGAAGAACACAGAACAAACGGCTGGATGAATATCATAACAAAAAGAAAAACTTAGCTGTAGTAATTAATAAATCTAAATGGGACTATGCAGGGCCCTTCCAAGAAATAATGAATAGCGCTGTTCTGAAACGTATTAGGGAATGAGATCCAATACGACTGACTAACGATATAGAAACATCTGCCGACTTATTTAAGAGTCCTACACATTTTTGCAATCATATTCCCTATTATAAATAAAATTTTCCAAAGCAAATGGAAAACAGTAGTGAGTGGGGCTCCCGAAAACGATGAGCCCTAAACATTTGAAATCTGTCTAGGCAGTGGTCCGGCCCTTTAATCTATACCAGATACCTCCCAAATAAGAAGGCTGATAAGATGCTACATTACACATATTCAGTGGACTGATTTTACCGATTTTTTTTTAAATCTATTGCCACCAATTTTATACTTTAGGTCTTTGATCCTTACTAAAGAAATTATCTACAAAATCGCATAGCATCGAAACCGACTAGTCTGAGAGAATAATAAATTCCAATTCCGATTATAATCAGTGATTTAAATATCCCGTAATAATTATCTATATCACAAATTCTAATAAAAAATACATCTAATTACAAAATGTTGAAAGATGGTGCTTTTGCACACGTGTACATCTCAGCGCGTTGGAAATTATTACTATTCACGGACCATATTTTATTATTAATAGCGATCTCTAAGACATACAACGCCCATTAATAAGTTTTTTAAAAGCGGGAGACGTACAGATTTCTCACAAAGGAAACCAATTTGAGTTTTTATTTCTTCATATAAACTAAACGAGAGTCGGACATCGCGTGCTAATAGATAATACACACATTTAACGCAGCTTGCTAGAACAGTTTATATCTATTAAGAATTGAAAATTGTTTTATATAACGAATGAGAAACTGTTAGACTGTTAGCTGTGATATGAGACAGATTGCGGCAGGCCACCTAGAATGCTGATACGGATTTCATTAGAATGACGGAAACGTCGGAGGATTTCAAAAACAAACTTGTAATTTGAATTTCAACTCAATTTATTCACTGGATGTGCAACAACGGAATAATGTGAAATTTAAATTAGGTATATTCCTTCTGATGAGATCAGAAAATGAAATTTAACATCATGTTTCAGTAACCAATTCACAAACTTATCCAGAAAATAACTTCCGCTACCACGATTTTCCAATTTAAATACCAACTCTGCCAATAAATTTACGTTAGTACGCCTGGTGTGCGGTTTTAAGTTCACTGTCGGAAATGTTCGTTGCAGGTGAAAAGTACTTAAATGAATTTGAGAGCTACTTTTTAAGTTACACAGATATAATACAATTCGTGATATAAACCATATTAGATAATTTTACTCGGCACGATGAATTTCAATTTCCTGAAGTATCTAATGATATAAATAAAATTGAAGAGCTTGTCTAGGATTTCAAATATTATTTGAATTATACAAAATTATTTAAAATATTTGTCTCTCTATTTGTGAAAAATCTTGTAACTAGATACATGAATTTTAACGCGGCTTTTATAGGCAGTGGTAGATAATGTAGGGAGTATTATTGTAGGCGTATTGCGTATTCCAAAACCAAGGTTCGATAACCAATATTTAACTGATGGTACGTCTGCAAAAGCATGCAGCGCTATCTACAAAATTTTTAGAAAAACACTGTATTAGTTTTCCTGTCGGTGAGAAAGTAGATCCTGTCAGTTGTGAAGGGTGCGGTGTGACTGAACATTTGCTAGCTGAAATAATGAGTGCAAACAAGTTCGAAAATAATGTTGAGAATTTCGAAATGGCCATACCAAAGTTTGCAAAAACCAGCGGAGTGGCATGTACAGTATTCGGATGGACAACATCGTTGGTTAAGGGAATTGAAAATTTCAAAGTTAATCGACGATTGACAATTAGTTGCCTGGCTTAAAATATTGTACAGACTTTTGAAGCGCTGTAGACAGTATGAAGATGATTTATTTTCCCACATTATTCGCGCAAAGCGACAAGATATCGCATACTAAGAATTGAAACCACAATCAGTGCATTTCACTAAAACCAATAAAATTCTCCAATCTAAAAATGTGCCAACAATCGCAGCTGACGTATAGTGTTAAACGCTAACCGAACATGCTTCCAAAATTGTCGCCGCGGGAAACTGTCATCTGACAAACCTCCTCCACGACAACAATCATCCTCACACCGCTGAAATGACAGACTTCTAAATTTTCCTTGTGAACTTTTTATCACCCTCCCTACAGCCCCGTCCTTCAACCTAGGGACTATTTCCTCTTCTTTTATTTGAGTCTAAAATGATTTCAAAATTCTGTCAAAGACTAGCAGTGATCCAGGCAATTTTTCGAAATTATTCCGCTACATTTTGTTTTTGTTACAAATTTCCATCCTCGTCTATTACAAGAAAGTATGAATTGAGGGAATCCCAATTAACAGCAGCTTAATTAGTTTTTCTTTTATATTTTAATTTGTAACATTAGGTGCTAAAAAGTATACCTACTAAGTTTTTACAGCTAATCCAAAAGTGTTTAAAAATATTTAATTTACTCTTTAAGTCTAAAAAATGTAGTAATTATTTTCTTGTACATTTACAGTTTCAAACTAAAATAAGACGCCTATTAAACGATAACACCTCAATCGTATGAATCAACAGAAATGTTGAGCTTTCAAATGATTTTTGAAAAAAAAAGCTATCCTTGGGTAAAGTTATCCTAATATAAGATCTTTTGAAAATTAAAGGTCTAGGAAAGTTCGTTGTTTCCCAAGTTGTAAATTTGTTATTTGTATAATAAAAAAAAACTATTTAATGCAGTGCGATTTCAAAGATCTGTATTCAATACAGAGGACGTCATAATAATCTTCTGTAGCACCGTCGGTCTCGTTAATATATAATCACACCTTGTTTATTATTTTCAATCTTAGAGCAAGACCAATGGATACCCGTCCCAATTTTGCTGTGAATTTTTTAACGGCATTAGTGTCTATTGGACGATAACATATAGTGATAATTAGCTCATGAATAGTACTTACTATTACTACGTTAGTAATGTTGCAGTAAAATAAACATATAACTGCCGTATAAACTGCAAATCTAACGGTAAACAATTACATAATGTACCGGTAACAATTAGTATTGTACATTTATGACACGTTTGAAGTGAAAAATGGAGTTTTAAACGAAATAATAAGAAGAAAAAATCTAATCTTTTATTATTAACTAAAATTATAAAGAGTGAAAATTACCCTTGATGGTTAATTAAAAATTATATTTACATGAAAATTTCTCATTGCTTCGTCGCTGGTGAGATAAATTACGCATTAAATTATTACAAAAAATAATTAATTTATTATTACAGTGTGGAATGTGTGCTCATTTTTCTGATGATAATTGCTCATTTTGACATAATTTTATAAAATAATCAAATATTATTGTTCATACATATAAGGTTAATTTTTCTGGTATCATTTCAACTTTTCCAAACCCCGAACATCAATTTGGATATTACATACAATCTGCATTTGCATGGTTAATTTTTACACCAATTTTACTTTACCAAATAAATCTCTCTCAGTCGGACTGATTTGTTCGTCAGCATTGAAACTACATACCTCGGTTTTCAGAATCAGCAATAGTTATATATTTTTTCATTTCATTATCGAAAGTTTGGTTTGTGTTTATTTTTCAAAATTGTTTAATAGTCGTTAATATATTTTTTATGTTTTCTTTGTCATGAATAAACTCTTTAATTATTAATTCTATATATTTGCAAAACAATTATCATATGTTAAATCGATCGACACTCAACTCAGAGGCCAATGACTTAATCTTCAAGTCATAATGGTTTTGAAATTAAACATTTAGGTGAATTAACTCCAGTTCCACTGTAAATACTTTTGTAGTGTATTCTACTTTCAGTTTATATGAGAAAAACTGATGGAAATGACACATATCACTTTCTTTCCTTATTTTTTACTCTCCGTAACAATTTACTTGATTTTAGAGATAATTAAATTTATGCATTATATGTTGCTTATGTCACAATGAAGACAAGAAACTTCTCGTAATTGGTAGATGTAACTCAAAAATTTCTCCAATCAAATCACAGAATAATCAAGCCCAGAAGCGAAACTCTCCTTTGCAGCCAGATACAAATTTCTTTGCGCATGTGCGACAAAGCCATTAATTTGAAAGTAGGTTCAATGAACCACAGAATGAAGTATTATAATATTATTTCCAAGTTCAAAATGTACCCTATCCTCAAAGTAAAAGCTACAAAAATAATCCTATTATTCACAACGAACCTGTTAAACACATGTTACTTACATATACACAATATTCAACTACATATCAATTATCAAACATAACCTAACTATGAAGTGAAATTTATTGTGTTTAAAACAAATGAGGCTAAGGGTTGCCTTACTAGCACTAAATAAACAATTTATTTATTATTCACAATTGCATCAGAACGAGGTATACAAGTAAGGTCAGTTTGTCAACAAATTTTTGAGAATTAAAATATACTTTAAAAAGATTGTGAGTTGGACCTATTACTTCCACACCATTTGAAGTGGAACTTTTGGTATATCACAGATATATAAACACAAACCCCTTTATTTTCATACGACTTCTGATTTCTCTTTTTTTATTCAAATGCCTTTAAAACTTACATTTTTCAAATATGTTGTTCCTCTTTTAATACGAATTCGTCCTTATATTTAATTTAAAGTAAAACATTTTTCCTTCAAAGTGTATGTTGTTGGTCTGTTTGCCTGTCTATTTCGTTTTCACATCTACGATACTTTTTAGGTTTCGGTACATCCAATATACGGAAACTCAATAAAAATCCTGATTTCTCCATCTTTCACATCACAGCAATTAAAATATACATAAACGACCCCCATTACCTCCTATAGGTATCTGCGAACTACTGAGCATAATTTGTAAAAAAACTTGTAAATAGACCCTCACTTAAAATTTACTAGAAAAGTAAATCATCAATTTATAAACTTAAATATGAAATAAAAACTTTGTTTTTGTTAAGTGCACCTGTAGCGTAATGTAGCAAATGAAAGGAATCTTCATAAAAATACAAATATATTTTATTTGTATTTTTAAAATAATTCCTTTAAAAGATTTAATAATTTATTATTTAAAATTTGACCAATGTTCTCTTTTGTCTTCCAGACGACTGAACCTAAAATTCAGACAAAAGATTATATAGTCTGTTCTTAAAATCTTAATTTTGTTGTTGTGGGAAATAAAAAAATGTATATTTTTTATAAATTTAAAACAATTAGTTTGAAAGATATTAATGAAAGATATAAGAAAACTACTTATTCCCTACTTGTCTGAAACTGGAATATTAGAAAAATATATAGTTTGATTTATCTACATTGCATCAAATCTGAAAACTAGTACGGGAGTCCCAACTCGCACTTGACTAAATTATTATTTCAAAACGGTACCCGTAATAGAGTGGTAAAAAAATAAATCACTAATTTATCTACTCCATGCTAAAATGCAGCGAACCAGTCAGTATCTAATATATTGAAACATCGTACATTTGATTATCCCATTTATTTGGTACAAGAAGTAGAGCGGCGCTCTTATACAGTAGATAACAAAATTAATTTGTTTAGCTAAGTCTTGTTCTATTAAAATGCTCATCATTGATTGGAAAACTAAAATGCACCTTTAGTGTAGCCTCACAGTTGTTTTAATCGGTTATTGACAAGACGTTATAAAAAAAATCTTAAGTTTAGTATTCTTCTCGAGGACAGTTAAATGTTTACGACACATCAAGAAGACACGTTTTTCGTTTAAAGCGTGTGGGTTTATACATTTCATTTCCAGAATAAAATCACCTGAGTGTCAAGATTTATTTTTTACTCATTATGGGAATTTTAATTTGAATTCGGCTTTTTCAAAGCCAGAGGAATCGGTAAGTCATTATTTAAATCATCAATTAAATATACTGAACTTTTGTACACATCTTTGTTTTATTACAGCAGTCTCTTTGAGTTATAATCGTGAGGTTTTTCTAGTAATTCTCAATTTACGAGTAACTCGGTCTATTAAACTGTTCGAAAGTACTTGACACTTTTAATTGTGTGCATTTATCTGTTACCCGTGGGTGTATATGAAATGTCAGGTTGGATTTTACAGTAGAATTTCTCATGATTAATCAACGCAATGCACAATGTGAATCCATTTATACGAATCGGAACGATTCATTTCAATGTCAACATTTAATTTAAATGCCAACGAAATCTATTTTAATAATACTATTAGCGGTTTTTCTTTGTTCTCGATATGTTTAACTTAGTTTCGCGCAACTACTTGAAGGTTTTTCCCAAAGTATACAGTAATATAAATTCTCCGTATTAGGATTCTCACAATTCTTCGAAGAATATTTAGTGGTACTGTAAATGTCGACGTAAAATCATGTATATTGTGGAAAGTATTTCGATATTGATGTGTGGTTTAAATATATTGAACATTATATCAAGCGTTTTTCAAAATTTAGGTTCTTTCGCTCATAAAAAAGCACCTTTAAAGTAAAAATTTTTATTGACACTTTCTGCATATTGTTTAACCTATGAAGCGATACACCTGTGAAACGCGATAATAGTGTAACGGCTTGCTTTCGATCCATCTGACTTAAAGAGCCAGGGGCGATAACAGTGCCTATGAGCTTCTCAGTATATTTTCCGGAAGGGTGTGTGTGGGTACTATGTTTTTAGCTTGAACACTCACTCTTAGGGCGCCAGGCTGGGAGGACACAAAGAGACAAGATACTAAATTCAATACAAGTTTATTTGAATATTCATATACAAAATACAATGGTTCCCTGAGATGGAGAAAAGAAATGAGCAAGTACTTTCAAAATGAGCTCAAGGTAATTACTTACAGAGACCTGATATTTATGGGAGTATGGTCGAAGGGCTTCGGATTTGGCCTGGTTGCTGACTATCAGCGGTAATCGGTTATTTGGTCGGCATGGTGTGGATTAGCCGTTCAATTGGGACCAATAGTAGACCCACTCGGCACAATGGTTCCCACTCTCTGATGTAAATAGGATTATGGACAGATGGTTTCGTGTTGGTATGGTTACTGGGTCGTAAGGGTATTTGGATGGTTGGCTGTCTTTGTGTGGACCAGCCCTCCCGATGGAACCAATGGTAAACCCACTGAAGGTCTTGAGGCTGCGTGCCCCCTACGCTGGACTTGGAAACAGCTTCCAGAGCCGGTGCCAGTAGCATATGAAATGATTAATAAAAAGCAATCAGTGGTCTGTCCGCATGTATTTCACCAGAGTTGAACCGAATTACCAGCTTAACTGATGTTGGTGTCAGTTACCCAATTTCCTTAACTCCTCAATTTATGAATGAGGTAATCTCTTTGTCATTACGGTTACAAAAATAAATTTAATTGACTGGAACGGTATGTACAGGAAAATCAGAGGTATTTACAATCAAGCATTTACAAAACAAAAATACAAAATATAACCAAACTAATTAAATATCTACAACTTGATAATTTAAGGAACATGAAAAGAATTTATACAATATTTAACTTTAACTGATCAGCTAAATATGAAAACAACAAGGGATCTCAGATAAATTATTGGTTCTTTCAAATTAACTTCAAAACAGAGAAATTAAATACATAATAACAATCGAGGCTGTACTGTGAACACCGTGGTCTGGTAATTTCTGGTTCAACCAAATTCAACAAGCGATACAAAAATTAAATATATATAGCTCCTCTATTGTACGGTAATTCTTATCCTTATAATGGCTTTATCCACAGGAATGCTCCCGTCTTGTAAAAGTTCAAAATAAAGGCAGTATAATTCTTATACAAGACGTAAAAAAAGTTGGGCTAGTTAAGCCATTAAGCAATAAGCAGGCCAGACAAGAAACAAAAAAATGGCCACGTGGCATATAGTTATGAGAATTTTCAATAAAACTACCATTTTTTTGGGAAGTTTAGAAGGTCACTGCGGTAGCCCAGGCACACCTGGACGTATGTTAACTAGCAACACAGCAATAATTAAAATTACTAGTCGGCAATTGAACTTCACTAATAAAGAAAAACGAAAAGAGAAAAAATTATTATTTAACCTAGAATATAGAATATAGGCTGAAATTATCCAAACGATAAAATTACGATAAAGCGATATATTGGATAATTACTACCGTTATTGTTGAATTTTTAACCAAAAAAAAAAAAAAAATTACTGACCACGGCAGCAGCACACGACCTTTCGTTTCGGAAGTCAAAATGCAAGAGCCAGATCTGAGCACATTTCACGATCTCTAGTAAAGGAAGAGAGTGGGGATAATTCCATTTACATTTAATTAACTAATGAAGCTTATTTACGGATGATTTTTTAACGATGAAAATGTTAAAATATTCAAAAAAAAATTAATAAAAATTAATTGATGACCAAGACCGGTATGCATTAATCCTAGCCGAAATCAATATGAAAATAGTTGCTGTTTTACACAAAGAAAAATTCAAAGACGATTCGTATTGTTAGGCTGTTTGCCGGCGGTACGTAAATCGACAGGACTGTACTCAAAATATTTCCTACTGAAATAGCTTCATATTTATAAGATATTTTAGCAATTAAAAGCATGCTAGCGTAAGCGGTAGAAATTGAAATATTTAGTTACATGTTCACCCATTTAACTAAAGACAGCAGTTTATACTGGTAAAACATAGTTTAGAAAACGATATAATTAGGAAAGCAATTTGAAAAATATGGAAGATAAATTTACATTCGAACAGGGAGAACGGCAATTCACCCGTTACACCTACCTGCATGGGAGTCTATCGCGAGCGCGTTCAGATAATTGTCCACCAATGCACTTTTTCAAATGCAAGAATAGTACATAGTCGCTTGGTGTAAACTAAAGACTGTACGGACAATCAAAAAATTCAGAAAATATTGAAACTCCTTGGCCGGAGTTGACGTGAAGGAACTTGATTAGTTAACTTTTCACAGTATAAGCTAGCTGTGATTGCTGATCTTCGATCCTTGAAATCAAAATGAGGCCATTTTCGTCCCAAAAAACGGTATCTACCATTTTTACAATAGAGAAAGAAATTACTTAAACGTATACTCACTGACAAAGAAATCGCAACACCCAGGAGGAGATGTTTAAATTTAATATTGTTTTGGTAAAACATAGATGCTATAATAAGGAGTAGATGATTAAATTTTGGTAAAATTTGGTGAATGTTTTTTCATGTAAACTTTTGTCTTATCAATTAATATTGTAGTGGTTTTTGATTTTTTTTTAGTTTATCAAAAAACAAACTAATGGGATCCAAAATTGATGTTTAATAATGTTAAAATGCCTAGAGGGCGCGTTCCTCCGAATGTATCGCCAGCAAAGTGAATTTGAAAGCGGTCGAACTATTGATTTATTGGAGGCGGGTTTTTCATGTCGAGAAATCGCTAACGAACAGAAATCTACTACTGTTATGTTGTCAAGCGGGTTTGATAATACCTAAAATTAGAGAAGAGTGGGCACTGGACATCGAAATTCAAGATCGATGTCTTATGGCCTTTAGAGACCGATTTTCGACAACTTGATTTTTGATAAGTTTCCGAACGGGTAACCGCCGAATAAGGTCTTTTGGAATGCCTTATCGACCCCGACTTGTGCTACCTCTGACCGCTGAGTATCGACGGCAACGGCTATAGTGGTGCAGAAAACGAAAACATTGGAATGTGAAATGACATCAGGCCGTCTTCTCTGATGAATCTCGATTCTGCTTGGATGGACATGATGGCCGAAGAAGGGTTAGACGACGTCGAGGCGAAAGATGTCAACCTCAATTCGAGGTTGAGCGACATGTACACCGAACAGTAGGCGTTATGGTATGGGGTGCTATTGCATATGGAAGTAGGTAACCTTTAGTCTTTGTTCGAGACATATGCTTTAATTGGCTCTTGGATCCCAATTTCAGCAAGGTAATACTCGGGCTCATGTTGCAGGAGTAAGTTTAAAGTTTTTTGGTGAGACCCATGTGGTAGAACGCTCGGAAATTTACCCTAGCCCTCACGGCTTTGGAGGTTCTAAGACATAAAAATACAGGTAGCTTGAGAGAGAAGAAGAAATAAACCACATTATTGAATCAATGCCAAGACGTGTTGGGCGTGTTGGGGAGTGTATAGATTTTCACGGTGGACAAACTTAATAATAATAAAGATTAAATCCTTTGTATTTTTTATTAAAATTTTAGTCATTTACTCCTTACTATATATATCATTTATGTTTTACCAAAACAATATTAAATTTAAACATCACCTTCTGGGTGTTGCGGTTTCTTTGTCAGCGAATATATTTTTCCACCATTCAGTGCCGAACGGTTGAGATTTTTCATGAATAATTTTAAATGTTTGATATCTTTGCTGAAAACATATTTAAACCATTACACGTGATATATCACATATCTTGGACTTCAAAATAGCTTTACAATTAAAAATAAAAAACAGGACCTTATTAAAAAATGGTGTTAAATAAATTAAAACTAAAATCCAAAAATACCGAAATCTGTTAAATATATTTTATTATTACAAATATTATTTAGAGCTTATAACTTCTACGGTTACCAAGATTCCAATGCTATATCCCATGCTTATCTTACACGAACCCCAAACTTTATATATATATATATATATATATATATATATATATATGTGTGTGTATTAGTTGGTTTCCGGGAATTCATCCGCGTAGTTGATAACTGATCCCTGCCGGGATCGATGGTAAAATGACGACGTTTCGGCATCTGCCCTCTTCAGGTCGGTTCGCATAATTCTCGTAGCCTTTGCTTTCGCTTCTAGTTACTCGAATACTGTATTCGAGTAACTCTGCCGAAACGTCGTCATTTTACCATCGATCCCGCCAGGGATCAGTTATCAACTACGCGGATGAATTCCCGGAAACCATCTAATACATTTAGTGCCCGCGAAAACTTAAAAACAAATATATATATATATATATATATATATATATATATATATATATATATATATATTACTGATGCGACTTAAAATTAATATAAAAATCATTCATTAACGTAAATACGTAACGTTAAGTAGATCTTCTATATATTCTATTTGATAACTAATCCCTTTTGGAATTGTCGAATCTGCCCTCGTTAGTGCTCTGCCCTCGTTAGTGCTCTGCCCTCTTCAGAAACTGTACATGTATATGTATATAATTTATTTGTGCTCAGTTTATTACTGATTGTAATAATATGTTTCTGTTAATAGTAATTTTTTTTCGCCATTACAACAAACCATTACAACAAACATAAATTTGTACTTGTTTAGATAACAATGTTCGTTCCGTTAAATACAGTAGCAAAAACATAAATAATATTGTGTTCGTTTCCGTGAGACAGTTGAATTGTAAATGTAGCAGTATCCATTATTTTCGAACACACCCGCAACTACTTTCATATAATAAGCAGTGTGTGTTCAATTGATAACTAAATTGATTTACAATGGTAGCGAAGTTTTTTTACATCACAACGGTATTCAATTAACACAGGATATAAAATGGTTATCACAATTACTCTTTTACCACCATTAAACTATTTAGATATGTGGAATTAGATTTTACTATTACTGTTGGTATAGTAGGTAACTGTATTATTGTGATTTACATACTACCGGGTAACCCATAAAGTTAAGAAATAGATATTAGTGTTAGATGACATATGGAATGCTTCGCTGGATGTTTCTAATAATGTTAATTGTAAATGGTAAAAAATTAAATAATATAATATAATTTCAAGAGTATAAAACACAAGATATAATAATATCAAATTAAATACAACAAATGAATCTATTTAAATCAAGATGTTCTGAATTATTCTAATGAATTATAGGATTGTCCAAAAATGACCACTAAACTAATTATTTGATTTAAACTAATAGAGAGTGAAATAGCCCTCTTTCCAATAATTTCTTAAAACACTAAAAATGTTATATGATATACATTTTGGATTTTTTTCGGATATATTTTATCAGTACTTATTTTGCCGGTTCATTAGATTTGTTTCTCCGCCGATTTTTCCTTCAACAGTTAAGTATTTGAAAATTGTAAGTGGAAAACTTAGTATAGTAAAGCAACTTCGAAAAATTGCCCAGATTACTTGCTCTCTGTACAAATATTCATTCCCAAAAATACTCTTAGGGAAAGAAATGTCTATAATATGATCAACCAGTATTCCTGTATATACATAGTGTTTTGTTGTGTCATACTTATCTGTGTTTAGGAGACATTTCAAAAATTTTTACATTGATAATTTGGTGTTTGGCGATCACTTGATACTCTTCTGGCAATAGTTTGCCCATCCCAAATCCAGGTCGATTGAAGATGCCCCTATTTCCGCGTTGTTTATTACCATCTTTTTTTTTTCTTTTTTAACGTTTCTTCTTTCAGCAACATCTTTGTTTTATCCCCTTCTGGTATATTGGTGGTTGTTTTTACTTCTAAAGGTCTTGAAGTTTCACCGACATATGTATAGCCACAATCACAAAAAACACTATAGATACAATTGTTTAAATTCTAAGCTGTGTTAAATGGTTTGGTATTTGTAAGAATAGAGCGTAATGTATTATTTGTTTTAAAACAGTAGTTTTAGCAGGTACATACAATTCAGAAAATAGGAGACGACGACCTCATGCTATTCCAAATTCCAATGTTGTTCTCTGCACCACTGCAGTCATTGCCGTCGATGCTCAGCGGTCAGAGGTTGCACAACATGCTGCAGTCCAAAAGACCTTATACGATGGTAATCGTTCGAACACGTACAAAATGGCCTTGTCTCATAACCACTCATAAGCCAAATTTCGAGTTGTCGCAAAAAAGTCTTAGAGGACGATCTTGAACTTCATTTATGCCCCTTCGACGTCCTCTTCTCCGATTTTGGGTATTATCAAACCGCGTTTGACCACATCTCATAACAATAGTTGGATTTCTGTTCATGCGGTTAGCGATTTCTCGAAATGAAAAACCCGCCTCCCGTAAACAAGTAATTCGAGCTCTTTCAAATTCACTTATTAGCTGGCGATACATTCGGCGTACACATACTCTAGGCATTTTAACATTATTTAACATCGATTTTGGATTTAAAAAATGCAAAAATGAATTGATAAAAAAAGTTTACATGAAAAAACATTCACCTAACTTTACCAAATTTTAATCAGTTACTTTTTACTATAGTATCAATATTTTAGCAAAACAATATTAAATTTAAACATCTTCTGGGTGTTGCGATTTCTTTATCAGTGAGGATATTTAAATAAGACAATAGGAAAAAACAGCAAACTACAGAGGAATATCACTCTATACGCCCATACTTACTGAGTTACAGCATTTCCAAAAATCATTAAAATTTTACTATTTTCAGTTTTGATCCCTTAATTCTTCCAGTAGTCTATTAGACCTGTTTTAATATTATCCTAGTTAATGTTGACAACTATTTTTGTTGAGTAATTACTTGAAAAGTTCTATTACTGAAAATATACCAATAAAATTCGTTAACTTCGGATTTTTCCAAAAGTCACAATTACGGATATAACCAATGTTTTTCCAACAGGATGTGGTATTAATTTAGAAAACCCCAGATGCTTATTTATATTCGCACTCAACCCTGCAACATATGTGCCTGACTTAATATCTGTGATTTTTTTTTCTGATTGTGTGAGGTAATTCCTAATAAGTTTTATAGCGATGTGTACCTTGTATGATTAATTTTCTGCATTGTCTTCTACGTGTGTTCAATAAAATTATGCTGAGTGCGATTTACTGTTTTGTCTCTTTGAATAAATGCTTCATAAAGATGTATTGGTAAAGAAATATACAGTTATAGATATTTTAAGATTTTTCGCAAAGTGATGAATATTAAAACCGTCAAAGATTTTCAGCCTGTTAATCAATAACTAAACATTTATACTGTGTCTGATAAAATTGACAAGAAGTGGAAACTGTTGATATTACTAATATTTCCAAAGATATATTTTCGCCATAAAAAGTTCATCATCCCATAATTAAGAATTAATGTTATAAACAGAACAAAATTTAAAATGATATCCTATTTTAGAAGCAAGACCTTTGACCATATAAATATTTTCATGAGGGGTAGACTTGACTGAAATCTATCCCTGTTTATAAAATGTAAAAAAGATTTTTCAAATGCCGACATATATCTCTGCAAAATTCAGATTGTTTCTTATTTCGTGAAATAAAATTACAAGTAATTAAAATTATAGTTTTTGGACTTTTATGTCAACATAAATAACCTAACATGTTATTTACACAGGTTGTTTCAACAATAAAGTTCATTTTATGAAAAAAAAACTTAATATGAACGTTTGCCCTAAATGTCTTAACTTTTGAGATACTCACTTTAGATATTTTAATGAATTAATTTGGTACACGATGCCTATGCATTAAGAGGTACTTTTATTTATTCCAGTGATGCTCGGGTGGGATTTGTCTCAACGAAAATCATTATTATAATTCGCTTACAGTTTTGAACAAATTAGATGTCTTGATTTTCTTTCGGCCGACAAATCGACGAGCAAAAGTTTACCAATGGTCAAATTATATTTTAGGCAGGTTTATTGAGTATGCAGATATGCATGTGATATATATTTTGCGGCTTACAATCTTTTACAGACCAGAAGGTTGTAACAGGAATGACTTCATAATTTTAAAAAATGGTTCAAACAAAAATTTTTCTATTTTTCTGCTTTATCCAAATCCACGATAAAAAATGAGAGTTGCTGTTTAAGAAATCATCATGATGTTCTTCAAAACACCTTCAAGGTCATACTCTCTACATATATATATATATATATATATATATATATATATATATATATATATATATATATATGTCGTAAACAATACTTAGAATAATAATATGACAACACCGTGTAACCGGTCAAATGAGTCGTTCACATGGTGTCATATTACACGATATAGCAATTTCCAGGAAATACGCAAATGCCCATCACACGTGTAAAACTGCTGACTGCTGACAAAGCAACACATAGCTTATAAATGCACATGCGATGGCTGTTAGCGTCATTAAGTGTATCGCTTTCATTTATTTCATTTATATTTTATAACGTAACTTTCAAGTAAAATATTTAATTTGTGTTTTAAATAAAAATATATTTTTTAAAAAAGCATTTGTGTTTGTGAAGATATAAAATTGGCGCAGTCAGTAGGATTGTTCCAAAACGACTAGAACACGAGAATTCTAACTAGTCGTGGTGGTTTCCAAACCTTCGTGGGACAATCAACCTCTTTCTGGAGACGCAACTGGACGGCTAACCAGTGCAGTCAACTTACAGAACAGTCCATGCCAGGAATTATATTGTAAGGATTACGTTATTATTACTTTATTATTTCCATTTATTCATACACTTAATCACCATTTCTATCATCAAAGATAAATCCTTTAATATTCCTTAAATATTTGAAACATATTACATCACTACCTTCAATATATTGTTCATTTATTTTGAGTAAAAGTGCAAGGTTAGAAATTTTTTACCAATTTTGGTATATATTGATAATTACACATTTATACCATTATTTTGAACGACAACTTATAATAACCTGATCTAATTATTTTAATATCTATCTATTTTCACATTTATTTATTTACACATTGATATACGTTTTACCATTGTCAATTTGACAATATAATCTGATTTCGACTTTTAATATTGTGCAAATACTTAATTTTTAAAACAATATGACTACAACAAGGCAAGGTGCAGCCACTCCAACTGTGGAGCCCTATAAAATTTCCGAGATTTTTGCGATAGTGCCGGAGTACGACGGTAACCCTATCTTTTTAAATACTTTTATTACATCTTGTAACACCGCCCACAGTATGGCAACCGATAACCAACAGGTCCTACTTATCCTCCACATAAAAAATAAACTCCGTGGCAGGGCAGCGGAACTACTCAATTCGCGAAACCCTACACAATTGACTGACATTGTAACTCTTTTAGAAAACCATTTCGGAGACCCTCGAGACCTATCAGCGCTCATTCCGGATCTCCAACGTATGAAACAATTACCATCCGAATCACCCTTAACTTTTTCTACTAGAATTCAGACCCACCAGGCAAAAATGCTGGCAGCGGTCACAAAACAAAATTTGACTAGTAAGGAAAAACAAGCCCAAATAGATTTAATTGAACCTATGGCACTAAACAGCCTGCTTACAGGCCTAGAGCCAAAAATGGGACAATTAATTCGAGCGAGCAAGTGACCCAAGAGATATTTTAACCGCGATCTGTAGAATCAAAAGAGAAATCCAATTGAACCATCTCGAAACTCAAAAATTTTCTAATTTCAAAACTACAACTCCGTCCTTTAGAAGACCGAATCAATTGCCACCTCCAAAACAATGTACATTCTGTAAGAGAATGGGCCTCTCAGTTAATGAATGCCTTAGATCGAGGCAATTCCAACAAAATCAAAGCTTTGGACAAAATCAAAGTTTTGGACAAAATTTCCAAAGACCTCGCCCTCCATTCGCCCAACATTCCAACCAACAACCTCGTCAAACAAACTTTCCTCCCAATAGGTGTTTCCAACAACAACGCCCATCAACAAGCAATCAACCCCCAAATACAGACCAATTTAAACCGAACCCTAATTTTTACCGCGAACAACGTACTCATCACCTAAATAATCATGAGTTAGAAAATCATAGATTTGAACAAACCTATTCGAACCCAACAAACAACCAGTACCAATACACAGATTACGACAATACCGACTATTTTTCCTACGACAATTCCCACAATGACTTTTACGATTACTTTAAAACAGACTTCGAGAGCGAAAATTACTCTGAAAACTATGACGAAATTGCTCCGACAAATTTTCAGGACACTACCCCTCAAACAGAACCCCCGGACATGTCAGACCTTCAAACGCACATTCAAATCTTGAATTTAGACAGCTTCGACCCCAGTGTGAACATCCCCGAACAGAGATTTCTGTAAGACTCCTCTTGTCCGTAAACTCTAAGAACTTATATTACATCACCGATGCATCCAACACCTACAAACTTCTTGTGGATACCGGTGCAGGACTCTCTATTTTTAAGCCAGAAACTTGCAAACGATTCAAGAAAAGGTTCCAAGAAAATGTCGTCATCCAGGGAATAACTAACGAGAAAATTCATATCAACGAATCGACTCTCGTCCCGTTTAATATCAATGATCCTCATAAGGTTTACATTTGCAATATCGATATCGAGTTCGATGGATTGTTAGATTCCGATTTCCTGGAACATTATAATTGCATCGTTGATTTCGAAAAGAAGCAACTAGTAACCAACTTCAAAACACTTCCGTTATATAAAGTAACAGACGATTTAATCAGTAAAGACATCCCCAAAAAATTTTCATGTGACCACGTCAACACAATTTCTATTCAACCACGTACAGAGCAAATCTGTTAACTTACTTGCAACCTTAGAGATACAGACGCCTTATTAACAAACATAGAAATTGAAAAAGTCCATCTTCCGAATGCTCTAGTAAAAGTCGATAGTAATGGCCAATTTCTGACATCCGTATTAAATGCAAATGCCATCCCTAAAACTATAAATTTCACTGTCATTAAACTTGAGTCTTTACAACAGTTTAGTGTGAATTCTATTTCACACACCCAACCAACAGACAACAACATACTAGAACGACAACAGCAAATTTTCAATCAAGTTCGACTTGACCACTTAAACGAAGAAGAATCCGACTTAATATCGCAACTATGTCTTGACTACTCTGACATATTTTATCTCGAAGGAGACCATCTGTCATTTACCAACGAAATTAAACATACCATCGAGACTAACAACTCTAGACCAGTTTTCACGAAATCTTATCGCTACCCTCAGATTCATAAAGAGGAAGTTAAATCCCAAGTAACGAAAATGCTAGACGAAGGTATTATACGCCATTCAAACTCGCCCTGGTCCTCCCCTGTATGGGTAGTACAGAAAAAACTGGACGCTTCAGGAAAGCAAAAATGGCGCGTTGTAGTTGCTTATCGAAAACTCAACGATCTAACGGTTGATGACAAATATCCTCTCCCTAACATTTCGGACTTACTAGATCAACTTGGCAAATGCCAATATTTCACAACACTTGACCTCGCCTCAGGATTCCATCAGATTGAGATTGACCCAAAAGACATTTCCAAAACCGCGTTTACCGTTGAGAATGGGCACAACGAATTCGTAAGGATGCCCTTTGGTCTAAAGAATGCCCATTCAGTATTCCAGAGGGTTATGGACAACATTCTTTTAGGAATTCAAAAGGAACGTTGTCTCGTCTATATGGACGACATAATCGTATACTCTCCCACTATCAACGAACATTTGTCTCGTCTTAGTGATGTTTTTAAACGCCTACGAAAGGCAAACCTCAAAATCCAAAGAAGTTGCCTATCTCGGACATCTGATTACCAAAGATGGAGTTAACCCCAATCCATCAAAGGTAGAATGTATATTGAAATTTCCTCAGCCCCAAAATCAAAAAGACGTCAAATCCTTTCTGGGATTAGCCGGGTATTATCGTCGATTCATACCCAATTTTGCTAAAATTTCAAAACCACTAACAAAATTGCTGCAAAAAGATGGTTCATTCTATTTCAGTTCTGAATGCGTTAATTCTTTCAATGAATTAAAGGAAGCCCTCACTTCGACACCAATTTTAATTTATCCCGACTTCAATGAGCCCTTTATTTTGACAACTGACGCTAGGGCATTTGCAATCGGCGCTGTGCTTTCACAGGGACCAATAGGCAAAGATCTGCCAATTGGATATGCATCTAGGACCCTCTGCAAAGCTGAGACTCGATACTCCACTATAGAGCGTGAACTTCTAGCTATTGTTTGGGCCGTTAAACACTTCAGGCCAATAATTTTTGGACGAAAGTTTAAACTTCTGACCGACCACCGCCCGTTAACGTGGCTCTTTTCTATTAAAGATCCAGGTAGTCGACTTGCCAGATGGCGCCTCAAACTCGAGGAGTACGATTATGAAATTATATACAAACCGGGAAAAGTAAATAAGAACGCAGACGCCCTTTCACGCATTCGAATCAACCATTTTGATGAATGTATGACCTTCCAATCAAACACCAAACTCCAACACTTCGCGATAACTCCCTTAAACGAAAACGAAGACAGTGATACAGAACAACTTGAAACCGACAACGAGGACAACTCAATTTTTTCAGAATTTCGGACATTCGTAGAACGGTATAAGACCGTCTCACTTATCGACTATAGTAAAATTCAGTACTCCAACTGTCAACTCCTTGATAGAGAAAACAAAAATATTTTAGTTTTCTTTCAATCCGGCAATTTAAAAGATTTTCATAACCAAATTCTTGAGGATATCTTCGAAGAGAACGCTGACTTCGAGCAATTCAAAATCAATATTTTCAATAGTAAAAGCGTTCGAAAAACACGATATTACATTATTCCCCTACCGACTGATTTCGACACTGTGAACGAGGTATTATTTGCCTCAATTTACAAGACAAAGACCTTCTAACTGACTGAACTATACTGCGTTGAAAATAACTTAGACCTACCTATACTCGAAATGCTTTCGTTTATATTCGCAGAAACAGACATAAAGTGGAAAGTCTGCCAGAACATAACAAAAACAGTAGGAAGAGATCAAGTGCCAATAATACTAGATCAATTCCATAACGGTAAAAACAACATACACAGAGGGATCAACGAAACTATTAGACGAATTAAAGAAAAGTATAACTGGCAAGGAATTACAAAAGACGTAGAAAACTTCATTAGAAACTGTCAAATCTGTCAGACAACTAAAGCTTTCCGTAAAAACCTTGACAACCCATTAGTAGTAACAGAAATTCCAAGAACCCCTTTCGAAAGAATAAACATCGACATTCTCGACGTTCCTAGCAGAAATTACGCCCTCACTATCCGAGACGAATTAACTAAATATTCCCAGGCCTACCCGATTAGCGACAAGTCCGCTAAAACTGTCGTCAGTACACTCTTGGTGTTTTTCCAACACTTCGGAACTCCTCTGAGAGTACACTGCGACTACAGTCGTGAATTCGACAATGCACTCCTCAAAGACCTTTGCAAATTGTTCGATATTAAACTTTCCTACTCTAGTGTAGGACACCCCCAATCTAACGGCTCATTAGAGCGTTTTCATTCAACCTTGTTAGATATGATCCGTTTGCATAAAGCCGAGCACCCTGACGAACACCCCTTCAATATTTGCCATACGCAATTATTACTTACAATAACTCCGCTAACAAAACTCATGGGTTCACACCCTATGAACTCGTTTTCGGGCACACGTCTAGCCGACCCCCTGAAACCCTCTATAACGAAAAGGACTTGATTTCTAAATACATCAGAGACTTAAATAACCGCATTTCACAGTACTACAAAATAGCACGCGAAAGAACCGATACTCAAAAACAAAAAGCCAAAATTCGATTCGATAAACATGTTTCGGGCAAAACCGCAAATTATCAAGTAGGTGACAAGGTTTACGTACGCGAATCTCAGTTCAAAGATAAACTACAAAACAAATTTAACGGACCCTTTCAAATGTAGAACTACATACAAACTCAGCTACTTTACTAAATTCTCGTACTAACCAAAAAAACAAAGTAAACTTTGACCGTATGAAACCTTTCGCAGAAGACTGATTTCTTTACAGGGTCATCGTGCTGTTCGGATCGGCAGCATCCCAATTCGAAATAAAGCCAATCAATAATACCATAGGGTTTTATTATCATGAAGAATTACGTATAGCCGTGTCAAATCACAAATGGACTCTTCTAGTTCATAGAAATCTCCCCGCTCTAGAACAAGCTTTCGCGACCAACGACAGAATTCTCGATGCACTAACTTTATTACTTAAAACTAACGTCCACCCAACCAACGTATTCCGTGCTGACGTTCAATCACACATCAACTTACTTAACCAAATCTCAAACTCCGTCAAAAACAAATTCACTGAAATCCACATGGACACCCGAAGGTACAAACGTGGACTAATCGATGGCGCCGGATCAATTCATAACTGGTAACTTAGACGCCGCCGACGGCGAGTACTTCACCAACAGTATAAATAGTTTAAACAAAGGACAACTGCAGATCGAAAATCTGTTGAAAAACCAAATCAGTGTAACCACCTCAGTTATAAAGAACTTTAACGAGACTATTCAACACATTCAGGTCGACGAGAAAATATTTAACGAAAATATTCGAAAAATGGAAAATATGATTCGTAAAGTAAACGACAAAATGCCGTACGTGGAAACAAAACTTTCATTTCTAGAAATGACGGAAAAACTAATGGGAAATTATCTCTTTCTAGAAGACAACTTAAATGATGTTCTTAATTCCATAATTTTTGCCCGTCTAAAAATTATCCACACTTCAATTTTAACTCCCGAACATTTCATTGCCGCCTTACAGGAAATATCGCAGAATCTCGTGAAAAATAATTTACCTTTGGCCGTCAAATATTTAAGTATTGCACGATACTTAGAAATTACAGAATTAGAAGCGTTTCAAACAGATTCCGACCTTGTATTTATACTCAGAATTCCTCTTATTGAACAGCAATCATTCACTGCTCTCCGCTTATACCCAATCCCAACCTATGATGATAGAAGGGTGTTATACCATGTACTCTCATTCACTCATAAATATATAGCAAAAAACGACGATTCCTTACTGTATATTCCGATAAAAGACCTTAGTGCGTTCAAACCGTTGAACAATCAAAATAAATTGTGTTCCGAACTCTATGCATATCCGATAGACTCAAATGCTTTGTGCGAGGCCCAACTTTTAAGAAATTTAAAAAAAGTGCCGGACAATTGTCACAGTGTCGTGATTTCTGCTCAAGGGTACCACGTTCAAAAACTCGAAACCAACGTGTGGTTAATTATGATTACCGAGCCTCTCAGCATTACCATCACCTGTACCGACATCAATACAAAACCCTTAACACTCAATGTTAACTCTTTATTAAAACTTCAGAAAGATTGCAGTGCCTTCATTGGAATAACCAAAATCGAAGCAGAAGCCACAAAAAGCAGCAACACCCTTGACAACTATCAACCAGTTATTATCCCTTTCTACTGCTGCGATACCATGCCATAAAAGATTGTCGTTCCCGAACTCAAACCATTGAAGCTCCATGAATTGAATTTCGAGGAGTTAAACGTCGCAAACCACAAACTCAACGACTATTCAAAGGACCTAGACGAATTAATAAATCAGCCATTCGTCAAAAAGAACATTTCTTGGTTAATAATTGTCGCTGTATTTGTCCTACAAACGCTTTGGAGTAAACACAACACAACCAGCGAAAGTCCATCACCCACAACCAGAATTTCAAAATTGTTGCCAAGATTGAGACCGAACCTCCGACAGAACGAAACTGAAGACATCGAGCTAAGAACCCCAAAATAATTTCAAAAATTGTTTTGTAAAACCTATTTATTGCTAAAAAATATTGTTTTAGGTTTTATTTTTAAGGACCTTAATGCTAATTATATTTTTATTTTATACATTTATACAATTTACGCTATTTTATTCACTTTTGCTTTCTACAAATTTCATATGTATACAACCTCTTTATATTATTTATATTACAAATTCTATTTCCAGAAAAGTTCCTGTAAAACAGCAACTTTTTCTTTTTGAGGGGAGTTGTTATATACGTCGTAAACAATACTTAGAATAATAATAAGACAACCCCGTGTAACCGGTCAAATGAGTCGTTCACATGGCGTCATATTACACGATATAGCAATTCCCAGGAAATACGCAAATGCCCATCGCACGTGTAAAACTGCTTCCTGCTGACAAAGCACATATAGCTTATAAATGCACATGCAATGGCTGTTAGCGTCATTACTAATATTTCCAAAGATATATTTTCGCCATAAAAAGTTCATCATCCCATAATTAAGAATTAATGTTATAAACAGAACAAAATTAAAATGATATCCTATTTTAGAAGCAAGACCTTTGACCATATAAATATTTTCATGAGGGGTAGACTTGACTGAAATCTATCCCTGTTTATAAAATGTAAAAAAGATTTTTCAAATGCCGACATATATCTCTGCAAAATTCAGATTGTTTCTTATTTCGTGAAATAAAATTACAAGTAATTAAAATTATAGTTTTTGGACTTTTATGTCAACATAAATAACCTAACATGTTATTTACACAGGTTGTTTCAACAATAAAGTTCATTTTATGAAAAAAAACTTAATATGAACGTTTGCCCTAAATGTCTTAACTTTTGAGATACTCACTTTAGATATTTTAATGAATTAATTTGGTACACGATGCCTATGCATTAAGAGGTACTTTTATTTATTCCAGTGATGCTCGGGTGGGATTTGTCTCAACGAAAATCATTATTATAATTCGCTTACAGTTTTGAACAAATTAGATGTCTTGATTTTCTTTCGGCCGACAAATCGACGAGCAAAAGTTTACCAATGGTCAAATTATATTTTAGGCAGGTTTATTGAGTATGCAGATATGCATGTGATATATATTTTGCGGCTTACAATCTTTTACAGACCAGAAGGTTGTAACAGGAATGACTTCATAATTTTAAAAAATGGTTCAAACAAAAATTTTTCTATTTTTCTGCTTTATCCAAATCCACGATAAAAAATGAGAGTTGCTGTTTAAGAAATCATCATGATGTTCTTCAAAACACCTTCAAGGTCATACTCTCTTCGAGGTGTCATTCTTTTGTACGCAAGACAGTATATATATATATATATGTCGTATACAATACTTAGAATAATAATATGACAACACCGTGTAACCGGTCAAATGAGTCGTTCACATGGTGTCATATTACACGATATAGCAATTTCCAGGAAATACGCAAATGCCCATCGCACGTGTAAAACTGCTGACTGCTGACAAAGCAACACATAGCTTATAAATGCACATGCGATGGCTGTTAGCGTCATTAAGTGTATCGCTTTCATTTATTTCATTTATATTTTATAACGTAACTTTCAAGTAAAATATTTAATTTGTGTTTTAAATAAAAATATATTTTTTAAAAAAGCATTTGTGTTTGTGAAGATATAAAATTGGCGCAGTCAGTAGGATTGTTCCAAAACGACTAGAACACGAGAATTCTAACTAGTCGTGGTGGTTTCCAAACCTTCGTGGGACAATCAACCTCTTTCTGGAGACGCAACTGGACGGCTAACCAGTGCAGTCAACTTACAGAACAGTCCATGCCAGGAATTATATTGTAAGGATTACGTTATTATTACTTTATTATTTCCATTTATTCATACACTTAATCACCATTTCTATCATCAAAGATAAATCCTTTAATATTCCTTAAATATTTGAAACATATTACATCACTACCTTCAATATATTGTTCATTTATTTTGAGTAAAAGTGCAAGGTTAGAAATTTTTTACCAATTTTGGTATATATTGATAATTACACATTTATACCATTATTTTGAACGACAACTTATAATAACCTGATCTAATTATTTTAATATCTATCTATTTTCACATTTATTTATTTACACATTGATATACGTTTTACCATTGTCAATTTGACAATATAATCTGATTTCGACTTTTAATATTGTGCAAATACTTAATTTTTAAAACAATATGACTACAACAAGGCAAGGTGCAGCCACTCCAACTGTGGAGCCCTATAAAATTTCCGAGATTTTTGCGATAGTGCCGGAGTACGACGGTAACCCTATCTTTTTAAATACTTTTATTACATCTTGTAACACCGCCCACAGTATGGCAACCGATAACCAACAGGTCCTACTTATCCTCCACATAAAAAATAAACTCCGTGGCAGGGCAGCGGAACTACTCAATTCGCGAAACCCTACACAATTGACTGACATTGTAACTCTTTTAGAAAACCATTTCGGAGACCCTCGAGACCTATCAGCGCTCATTCAGGATCTCCAACGTATGAAACAATTACCATCCGAATCACCCTTAACTTTTTCTACTAGAATTCAGACCCACCAGGCAAAAATGCTGGCAGCTGTCACAAAACAAAATTTGACTAGTAAGGAAAAACAAGCCCAAATAGATTTAATTGAACCTATGGCACTAAACAGCCTGCTTACAGGCCTAGAGCCAAAAATGGGACAATTAATTCGAGCGAGCAAGTGACCCGAGAGATATTTTAACCGCGATCTGTAGAATCAAAAGAGAAATCCAATTGAACCATCTCGAAACTAAAAAATTTTCTAATTTCAAAACTACAACTCCGTCCTTTAGAAGACCGAATCAATTGCCACCTCCAAAACAATGTACATTCTGTAAGAGAATGGGCCACTCAGTTAATGAATGCCTTAGATCGAGGCAATTCCAACAAAATCAAAGCTTTGGACAAAATCAAAGTTTTGGACAAAATTTCCAAAGACCTCGCCCTCCATTCGCCCAACATTCCAACCAACAACCTCGTCAAACAAACTTTCCTCCCAATAGGTGTTTCCAACAACAACGCCCATCAACAAGCAATCAACCCCCAAATACAGACCAATTTAAACCGAACCCTAATTTTTACCGCGAACAACGTACTCATTACCTAAATAATCATGAGTTAGAAAATCATAGATTTGAACAAACCTATTCGAACCCAACAAACAACCAGTACCAATACACAGATTACGACAATACCGACTATTTTTCCTACGACAATTCCCACAATGACTTTTACGATTACTTTAAAACAGACTCTGAAAACTATGACGAAATTTCTCCGACAAATTTTCAGGACACTACCCCTCAAACAGAACCCCCGGACATGTCAGACCTTCAAACGCAAATCTTGAATTTAGACAGCTTCGACCCCAGTGTGAACATCCCCGAACAGAGATTTCTGTAAGACTCCTCTTGTCCGTAAACTCTAAGAACTTATATTACATCACCGATGCATCCAACACCTACAAACTTCTTGTGGATACCGATGCAGGACTCTCTATTTTTAAGCCAGAAACTTGCAAACGATTCAAGAAAAGGTTCCAAGAAAATGTCGTCATCCAGGGAATAACTAACGAGAAAATTCATATCAACGAATCGACTCTCGTCCCGTTTAATATCAATGATCCTCATAAGGTTTACATTTGCAATATCGATATCGAGTTCGATGGATTGTTAGATTCCGATTTCCTGGAACATTATAATTGCATCGTTGATTTCGAAAAGAAGCAACTAGTAACCAACTTCAAAACACTTCCGTTATATAAAGTAACAGACGATTTAATCAGTAAAGACATCCCCAAAAAATTTTCATGTGACCACGTCAACACAATTTCTATTCAACCACGTACAGAGCAAATCTGTTAACTTACTTGCAACCTTAGAGATACAGACGCCTTATTAACAGACATAGAAATTGAAAAAGTCCATCTTCCGAATGCTCTAGTAAAAGTCGATAGTAATGGCCAATTTCTGACATCCGTATTAAATGCAAATGCCATCCCTAAAACTATAAATTTCACTGTCATTAAACTTGAGTCTTTACAACAGTTTAGTGTGAATTCTATTTCACACACCCAACCAACAGACAACAACATACTAGAACGACAACAGCAAATTTTCAATCAAGTTCGACTTGACCACTTAAACGAAGAAGAATCCGACTTAATATCGCAACTATGTCTTGACTACTCTGACATATTTTATCTCGAAGGAGACCATCTGTCATTTACCAACGAAATTAAACATACCATCGAGACTAACAACTCTAGACCAGTTTTCACGAAATCTTATCGCTACCCTCAGATTCATAAAGAGGAAGTTAAATCCCAAGTAACGAAAATGCTAGACGAAGGTATTATACGCCATTCAAACTCGCCCTGGTCCTCCCCTGTATGGGTAGTACAGAAAAAACTGGACGCTTCAGGAAAGCAAAAATGGCGCGTTGTAGTTGCTTATCGAAAACTCAACGATCTAACGGTTGATGACAAATATCCTCTCCCTAACATTTCGGACTTACTAGATCAACTTGGCAAATGCCAATATTTCACAACACTTGACCTCGCCTCAGGATTCCATCAGATTGAGATTGACCCAAAAGACATTTCCAAAACCGCGTTTACCGTTGAGAATGGGCACAACGAATTCGTAAGGATGCCCTTTGGTCTAAAGAATGCCCATTCAGTATTCCAGAGGGTTATGGACAACATTCTTTTAGGAATTCAAAACGAACGTTGTCTCGTCTATATGGACGACATAATCGTATACTCTCCCACTATCAACGAACATTTGTCTCGTCTTAGTGATGTTTTTAAACGCCTACGAAAGGCAAACCTCAAAATCCAACCCGACATGTGCGAATTTCTTCGCAAAGAAGTTGCCTATCTCGGACATCTGATTACCAAAGATGGAGTTAACCCCAATCCATCAAAGGTAGAATGTATATTGAAATTTCCTCAGCCCCAAAATCAAAAAGACGTCAAATCCTTTCTGGGATTAGCCGGGTATTATCGTCGATTCATACCCAATTTTGCTAAAATTTCAAAACCACTAACAAAATTGCTGCAAAAAGATGGTTCATTCTATTTCAGTTCTGAATGCGTTAATTCTTTCAATGAATTAAAGGAAGCCCTCACTTCGACACCAATTTTAATTTATCCCGACTTCAATGAGCCCTTTATTTTGACAACTGACGCTAGGGCATTTGCAATCGGCGCTGTGCTTTCACAGGGACCAATAGGCAAAGATCTGCCAATTGGATATGCATCTAGGACCCTCTGCAAAGCTGAGACTCGATACTCCACTATAGAGCGTGAACTTCTAGCTATTGTTTGGGCCGTTAAACACTTCAGGCCAATAATTTTTGGACGAAAGTTTAAACTTCTGACCGACCACCGCCCGTTAACGTGGCTCTTTTCTATTAAAGATCCAGGTAGTCGACTTGCCAGATGGCGCCTCAAACTCGAGGAGTACGATTATGAAATTATATACAAACCGGGAAAAGTAAATAAGAACGCAGACGCCCTTTCACGCATTCGAATCAACCATTTTGATGAATGTATGACCTTCCAATCAAACACCAAACTCCAACACTTCGCGATAACTCCCTTAAACGAAAACGAAGACAGTGATACAGAACAACTTGAAACCGACAACGAGGACAACTCAATTTTTTCAGAATTTCGGACATTCGTAGAACGGTATAAGACCGTCTCACTTATCGACTATAGTAAAATTCAGTACTCCAACTGTCAACTCCTTGATAGAGAAAACAAAAATATTTTAGTTTTCTTTCAATCCGGCAATTTAAAAGATTTTCATAACCAAATTCTTGAGGATATCTTCGAAGAGAACGCCGACTTCGAGCAATTCAAAATCAATATTTTCAATAGTAAAAGCGTTCGAAAAACACGATATTACATTATTCCCCTACCGACTGATTTCGACACTGTGAACGAGGTATTATTTGCCTCAATTTACAAGACAAAGACCTTCTAACTGACTGAACTATACTGCGTTGAAAATAACTTAGACCTACCTATACTCGAAATGCTTTCGTTTATATTCGCAGAAACAGACATAAAGTGGAAAGTCTGCCAGAACATAACAAAAACAGTAGGAAGAGATCAAGTGCCAATAATACTAGATCAATTCCATAACGGTAAAAACAACATACACAGAGGGATCAACGAAACTATTAGACGAATTAAAGAAAAGTATAACTGGCAAGGAATTACAAAAGACGTAGAAAACTTCATTAGAAACTGTCAAATCTGTCAGACAACTAAAGCTTTCCGTAAAAACCTTGACAACCCATTAGTAGTAACAGAAATTCCAAGAACCCCTTTCGAAAGAATAAACATCGACATTCTCGACGTTCCTAGCAGAAATTACGCCCTCACTATCCGAGACGAATTAACTAAATATTCCCAGGCCTACCCGATTAGCGACAAGTCCGCTAAAACTGTCGTCAGTACACTCTTGGTGTTTTTCCAACACTTCGGAACTCCTCTGAGAGTACACTGCGACTACAGTCGTGAATTCGACAATGCACTCCTCAAAGACCTTTGCAAATTGTTCGATATTAAACTTTCCTACTCTAGTGTAGGACACCCCCAATCTAACGGCTCATTAGAGCGTTTTCATTCAACCTTGTTAGATATGATCCGTTTGCATAAAGCCGAGCACCCTGACGAACACCCCTTCAATATTTTGCCATACGCAATTATTACTTACAATAACTCCGCTAACAAAACTCATGGGTTCACACCCTATGAACTCGTTTTCGGGCACACGTCTAGCCGACCCCCTGAAACCCTCTATAACGAAAAGGACTTGATTTCTAAATACATCAGAGACTTAAATAACCGCATTTCACAGTACTACAAAATAGCACGCGAAAGAACCGATACTCAAAAACAAAAAGCCAAAATTCGATTCGATAAACATGTTTCGGGCAAAACCGCAAATTATCAAGTAGGTGACAAGGTTTACGTACGCGAATCTCAGTTCAAAGATAAACTACAAAACAAATTTAACGGACCCTTTCAAATGTAGAACTACATACAAACTCAGCTACTTTACTAAATTCTCGTACTAACCAAAAAAACAAAGTAAACTTTGACCGTATGAAACCTTTCGCAGAAGACTGATTTCTTTACAGGGTCATCGTGCTGTTCGGATCGGCAGCATCCCAATTCGAAATAAAGCCAATCAATAATACCATAGGGTTTTATTATCATGAAGAATTACGTATAGCCGTGTCAAATCACAAATGGACTCTTCTAGTTCATAGAAATCTCCCCGCTCTAGAACAAGCTTTCGCGACCAACGACAGAATTCTCGATGCACTAACTTTATTACTAAAAACTAACGTCCACCCAACCAACGTATTCCGTGCTGACGTTCAATCACACATCAACTTACATAACCAAATCTCAAACTCCGTCAAAAACAAATTCACTGAAATCCACATGGACACCCGAAGGTACAAACGTGGACTAATCGATGGCGCCGGATCAATTCATAACTGGTAACTTAGACGCCGCCGACGGCGAGTACTTCACCAACAGTATAAACAGTTTAAACAAAGGACAACTGCAGATCGAAAATCTGTTGAAAAACCAAATCAGTGTAACCACCTCAGTTATAAAGAACTTTAACGAGACTATTCAACACATTCAGGTCGACGAGAAAATATTTAACGAAAATATTCGAAAAATGGAAAATATGATTCGTAAAGTAAACGACAAAATGCCGTACGTGGAAACAAAACTTTCATTTCTAGAAATGACGGAAAAACTAATGGGAAATTATCTCTTTCTAGAAGACAACTTAAATGATGTTCTTAATTCCATAATTTTTGCCCGTCTAAAAATTATCCACACTTCAATTTTAACTCCCGAACATTTCATTGCCGCCTTACAGGAAATATCGCAGAATCTCGTGAAAAATAATTTACCTTTGGCCGTCAAATATTTAAGTATTGCACGATACTTAGAAATTACAGAATTAGAAGCGTTTCAAACAGATTCCGACCTTGTATTTATACTCAGAATTCCTCTTATTGAACAGCAATCATTCACTGCTCTCCGCTTATACCCAATCCCAACCTATGATGATAGAAGGGTGTTATACCATGTACTCTCATTCACTCATAAATATATAGCAAAAAACGACGATTCCTTCTTGTATATTCCGATAAAAGACCTTAGTGCGTTCAAACCGTTGAACAATCAAAATAAATTGTGTTCCGAACTCTATGCATATCCGATAGACTCAAATGCTTTGTGCGAGGCCCAACTTTTAAGAAATTTAAAAAAAGTGCCGGACAATTGTCACAGTGTCGTGATTTCTGCTCAAGGGTACCACGTTCAAAAACTCGAAACCAACGTGTGGTTAATTATGATTACCGAGCCTCTCAGCATTACCATCACCTGTACCGACATCAATACAAAACCCTTAACACTCAATGTTAACTCTTTATTAAAACTTCAGAAAGATTGCAGTGCCTTCATTGGAATAACCAAAATCGAAGCAGAAGCCACAAAAAGCAGCAACACCCTTGACAACTATCAACCAGTTATTATCCCTTTCTACTGCTGCGATACCATGCCATAAAAGATTGTCGTTCCCGAACTCAAACCATTGAAGCTCCATGAATTGAATTTCGAGGAGTTAAACGTCGCAAACCACAAACTCAACGACTATTCAAAGGACCTAGACGAATTAATAAATCAGCCATTCGTCAAAAAGAACATTTCTTGGTTAATAATTGTCGCTCTATTTGTCCTACAAACGCTTTGGAGTAAACACAACACAACCAGCGAAAGTCCATCACCCACAACCAGAATTTCAAAATTGTTGCCAAGATTGAGACCGAACCTCCGACAGAACGAAACTGAAGACATCGAGCTAAGAACCCCAAAATAATTTCAAAAATTGTTTTGTAAAACCTATTTATTGCTAAAAAGTATTGTTTTAGGTTTTATTTTTAAGGACCTTAATGCTAATTATATTTTTATTTTATACATTTATACAATTTACGCTATTTTATTCACTTTTGCTTTCTACAAATTTCATATGTATACAACCTCTTTATATTATTTATATTACAAATTTTATTTCCAGAAAAGTTCCTGTAAAACAGCAACTTTTTCTTTTTGAGGGGAGTTGTTATATACGTCGTAAACAATACTTAGAATAATAATAAGACAACCCCGTGTAACCGGTCAAATGAGTCGTTCACATGGCGTCATATTACACGATATAGCAATTCCCAGGAAATACGCAAATGCCCATCGCACGTGTAAAACTGCTTCCTGCTGACAAAGCACATATAGCTTATAAATGCACATGCAATGGCTGTTAGCGTCATTACTAATATTTCCAAAGATATATTTTCGCCATAAAAAGTTCATCATCCCATAATTAAGAATTAATGTTATAAACAGAACAAAATTTAAAATGATATCCTATTTTAGAAGCAAGACCTTTGACCATATAAATATTTTCATGAGGGGTAGACTTGACTGAAATCTATCCCTGTTTATAAAATGTAAAAAAGATTTTTCAAATGCCGACATATATCTCTGCAAAATTCAGATTGTTTCTTATTTCGTGAAATAAAATTACAAGTAATTAAAATTATAGTTTTTGGACTTTTATGTCAACATAAATAACCTAACATGTTATTTACACAGGTTGTTTCAACAATAAAGTTCATTTTATGAAAAAAAACTTAATATGAACGTTTGCCCTAAATGTCTTAACTTTTGAGATACTCACTTTAGATATTTTAATGAATTAATTTGGTACACGATGCCTATGCATTAAGAGGTGCTTTTATTTATTCCAGTGATGCTCGGGTGGGATTTGTCTCAACGAAAATCATTATTATAATTCGCTTACAGTTTTGAACAAATTAGATGTCTTGATTTTCTTTCGGCCGACAAATCGACGAGCAAAAGTTTACCAATGGTCAAATTATATTTTAGGCAGGTTTATTGAGTATGCAGATATGCATGTGATATATATTTTGCGGCTTACAATCTTTTACAGACCAGAAGGTTGTAACAGAAATGACTTCATAATTTTAAAAAATGGTTCAAACAAAAATTTTTCTATTTTTCTGCTTTATCCAAATCCACGATAAAAAATGAGAGTTGCTGTTTAAGAAATCATCATGATGTTCTTCAAAACACCTTCAAGGTCATACTCTCTTCGAGGTGTCATTCTTTTGTACGCAAGACAGTATATATATATATATATATATATATATATATATATATATATGTCGTAAACAATACTTAGAATAATAATATGACAACACCGTGTAACCGGTCAAATGAGTCGTTCACATGGTGTCATATTACACGATATAGCAATTTCCAGGAAATACGCAAATGCCCATCGCACGTGTAAAACTGCTGACTGCTGACAAAGCAACACATAGCTTATAAATGCACATGCGATGGCTGTTAGCGTCATTAAGTGTATCGCTTTCATTTATTTCATTTATATTTTATAACGTAACTTTCAAGTAAAATATTTAATTTGTGTTTTAAATAAAAATATATTTTTTAAAAAAGCATTTGTGTTTGTGAAGATATAAAATTGGCGCAGTCAGTAGGATTGTTCCAAAACGACTAGAACACGAGAATTCTAACTAGTCGTGGTGGTTTCCAAACCTTCGTGGGACAATCAACCTCTTTCTGGAGACGCAACTGGACGGCTAACCAGTGCAGTCAACTTACAGAACAGTCCATGCCAGGAATTATATTGTAAGGATTACGTTATTATTACTTTATTATTTCCATTTATTCATACACTTAATCACCATTTCTATCATCAAAGATAAATCCTTTAATATTCCTTAAATATTTGAAACATATTACATCACTACCTTCAATATATTGTTCATTTATTTTGAGTAAAAGTGCAAGGTTAGAAATTTTTTACCAATTTTGGTATATATTGATAATTACACATTTATACCATTATTTTGAACGACAACTTATAATAACCTGATCTAATTATTTTAATATCTATCTATTTTCACATTTATTTATTTACACATTGATATACGTTTTACCATTGTCAATTTGACAATATAATCTGATTTCGACTTTTAATATTGTGCAAATACTTAATTTTTAAAACAATATGACTACAACAAGGCAAGGTGCAGCCACTCCAACTGTGGAGCCCTATAAAATTTCCGAGATTTTTGCGATAGTGCCGGAGTACGACGGTAACCCTATCTTTTTAAATACTTTTATTACATCTTGTAACACCGCCCACAGTATGGCAACCGATAACCAACAGGTCCTACTTATCCTCCACATAAAAAATAAACTCCGTGGCAGGGCAGCGGAACTACTCAATTCGCGAAACCCTACACAATTGACTGACATTGTAACTCTTTTAGAAAACCATTTCGGAGACCCTCGAGACCTATCAGCGCTCATTCAGGATCTCCAACGTATGAAACACCCTTAACTTTTTCTACTAGAATTCAGACCCACCAGGCAAAAATGCTGGCAGCGGTCACAAAACAAAATTTGACTAGTAAGGAAAAACAAGCCCAAATAGATTTAATTGAACCTATGGCACTAAACAGCCTGCTTACAGGCCTAGAGCCAAAAATGGGACAATTAATTCGAGCGAGCAAGTGACCCGAGAGATATTTTAACCGCGATCTGTAGAATCAAAAGAGAAATCCAATTGAACCATCTCGAAACTAAAAAATTTTCTAATTTCAAAACTACAACTCCGTCCTTTAGAAGACCGAATCAATTGCCACCTCCAAAACAATGTACATTCTGTAAGAGAATGGGCCACTCAGTTAATGAATGCCTTAGATCGAGGCAATTCCAACAAAATCAAAGCTTTGGACAAAATCAAAGTTTTGGACAAAATTTCCAAAGACCTCGCCCTCCATTCGCCCAACATTCCAACCAACAACCTCGTCAAACAAACTTTCCTCCCAATAGGTGTTTCCAACAACAACGCCCATCAACAAGCAATCAACCCCCAAATACAGACCAATTTAAACCGAACCCTAATTTTTACCGCGAACAACGTACTCATTACCTAAATAATCATGAGTTAGAAAATCATAGATTTGAACAAACCTATACGAACCCAACAAACAACCAGTACCAATACACAGATTACGACAATACCGACTATTTTTCCTACGACAATTCCCACAATGACTTTTACGATTACTTTAAAACAGACTTCGAGAGCGAAAATTACTCTGAAAACTATGACGAAATTTCTCCGACAAATTTTCAGGACACTACCCCTCAAACAGAACCCCCGGACATGTCAGACCTTCAAACGCACATTCAAATCTTGAATTTAGACAGCTTCGACCCCAGTGTGAACATCCCCGAACAGAGATTTCTGTAAGACTCCTCTTGTCCGTAAACTCTAAGAACTTATATTACATCACCGATGCATCCAACACCTACAAACTTCTTGTGGATACCGATGCAGGACTCTCTATTTTTAAGCCAGAAACTTGCAAACGATTCAAGAAAAGGTTCCAAGAAAATGTCGTCATCCAGGGAATAACTAACGAGAAAATTCATATCAACGAATCGACTCTCGTCCCGTTTAATATCAATGATCCTCATAAGGTTTACATTTGCAATATCGATATCGAGTTCGATGGATTGTTAGATTCCGATTTCCTGGAACATTATAATTGCATCGTTGATTTCGAAAAGAAGCAACTAGTAACCAACTTCAAAACACTTCCGTTATATAAAGTAACAGACGATTTAATCAGTAAAGACATCCCCAAAAAATTTTCATGTGACCACGTCAACACAATTTCTATTCAACCACGTACAGAGCAAATCTGTTAACTTACTTGCAACCTTAGAGATACAGACGCCTTATTAACAGACATAGAAATTGAAAAAGTCCATCTTCCGAATGCTCTAGTAAAAGTCGATAGTAATGGCCAATTTCTGACATCCGTATTAAATGCAAATGCCATCCTTAAAACTATAAATTTCACTGTCATTAAACTTGAGTCTTTACAACAGTTTAGTGTGAATTCTATTTCACACACCCAACCAACAGACAACAACATACTAGAACGACAACAGCAAATTTTCAATCAAGTTCGACTTGACCACTTAAACGAAGAAGAATCCGACTTAATATCGCAACTATGTCTTGACTACTCTGACATATTTTATCTCGAAGGAGACCATCTGTCATTTACCAACGAAATTAAACATACCATCGAGACTAACAACTCTAGACCAGTTTTCACGAAATCTTATCGCTACCCTCAGATTCATAAAGAGGAAGTTAAATCCCAAGTAACGAAAATGCTAGACGAAGGTATTATACGCCATTCAAACTCGCCCTGGTCCTCCCCTGTATGGGTAGTACAGAAAAAACTGGACGCTTCAGGAAAGCAAAAATGGCGCGTTGTAGTTGCTTATCGAAAACTCAACGATCTAACGGTTGATGACAAATATCCTCTCCCTAACATTTCGGACTTACTAGATCAACTTGGCAAATGCCAATATTTCACAACACTTGACCTCGCCTCAGGATTCCATCAGATTGAGATTGACCCAAAAGACATTTCCAAAACCGCGTTTACCGTTGAGAATGGGCACAACGAATTCGTAAGGATGCCCTTTGGTCTAAAGAATGCCCATTCAGTATTCCAGAGGGTTATGGACAACATTCTTTTAGGAATTCAAAACGAACGTTGTCTCGTCTATATGGACGACATAATCGTATACTCTCCCACTATCAACGAACATTTGTCTCGTCTTAGTGATGTTTTTAAACGCCTACGAAAGGCAAACCTCAAAATCCAACCCGACATGTGCGAATTTCTTCGCAAAGAAGTTGCCTATCTCGGACATCTGATTACCAAAGATGGAGTTAACCCCAATCCATCAAAGGTAGAATGTATATTGAAATTTCCTCAGCCCCAAAATCAAAAAGACGTCAAATCCTTTCTGGGATTAGCCGGGTATTATCGTCGATTCATACCCAATTTTGCTAAAATTTCAAAACCACTAACAAAATTGCTGCAAAAAGATGGTTCATTCTATTTCAGTTCTGAATGCGTTAATTCTTTCAATGAATTAAAGGAAGCCCTCACTTCGACACCAATTTTAATTTATCCCGACTTCAATGAGCCCTTTATTTTGACAACTGACGCTAGGGCATTTGCAATCGGCGCTGTGCTTTCACAGGGACCAATAGGCAAAGATCTGCCAATTGGATATGCATCTAGGACCCTCTGCAAAGCTGAGACTCGATACTCCACTATAGAGCGTGAACTTCTAGCTATTGTTTGGGCCGTTAAACACTTCAGGCCAATAATTTTTGGACGAAAGTTTAAACTTCTGACCGACCACCGCCCGTTAACGTGGCTCTTTTCTATTAAAGATCCAGGTAGTCGACTTGCCAGATGGCGCCTCAAACTCGAGGAGTACGATTATGAAATTATATACAAACCGGGAAAAGTAAATAAGAACGCAGACGCCCTTTCACGCATTCGAATCAACCATTTTGATGAATGTATGACCTTCCAATCAAACACCAAACTCCAACACTTCGCGATAACTCCCTTAAACGAAAACGAAGACAGTGATACAGAACAACTTGAAACCGACAACGAGGACAACTCAATTTTTTCAGAATTTCGGACATTCGTAGAACGGTATAAGACCGTCTCACTTATCGACTATAGTAAAATTCAGTACTCCAACTGTCAACTCCTTGATAGAGAAAACAAAAATATTTTAGTTTTCTTTCAATCCGGCAATTTAAAAGATTTTCATAACCAAATTCTTGAGGATATCTTCGAAGAGAACGCCGACTTCGAGCAATTCAAAATCAATATTTTCAATAGTAAAAGCGTTCGAAAAACACGATATTACATTATTCCCCTACCGACTGATTTCGACACTGTGAACGAGGTATTATTTGCCTCTTTTTACAAGACAAAGACCTTCTAACTGACTGAACTATACTGCGTTGAAAATAACTTAGACCTACCTATACTCGAAATGCTTTCGTTTATATTCGCAGAAACAGACATAAAGTGGAAAGTCTGCCAGAACATAACAAAAACAGTAGGAAGAGATCAAGTGCCAATAATACTAGATCAATTCCATAACGGTAAAAACAACATACACAGAGGGATCAACGAAACTATTAGACGAATTAAAGAAAAGTATAACTGGCAAGGAATTACAAAAGACGTAGAAAACTTCATTAGAAACTGTCAAATCTGTCAGACAACTAAAGCTTTCCGTAAAAACCTTGACAACCCATTAGTAGTAACAGAAATTCCAAGAACCCCTTTCGAAAGAATAAACATCGACATTCTCGACGTTCCTAGCAGAAATTACGCCCTCACTATCCGAGACGAATTAACTAAATATTCCCAGGCCTACCCGATTAGCGACAAGTCAAGTACAATAACTCCGCTAACAAAACTCATGGGTTCACACCCTATGAACTCGTTTTCGGGCACACGTCTAGCCGACCCCCTGAAACCCTCTATAACGAAAAGGACTTGATTTCTAAATACATCAGAGACTTAAATAACCGCATTTCACAGTAGGTGACAAGGTTTACGTACGCGAATCTCAGTTCAAAGATAAACTACAAAACAAATTTAACGGACCCTTTCAAATGTAGAACTACATACAAACTCAGCTACTTTACTAAATTCTCGTACTAACCAAAAAAACAAAGTAAACTTTGACCGTATGAAACCTTTCGCAGAAGACTGATTTCTTTACAGGGTCATCGTGCTGTTCGGATCGGCAGCATCCCAATTCGAAATAAAGCCAATCAATAATACCATAGGGATTTATTATCATGAAGAATTACGTATAGCCGTGTCAAATCACAAATGGACTCTTCTAGTTCATAGAAATCTCCCCGCTCTAGAACAAGCTTTCGCGACCAACGACAGAATTCTCGATGCACTAACTTTATTACTAAAAACTAACGTCCACCCAACCAACGTATTCCGTGCTGACGTTCAATCACACATCAACTTACTTAACCAAATCTCAAACTCCGTCAAAAACAAATTCACTGAAATCCACATGGACACCCGAAGGTACAAACGTGGACTAATCGATGGCGCCGGATCAATTCATAACTGGTAACTTAGACGCCGCCGACGGCGAGTACTTCACCAACAGTATAAATAGTTTAAACAAAGGACAACTGCAGATCGAAAATCTGTTGAAAAACCAAATCAGTGTAACCACCTCAGTTATAAAGAACTTTAACGAGACTATTCAACACATTCAGGTCGACGAGAAAATATTTAACGAAAATATTCGAAAAATGGAAAATATGATTCGTAAAGTAAACGACAAAATGCCGTACGTGGAAATAAAACTTTCATTTCTAGAAATGACGGAAAAACTAATGGGAAATTATCTCTTTCTAGAAGACAACTTAAATGATGTTCTTAATTCCATAATTTTTGCCCGTCTAAAAATTATCCACACTTCAATTTTAACTCCCGAACATTTCATTGCCGCCTTACAGGAAATATCGCAGAATCTCGTGAAAAATAATTTACCTTTGGCCGTCAAATATTTAAGTATTGCACGATACTTAGAAATTACAGAATTAGAAGCGTTTCAAACAGATTCCGACCTTGTATTTATACTCAGAATTCCTCTTATTGAACAGCATCATTCACTGCTCTCCGCTTATACCCAATCCCAATCTATGATGATAGAACTGTGTTATACCATGTACTCTCATTCACTCATAAATATATAGCAAAAAACGACGATTCCTTACTGTATATTCCGATAAAAGACCTTAGTGCGTTCAAACCGTTGAACAATCAAAATAAATTGTGTTCCGAACTCTATGCATATCCGATAGACTCAAATGCTTTGTGCGAGACCCAACTTTTAAGAAATTTAAAAAAAGTGCCGGACAATTGTCACAGTATCGTGATTTCTGCTCAAGGGTACCACGTTCAAAAACTCGAAACCAACGTGTGGTTAATTATGATTACCGAGCCTCTCAGCATTACCATCACCTGTACCGACATCAATACAAAACCCTTAACACTCAATGTTAACTCTTTATTAAAACTTCAGAAAGATTGCAGTGCCTTCATTGGAATAACCAAAATCGAAGCAGAAGCCACAAAAAGCAGCAACACCCTTGACAACTATCAACCAGTTATTATCCCTTTCTACTGCTGCGATACCATGCCATAAAAGATTGTCGTTCCCGAACTCAAACCATTGAAGCTCCATGAATTGAATTTCGAGGAGTTAAACGTCGCAAACCACAAACTCAACGACTATTCAAAGGACCTAGACGAATTAATAAATCAGCCATTCGTCAAAAAGAACATTTCTTGGTTCACCTACGTGACAATATTTTCCATTATAATAATTGTCGCTGTATTTGTCCTACAAACGCTTTGGAGTAAACACAACACAACCAGCGAAAGTCCATCACCCACAACCAGAATTTCAAAATTGTTGCCAAGATTGAGACCGAACCTCCGACAGAACGAAACTGAAGACATCGAGCTAAGAACCCCAAAATAATTTCAAAAATTGTTTTGTAAAACCTATTTATTGCTAAAAAGTATTGTTTTAGGTTTATTTTTAAGGACCTTAATGCTAATTATATTTTTATTTTATACATTTATACAATTTACGCTATTTTATTCACTTTTGCTTTCTACAAATTTCATATGTATACAACCTCTTTATATTATTTATATTACAAATTCTATTTCCAGAAAAGTTCCTGTAAAACAGCAACTTTTTCTTTTTGAGGGGAGTTGTTATATACGTCGTAAACAATACTTAGAATAATAATAAGACAACCCCGTGTAACCGGTCAAATGAGTCGTTCACATGGCGTCATATTACACGATATAGCAATTCCCAGGAAATACGCAAATGCCCATCGCACGTGTAAAACTGCTGACTGCTGACAAAGCACATATAGCTTATAAATGCACATGCAATGGCTGTTAGCGTCATTAAGTGTATCGCTTTCATTTATTTCATTTATATTTTTTAACGTAACTTTCAAGTAAAATATTTAATTTGTGTTTTAAATAAAAATATATTTTTTTAAAAGCATTTGTGTTTGTGAAGATATTATGTATATATATATATATATATATCTATATATATATATATGAAGAAATATTGATCCGGGAATACATCCGTTCGTTACATTGATCCATCTTTGAATCCTGCAGACGTTTCGCCAAGGTCTCACGCATTGAGAATACCAAGTGGCGCTCCCACTGAGCGCCCAGGGCCAATCACACGCAGCCGTTCACGGTGCCAACCAATAGGCGCCGAGCCGCGACTATAGAACACCGTGCGCCCTCCTGAAATTATCAGTATTCGAGTAACTAGAAGCGAAAGCAGGAGGCTACGATAATTATGCGAACCGACCTGAAGAGGGCAGATGTGAATCTGCCGAAACGTCGTCATTTTACCATCGATCCCGGCAGGGATCAGTTATCAACTACGCGGATGAATTCCCGGAAACCATCTAATACATTTAGTGCCCGCGAAAACTTAAATATATATATATATATATATATATATATATATATATATATATATACAGGTATGGAAAACGTTTGACTGGGGTCGGAGAATGCTAACGTTAAACAAGGACAGAACTGCTACTCTATGCATGAGACGAGGATTGTCGTTTTAAGTACGTCTGTTTCACGAGCATTCAAGGTAAAGCACGAATATCATATCGTACAGCATCGATCATCACAGAGCGACCGTCCGTTGTCCGTCTCTTTCCTCGTCAGTAAGGTTTTATCAACGGAGTATAATTATTTACCCAAATAATACGGATTTCGGAGCATTTTCCTTTTCATAATTTTTGCGATGAAAAATTAATTGTACGCTATTACGCCAGAAGAAAAAAAAAATTAACATTTTTTCCGTTTTAAAAATGAAATAAAATAGATACTCTTAAAAATATAATAAATTAGTAACTGTTGTCAATAAATTAATCATTAGCCTTATAATTATTTACATGTCGTATGTTTTATTTTTAAGCGATTGGAATCGTCGGAATGCGGTGATTACCGCCCGAACACGTCCGAACACCGACTTCATTCTCCTGGTGCGTATTGCGTTGATTGATTCAAAATCGCATGGGATTCTACCCGACCCCAGAGAACGAATTTCCACACCTGTATATATATATATATATATATATATATATATATATATATAATGTTTCTGGTTAGGGAACCTTCATCAGTTGCGCTTCTCACAATTGAATGTCCTCTCGAACACTTCCTTATGTATTTGATACATATCGTTAAATTTGAAGACGCGAGATGTAAAGACCGACATCTAGGATTTTCGGGGAAACTAGCACATAGAGGTTAACTTTGTACGCAAAACAATATATATATAATATATATTGTTTCTGGTTAGGGAACCTTCATCAGTTGCGCTTCCCACAATTGAATGTCCTCTCGAACACTCTTCATGTATTTTATACATATCGTTAAATTTGAATTGTGGGAAGCGCAACTAATGAAGGTTCCCTAACCAGAAACAATATATATATATATATATATATATATATATATATATATATATATATTGTCTTGCGTACAAAAGAATGACACATCGAAGAGAGTATTCAATATCTCTGACAGGTGAAGTTAACCTGAAAATTTCATCTTGACATTCTAACCTAGGAATTACGGGTAACAGCAATTACATCGCGTCTTCAACTTCAAGGTCATGTTTCTCTAGCATGCATATGCAGTTATAAATTAAAATGGTCCACCCTGTTAATCAGTATCTTTTGGATACCATCTTCTATCAAAGTCATTTTCCAAACAAATTAAACGAATCCAAACACGATAGCTCTATTCCAGCTCCTTTGTACCTTCAGTAAATGGTGCAAATTGAAAGGTTTTTAACACAGCGGGGCAGGTGAAATGCTTTTAATACAAATTGGTGTTACAGTAAATATTGTTTATTATTCACCTATCTGTGACTAATAAAATTTACCCATTCTTTCCTTTTCAGTATTTTTCTAAATTTGTTGTTGTGAAATATTAAAACTGGTCTAAACAAATACAACTCTAAGTTATTTTTGGTACAGGATGTTAATTAGACAAAGTGTTAACACGGAATTCGTCCTTTCTGAAATCAATAAAGTATAACTAAGCGCTTTCAATAATTTGTTAGTATTTTTAGTATTTCAAATACTATGTAAACTTTCGTCGTTTTTACATCATTTGATTAAATTTCTAAATAAATTATGTTCAACTTGATTAGTTATTTTTATTAAGCATTCATTTATTAATTGTATTACCACTGTACTGTGATAAGTTGTTAATGTGTATAGTATCTTAACATTAACACCAATTGAATTGCTTAAAAACACAATTTACAAAGAAAACGCATTATTTACGTTTGAAATTACTTGTATGTAATCTTGATTGGGTATTCACTCAATAAAAACAGAATGCCAACACAATAGCAGTGATTCTCACATCTTAGGTGTTCTGCATCGTGGTGGCGGCACCGGAAATGCCGCTTTAAGGACTTTTCTAATTGTAGGCACGTTATGATTAATAAATATTAACAATCTTCACGTTTATCCTGTGTAGCATAATAAAGAAAAGCGATTTATTTCTTTGAAAAACTGCCAACTAACAAACACCTAGTTGAATGCTCATGATCATCATATATTTTTTGCACATGCAAGTTTGGAGCACAATAATTACTTGGTAATCTTTCTATCTATTTATTGCTATCAGTTTTTCTTCAGCGTTTTTCTTTAAAAGCGATTTTATAAAAACTCAGCAAGGTAGGTTACGTATTTCTTAGACATTGAATAGTTACTGAACAGAATGTGAATATTTATTTATCGTTGAATGGCAATTACAATTCTAAATGTTTTTTGTGGCATGTTTTTGATTATTTTTAAGGTATCTTGGGAATAATACCACAATTGAATTTAAAAAACTGTATATTGAAAGAAAATACCAAATAAATGTAATGTAATGAAAATGTAAATTGCAAATAAATTTGCAATTTACATTTTCATTACATATTTTAAAGCAATTGACAACGAAGTCAGAATCGACTTTGAAACGTTTGGAATTTTCTTTCAATATACAGCTTTTTTAATTCAATTGTGGTGTTATTGCCAAGAAAACTTAAAAATGCATCTAACACTATTCGCTTCGTTTACAAAACATTTTAATTACTTACAATATTATATAAGTGTAAATAGTATCTTCATATTCAGCTATATTCTATAAGTATTTTATGGTGTAGCCTCTTTTGCACAGTCGTTTGACAATTCTTTCCATTTGCTTCTGTTCTTAGCTTTTTAGGACCACGTTATCCGGTTTTTTCCCATCTTATATTAATGATTTTTGGTTTCCACTTATCTTGTCGTCTGGCCAACTGTCCTGCCCATTGCTCTTTCAGAGAATTTACTTTGTGGGTGGTTTTTTTTCTTATCCACTCTACTTTCTTCCTGTCTCTCCGTGTTACTCCATGCATGCATATCTCCATATAGTCCATTGTGTAACTTGGAAGTTGGTTTTTAGTCAGTACTGACAAACACACTGATCAAACAAAATTTTTTTGAGATGGACAGACAATCTAGACTTGAAGGATGTTGGGTCCTTTCCGAATGTCATCCATGCAAATTTCGTTCTTCTGTTTATTTCCGGTAGCAGGGACCCTAATTTATGTATTAAATGTCCCATGTATATAAATTCTTCCACTACTACCATGGTTGCATTATTTTTTATGATGTCCTGAATGTCTACTAGTTCCTCTGAATTTTGGCAATTAAAACAATGTAACCAGCAGATTGAAATAAGAAATACAATAGGTCCCAATTTACCTTTCGAAGGATACTTTCTAATACCGCTGTGAGATTATGAGAGAGCGTCACTTTGTCTGACTCTTTTGTTGGTGAGAAGCCTTCAAATATTTTCGCTTTGCCTTTCTGGTTATGTTTATATATGGCTTATCACCTTACTCACTCTAGTCATTGATTACTCCCCTGAATAAAACATGATAATGACTTGTTCGAAGTCAAATGCCAATGCCAGTGGTCTTTGATATCCTTTTGTTCTACTAATAGCTTGCCTTACAGTATTTATGTGAACAGTGGGGCTGAAGTCATTGTGGAATCCGTATACACCAGTCAACAGAGATATTTAGGTGCCATAGAATTCAACAGCAAACCACATAAGCCATCACGTCATAATTGACATAATTTTAACAATAAACTCGTAGAAGTAAATAATTTAAGCCTTAAAAACCCCAAAAATATGGGGTATTTTCGTTATTTACCCATAGTGTAAAAAGTAATGATCTGTTCATAATGCCGTCAATAGAAAAATTGTACAGAATCAGAAAATCTTAAGAATGAGTGTTTATACATTTTGATCATAGCATTTTTCATAAAGAAAAGCTGGAAAAACCGATGTAAAGTGAGTTGATTTAAACAAAGGCACAACTTGGTTGTAAAACAACAGCTGGGAACCTTAGTATGCCTCCTAATGATTGCTTATAAAGTTGAAGATCTATATTGTACGTTAAGTTGATCTTGCAGAATTGCAATTTAAATAATTTGTAGAAATATTTTGCAGAACGTATCGTATTAACCATGATAGTTCGATAGCGATATGCAAAACATTTATCATAGTAATGTGTATATATTTTTTTTCACAGCATGAAAAAGTAGAGATTTCAACGAACAAAAAACCCAGCGACTTTTTTAAAAACGCAGATATTTTTAGGTGAGAATTTTCGATTGAAAATTACGGTGCTTTTTCGATATTAAGTCAAAATATTGTGAAAAAATAAATATTTTAAATCAAAAAAATTACAGTATGTTTAGGACATAAAAAGGTAAGTTTTCTCCAAATATCATGAAAAAAGATTTTTTTTGGAAAAGGTAAAATTTAAGAAAAGAAAGAATTTTTCACATAAATTTTAAGGTTATGTGAAAAAGATGTAAACACAGTTGTAGATATTTTTTTTATCTAAGCCTATTAACTTTTTTCCACAGGACTTGTAGTTTTGCCGGAAATCGAGATAAACCATTTTTTACCCATAAAACTCCACCCCTTCCCCGTTATTTTTCCTTTTATAGTTGTTGTATTCCCTTCATTTTCCAATGAGACGATGGGTATCAGTAATTTTTAGGGAACAAAAAGATGCAGTCGGGAAAGTTGTTATCCATGCTCTTCTTCTGAAATGACTACAACTGAATTTAAACACTTAGCGATCATCACGTAAGACGATAAATGTAATGTGGAGTATCTATTTATTCATTTCATGAGAGTTTCTAAATTGATTTTGTTTTTTAAATGAATAGAGTCGTTATTCGTCATTTTTCCAATGAGTGGGTTTAGTCCGCAAAATGTCTGATTTATCGCACCTGAAATCTCTTAAAATTAGAAAATGTTGGAAATGTTAAAGGTTTATGAAATAAAAATATTTTTCAAAAAATGCAGAAAAATATATTAAAAACATGCAAACGTTAAGAATATTAAATACACCAAACATCACAAGCATATAAAAATTGTCAAAATTATCAAATTTATTGTGTCAAAAACCTAAAATGAGAGAAATCAAAAAAATGTAAAATGTACAAAACGCCAAAAATACCAAAACTAACAACTATAACTGAAAATGTCAACTTCACCATAAATATAAAAGAGTCAGAAATGTCAAAAATGTCATAAATGTCAAAAATATAAAAAATGTCTCAAATGTCAAAAACACCAAAAACGTTAATAATAGCAATGAAACGTCAAAAAACCTGAAATCATAAACAGCTCTTCATATTAAATCCGAAAATAATGTATTTTTAGACACGTTTGTTGCCATATAATTTTCGCTCATGAAAGATAATGTTAAAATGGTTTTCAAAAAAAAATCTAAAAATTACGAGATGTGAAAATTACCAAATTAAAAAATGTTCAAGATAAATATGTCACATAGGCCGATTTGTCTAGCCCGCGAGAAGCCGGGACGGGTCAGCTAGTTTCCCATAATTTTCAACACGTATTCCCACCTCAAGAAAATTCTAGATCCGTTCATGTGCCTTGACAGCCATAGTCAGTGCACCGCTGGCTGGCTGTCGCATATTTGTATATTTAATGCAATATTCACTATTGTTTTAAACAAATTTCTCGGCATTATAGCGAAAATCCAAGATAGACAAATTCAAGTGGAATTTATGAACTTTTTTAAAATATCTTTAGTATATCCCGGTCGAACTAGTCTCGTTAAGACGGTGGGATGTGCAAAATCTCTCTAAATTATTTAAATTCTAATTCTTCAAAAAATACTTATTCAATGGAATCCATCTTGAGCACATAAAATATCGATTTGACGATGATTAATATTCCAGTATTAGTTACCAGAATGTTATAAATTTTTGAAAAAAAAATCTACTTTTTACCAGTTTTTCTGAGTATATTCGGTAAAAAATGATCCAATCAGGTATAAACGCTCATTAAGAAGGATTTCTGATTCTGTACAACTTTTCTGTATACGGAATTACGATTCCTTCATTACATTATATAAACAAAAAAAATTGCGAGTTTTTATTATTTAAATAGTTTACTTGTACGAGTTTGCTGTTAAAATCTTTGCAATAAATTTAAGTTGAGTTTTCAATAAATCACCTACCTCAGATTTCTCATCAGCAACCCCAGAAACTATTTTTTCACCGTATTCCCCCATAGTCCTCGTGGCTCGGAGCCTAATCATGCTTTACCTCAATTTAACCTTCACTGACCATCAAGGTCATATCAAAAAAATGAAGGCCATATTTGGATGTGGAATTTTTTGCTCTTTTCATTTCCTACATAAAAAATGGGGTTCCCATTTGAATAAATCGACTTGACCTTGATATGACCTTCAAGGTCATAGTCAAGGTCAAGACGGGCATGGCCATTAGGTAGCCGGAGGAAAATATTAAAAGTTATGTATTTAATTTTTTCCTCTAAAACGCTTTCCCACTGAGTAAATCAGTCGTACTCGGACTTGTTGAACACCGTGTATAACATTGCTTTGAAATTGAAGTAAATTTGACATTTACCAGTAATTGGTCACAATTTCCTGAAATCATCCTTCAAGTCTATTGAATGTGGGCACAGGGGTCAATTTGTGTTAATTCATGCTTGGAATCGAAACTAAACGGACAAATATTGATAATATGGTGAAACAAATGACTTTAAATAGTGTAGTGTTGCTTTATATATTTGTTAAGAAACGTTAGATAAAATGGGGCTTTAAAAGAACTTACGAAGAGTTAAGCCATTATTAACGTATAGTTTGAAGTGATACACCTGTGAAGCGTGATAGTAGTGTAACGGCTTGCTTTTGATCCCTCTGGCTTGAAGAGCCAGGGGCGATAACAATGCCTATGAGCTGCTCAGTATATTTTCCGGGAGGGTGTGGGTACTATGTTTTTAGCTTGAACACTCACTTTTAGGGCGCCAGGCTGGGAGGACACAATGGAGGAGAAAACAAATGAACAAGTACTTTCAAAATGTGCTCAATTTAATTACTTACAGAGATCTGATATTTATGGAAGTATGGTCGAAGGGTTTCTGATTCCGCCTGGTTGCTGACTATCAGCGGTAATCGGCTATTTGGTCGGCCTGGTGTGGATTAGCCGTTCAATTGGGACCAATAGTAGACCCCAACAATGGTTGGTGGTGGTCTCTGATGTAAATGGGATTATGGACAGATGGCTTCGTGTTGGTCTGGTTACTGGGTCGTAAGGGTACTTGTTGGTTGGCTGTCTTAGTGTGGACTAGCCCTCCCGATGGAACCAATGGTAGGCCCACTGAATGTCTTGAGGCTGCGTGCCCCCTTCGCTGGATTTGGAAACAGTTTCCAGAGCCGGTGCCAGTCGAATATGAAATGATTTAAAAGCAATCAGTGGTCGGTCCGCATGTATTTCACCAGAGTTGAACCGAATTACCAGCTTATCTGATGTCGGTGTCAGTTACCCTATTTCCTTAACTCCTCAATTTATGAATGAGGTAATCTCTGTGTCATTACAGTTACAAAAATAAATTTAATTGACTTGAACGGTATGTACAGGAAAATTAATCGTATTTACAATTAAGCATTTACAAAAAAAATACAAAATATAACTAAACTAATCTAATTAAGGAACATGAAAAGAATTTATATAATATTTAACTTTAACTGATCAGCTATATGAATACAATAAGGGATTTCAGATGAATTAGTGGTTCTTTCAAATTAACTTCAAAACAGAGAAATCAAATACATAATAGCAAAGAAGGCTGTACTGTGAACACCGTGGTCTGGTAATTTCTGGTTCAACCAAATTCAACAAGCGATACAAAAATTAAATATATACTTGAGGTTTATTTGACTCTAGGTAAATAAGCGATAAGCGGCAACTTTAAAATAATTATCTGACCTTGTCTTACCCTTCAAGACGAACCTTCCAATGGAAGCAATAAAAAAAACGTGTAGTTAAATTTTCAATTCAAAATGGTGGATACAAAAACTTATAGAAAAACAGCAAAGCAGCAGGTAAGTGATTTATTTACGAAAACAACTAGTGCCATTTACACATATACTCACGTATATGTTTAAATGAAGTTAGCAATAAAAAAAATGTAAATCCCTCAACCCTGATTTGGTTTTTCTCCTTTCCAGCAACACTCTTTAAGATGTCCACTCTATTAATGATCAGGAGGAGATCAGGTCCTCTATTGTACGGTAATTTTTATCCTTATAATGGCTTTATCACTTCCACAGGAATGCTCCCGTCTTGTATGGGTTCTTCTCCTAAAAGTTCAAAATAAATGCAGTATAATTCTTATACACGAAGTTAAAAGTTGGCGAGGCAAGGAACAAAAAAATATATGGCCACGGGGCATATAGTTATGAGAATTTTCAATAAAACTATCCCTTTTTGGGAAGTTTAGAAGGTCACACCTGGACGTATGTTAACTAGTAACACAGCAATAATTAAAATTACTTTTCGGCAATTGAACTTTACTAATAAAAAAAACGAAAAGAAAAAAAATATTATTTAACCTAGAACATAGATAGCAGTTAAGTTAAATTACTAAAAATTTCGGCTGAAATTATCCAAACGATAAAATTACGATAAAGCGATATATTGGATAATTTCATACCGTTATTGTTGAATTTTTAAACCAAAAAAATTAATACTGACCACGGCAGCAGCACACCACTTTCTTTTTCGGAAGTCAAAATGCAAGAAAATATTTCACTATCTCTAGTAAAGGAAGAGAGTGGGGGAGAATTCTATTTGCTTTTACTTAACTTTTACTTAAACTTAATACTTAGTACTTATATTTCCAATCAGATTAAAACATAAATTAGCTCCAAATACTTTAATTTTTAAGGTTGTTTATTAACAGTTAACCTGAGTTTAACCCTTGATTGTTATTTTATTTGGGTTGTTGTACTCTAGCCATCCAGTTACCCCGAAAACAGCAGTAGTAAAAAAGTTTAATAAGCAAGTTTGTAAAATTAAGCTCAGAAGAATATCACAAAGAACATGAATAAAATAAAATTATTCATGAACAACAACTAACCAAGGAATCTCCCTTGGAAGATATATCTATATGGCCACCAACATCATATTAACATTAGTGACATAAATAATAATAGGAACACCGTAGAACCTGACGGTAAAAATTGTGTAAGTTTTCATACATACCGGGACTATCTCAACCCATAAATAGACTATTGACAGGTACCAAATGAAACTAGCATTTTATAATTTACATAGCTTTGGCAACACGTACAGAAAATTGAAGGGTAACATAGCAACAGGAAAATAATCCAACGTCATTTATACTTCAGTTAATGAAGGCAAAAAACGGTAATACTGAGTAATTTGTCCAAGCAGCACCGAACTTCCTAAAAATTGGGGTTGATTTGTACTTACCCTCTACTTCAAAGTTGACCCTGTGCCGGGGTTGCTTCTCGATAAACAATTTACATCGTAATATCAACACCTCTATATAAGCTATATATTAGGGTTAGGTTAGTTAGGAATTCCATATTGCTTTATATATCCTACATCGAATTACTGATCGTTCTGGATGGGTATTTTATTTGTTCCCATAGCGTCGAGATCAGTAGTTTTTGCCCCATACGAAAATTCCAGTTCATTTTTTTATTATTATCCCAGCGATTGATGTTTTTATCGGTATTAATAATATTTTAGGTTGCAGTCAGGGACGGCGTAGATAAATTTTATAACACATATATGAAAAATAAAGTCCGGGAATTAATTAATTAAGTAATTTTAAACAACTGTTGTTCCATAAAGTTTTTTCTGAAAGTCAATTATTTTCGAGTTAATCGCTGAAGATTATTTACGGATGATTTTTCAACGATGAAAATGTTTAAATATTCAAAAATGTTTAATATAAATTAATCGATGACCAAGACGCGAAAGCAATATGAAAATAGTTGCTGTTTTACCCAAAGAAAAATTCTAAAAAGATTCGAACTGTCAAGTTGTTTGCCGGCGGTACGTAGTTCGACAGATCTGTACTCGAAATATTTCACACTCAAATAGCTTCATATTTATAAGATATTTTAGCAATTAAAAGCATGCTAGCTTAAGCGGTAGAAATTGAAATATTTACTTACATGTTCACCAATTTAGCAGTTTATACTGGTAAAACATAGTTTAGCAAACGATATAAGTGGGAAAGCAATTTGTAAAATATGGAAGATAAATTTACATGCGACAAATATTAGAAAAATAGCAATGTAACAGGGAGAACGGCAATTCACCCGTTACAAGTTTTTAACTGTTACTTTTAAATATATAAATAGTTTGATTTGAAAAATGCCAAAACATGACCGAGACGTTATCGTCAGTAAAACATTTGAAATAAATAAGTTTATTCCTCAAACACAACCTAACATCAAGAAAAAATCATATTCAACTATATTATCAGTAAGTATATTAATTGTATAGCTTGACTTAACATTTTAGCTTTTTGGGGCCAGGTTACGCAGGTCACATCTTAAAACGTTTACGTAGTATTTTTATCTTGGATATCATTGCGTGATTTATATTATCCACCTATTATGTTATCGCCTTCAAATGTCCTGCTCATTTCCATTTAAGGTATAGCTTGTGGATATAACCTTTGATATAATTGTTATCCATCAGTTCTCTTTTGGTCTATCCTTGTTAGTCCGTTATGATTAACTCCATACACCTTGTGTATGTTTTGGTCTAAAACCTGCAATTCAGCCCATCACCCTCTGTTTGCTGTATGTAGAAATTAAACGACAAAATTCGTAATGTATCTAAAACCGTTCAAATAAATGACTATATTAGGTCTTCCATTTTTTCCAAGGCTTCGAACTCATTCCTTTTCCTGGACTTGCCCATCAATTATTAATTTATTTGAAACATGGTTAGATACATTAACGTGAAATGGAGTAGACGTCAAATGAATTAAAATCAAAACACCCTGTGCGACCAATTTAAATGTATGCCATATATTTGCATTTATATTTAAAGATTTTTATAGCAAGTGATTTCTTTGGCGTTTCCAGTTTTTGTACATGTTTTAAATTCGTTTTAAAGAAATCAGTGGAGATTCATTGAATAGTAGTTTCTTAATGGCTGTTTTTTTTTTATTTTCTGTGTAAAACTATAAATTTCACGTTATAGAAAATTATATGGTACACCTTCAGCCAGGGGCGGATCCAGACACCTACTTCCGGGGGGTGGGGCGATATCATGCTTCGGGGGGGGGGGGGGGCGATCCTGTACTAAATTTATCTAAATAAAATTTTAAACCCAGATTTCTTGGGTTATTACATTAAACATAGTCGTTCTGAGGTTTAAATCTATAGAAATTTACTAATTTTGAGGCTCTCGGTGGGGGCGCTCGCCCCCCCTTGGATCTGCACATTCACAGGATGCAGTTTAAATTACCGAAATTGCTTAAGCCGATTTCTAGGAATCGATGAGCATATGTAATGAAAAAAATCTGACGAATTTTGTTCATTTACTTGGAGGTATTCGGCATGAAAAAAAGGTATACTCTACTTAGCATCATTTTATTTGTGTTAGCACAATAAAGAATGAAACTTTTATTAGACTAGTTGCACGCAGAAGATAAATCACGACTAACTTCAGCTTTATTATTGCAGTAAACGTTCCAAGATTATTGCAATGATTATCGTTCTAAAAAAATACGCCTAACCTACTGAAGTGCATCATCAGTGAATGTTTTTCATCAATTTAGGTAGTTCTATTCATGCATAATGAACATACGGCTGTTATTAATTTATCATAATATGCAGGTGCGTGAGTGCGTGTTACCGTTCATAAGTTGATGGACCACGATTGTAACCGAAAAACCTATAACTCTGACCCCAATTTTATTCATCGATCAATGGCTTGTTTATATTTCATTGGCCAACTTTATGGTGTGAAATTTGTGTTATTTTTTCTGATTGTGCCACTTATTGCAGACTGTATTCCATTTCTGCCAGCTTGTAAAGGTGAATTATATATTATTATTAATTTAAAAAAAAAATTATACTGCTTATTATAGTATTGTGCTACTGTTTTCTTTGGGTAGGTAGATAAGAGTTCCTACACCATCAGCCTTCACTGTTTTCCATAATTTTGGTGACTAGCCCTTCCTAAGCAAAAAAACATTAGATTTGCCCCTATGTAGGACAATTTTTTCCCGAAATTCAGACAGCATCTTATGTCACCATTTTGGTTCTTATTTATTTTCTGCAAAGTTATCATATGGGAATATTTTTCCTAACAATACTGAAGTTTCCGTTTTCTCAATAATAAATCATATTCTTGCTCTTGATTATATTCTACAGCCAAATGGAGTAAAGTCGATATCGAATAAAGGAGGGTATGTTGGAAAAAACGCTTGGACATGTCGATTTATATTTTTTAATTCGCATTTTTTTCAACAAAAAAAAATATATAGGGTGTGTCATGTCACAGTGGCCAATACCAATTTATACCAATTATTATAAATGCAAGCCCCTGTATATTATTTATTTTTTGGATTCTACAGAAAATTCTAGACATAATTCATGTACAATGTCCTACTCCTATCTTCAACTGTTTTAGAAAGTGTTTTCAGATTTATTACAAAAATTTACATTAAACAAATAAAATTATTTTATTTCATAAATTCGCTACATTACACTCAATACTTAATTGCCATTTAGCTCTTGATATATTGATATATTGTATTATTATTATTAAAACCATCCCTGTGTTCCTTTTTACTGTTAAAAAAAAACAGTTTTCTTTATTTTCCTCAAAACTCATAGCCTTATCATCTTGTTGTCTGCCTGCATTACGGTGGTGATCAGTGTCAGTGCTTATTTCGTTTGAATTTCGTTAACTGTACGTAATAATATCAGAAAATATCATTTAACACAAAATAACCATTCTGTAAATGATTGGTTATGGAGATAACACAAATAGCCGTTTCTCACTTATTTCACGAAAATTCTCCAAATTTGCCCCCTGTATCCCAAGGAACAATTAATTAGCAAAATAGAAAAGCAGTTTCGCGAGCTTGGTCATGTAAGATAAAAAAGTAGCTGCCAATGCTGTAAGTGATAATACGAAATTGGATATTATGCTTGAATTTCAAGAAAACCCACATAATTCTGGTTGAAAAGCAGCCCCCCTGTTCAACGTTAGCTACACATCAATTTTTCTAGTATTAAAGGAAAGCAAAATGCATCCCTATAATATGATGCAGACTCAGGTGCTAATGGAAGACGATTTCGATAGGAGAACGTATTTCTGTGAACAAATGATGGAAAGGTTAGATAACAATGTGATCCAATTAGAAGATGTTTTGTTTTCTGATGAGAGCACATTTAAACTTCACGGTCATATTAATCGTCAAACTTGCCGCTATTGGTCTAATGAGAATCCTCACTGGATGACAGAGAAACATACGCAATATCCTGAAAAAGTTAATGTGTGGCAGGAATTGTTGGAAATCTTATCGTAGGTTCCTTTTCCATTGATGGCAACTTGAGTGGAGATAAATATTTAGAACTCTCTAACATAATGTCGCGCCAACTTTGACAAACTTATATCCTGATCCAGTAAACCCTCAAGTTCATGCCAATACAATATGGTTTCAGCAAGATGGAGTACGGCCCCATTACGAAATTAAAGTCCGGCAGTACCTGAGCCAAATTTTTCCAAGGCGCTGATCGATAGAATGGCCAGCACGATCTCTTGGCTTGACGCCACTGGACTAATTTTTGTGGGGATATGTCAAAAGTACTGTATACAAAACTAAACCCCTCAACTTAGATGAATCACGCTTGCGATTAGATCAGTCACGCCTGAGATGTTGAAGTAAGGTTAGAAGACATTTCTATACCAGATTAACATGTTGCCAAGACGTTCGCGGCGAGCATTTTGAAAATTTCCTACATTGACATTGATGTTTTTTTTTTAATTATTCAGAAATAATCAGTATTACTTATTAGGGTTTTATTGTAATGTAGCGAATTTGTGAAATAAAATAATTTTCTTTTTTTAATGTTCATTTTTGTAATAAATCTGAAAACACTTACTATTTCCGAAACAGCTGAAAATAGGTGTAGGGCAATGTACATGAATTATGTCTAGAATTTTCTAGAGAATCCAAAAAATAAATAATATACAGGGGCTTGCATTTAAAATAAGAAAGTTGGTATTAATCAGTGTCACATGACACGCCCTATATATTTTTTTTGTTGAAAAAATATGCACTAACACTTCCTTTGTTTTCTGATTGTAAATGGAACAGACTACCATATTATTTTTATATCAAAAATATTCATGGTGAATTTGAACAAACTAAAATGTGTTTCTGAAGAGAATAGAAGTCTGTGAAAAATTAACAATGATGATAATATTTTTTTCAAAAAAACATTTGAAATTTTTTAGATTAATTTGTACATTGGTATCAAAGGTACGTATTTATGGATATTTTTCAAATTATATGATTTTTTCCAGCTGAAAGCTATCATCTGACACTCTTCTAGCTTAATTGATTCTAAAGTACCTCTAGGTACTCTAGAATTCATTGAGTAATAATAATCACAATATTTTCCTCTTAGTTCTAAAAAGTGGGCACAATTTCTGATCAACTATATTTTTCATTTGTGGGAAGAATTTTCCTCCAAGAAATTTATTTCTTCTTAACCGTGTAGGTAATTTACAGTCTTTTAGATAAATTTTTTATACTAATTTTCCTCATTTGCAAATGAAACATTCTAGTCTTTTTAAAAATATTTGAATTGAGTATATTATTTTTGAAATATGTTTCATTTGAAAAATATAGAATTTCTTAGTTCTTTAAATTTGATTCTAAACAATTAGTGTGAGCACAATTTGTCTTCATTGGTTCTAATTTTCTTAATGCGCGTTATTAAAATTTGATGTTAATTCTTACTTGAAATAATTATTGAAAGTGCTTAATGAAACATCGATTGTGTTCATACTGTTGGTTTATTTGTTATATTTGGCGGAGGACATTACTAACCACATTAAAAAATGATTTAAAGGCCCACCAAATTCAAAGATATGTGATCCCAAAATTAAGTAGGATAATTTTGGTAAAACTTCATAATGAGGGGTAAAGTTATTTTGATCCAAGTAGGTACACAAAATCCCATAATCCTCATGCTACTCACACACGGCTCTCTGATTTAGTATTTAGGAACCATTGGGACTGCTGGTGAGTATTTTCGACGTCGTTAGATACACATATAGCAAGAGTGGGAAACCAGTCGCTAGATTATACTACTTCGTCCTTTTTCTACATTGAAGTATTTTAAAACAACAAACCTGAGACAGTTGATCAATTGACGTCCAACATTCATGGTCCTATTTTCTTTCAATATACCATTGAAAAATTGTCATAAACTGATCGTAACTGAAATACATTCAAGTACTTAGAGTAACCCGTATTAAAAATTTGTCTGCTATTATTATCCGGGAGATAATTTGTAACACTGAAATTCTAAAATCCAAAATTATACATTTTTGTGTTTATACAATCTATCTGTCTTTGCTAGTGATTATTTTATAAAAGCATCTACAAAATTACACTTCAGAATCAATCTGAGCCGATTTATAACATATATTTATACGCGGCATGTGGTATTTTCTTGTAATTTTTAAAACATGCGACTGGTATTTAACAAAATGCTTTGGTATATTGAAATATAATTGCATTAATAAATATTAAATATGATAATACTTAAATAACTAAAAGTCTTTATCCCAGCGGTTTGTTCCATGCGAATAAAACGTTTTCTCTCGTTGTTATAAATTTTAAACTTTTTATGTAACTACGTAACTTTATTGTCTAATATTGTTGAACATTCTTTTTGAAATTTAACTTTAATTTGAACACAAAGATAGTTCTTCAAAAATTATTGAAACTTGTGTAAAAATTTGTTGATATTGATTTGATATGCCTAGTACTTGATATAAATAAATCCATGACTCTTAACACACACACACATACACACACGGAAAATACAGAAATACGCTAGTTTATTATAGTATCATCCATAGGATAACTAGTACATTTTAAATACATTAGAATTGTACACCAATAAACAAATAGCAATATATACATTAGTTTCTGTCACCAAATTATTAATAACATCCATATAAAACTTGACGATTGACATAACATTATAAATCTAATTATGCAAAGCATTAAATGGAATATAGTCTTAAATGTACTGAGAATATAGACATTTTACATTTACAGAATGGATATTCCAGTATTTCCTTTGGATTTGACTCACCCCTAATTCTGTTATTTTATTTGTATCAAACCATTTTCTACCTAGGTTTCTCACCAAATATCTGTTTTGAAAAAGTTGTGTCCTTTTAAAGCCCAATTAAGTTACTTTTACGAACATATATATTTATGCTTTATCGCTTCTTGTTACCGCAGCATGCAGGTCAGCAGTAGTTTTCAATACAGCACAGAGAGCCTGGAGTTGCTCTAATCCATGACACTGTAATCTGTACAAAATAATAAGAGTAATTACAGTAAAATTTTGATCATATTTTCAGTTGTTTCCTAAGATACTCTGGCAAATGAGATTGTTGCCTGTGTGAAATGTTCATAAAAATCATATTACATTTGAAATATGAGAACACATTTCGACAACTGGAATTCAGTCAACTTCTGGTAAGTTGTTGTGGAAGGAAAAAACCCGAGGTTAATTGAAGCAAGATAAAATAAACTTTTTTATTCGCGTTAGAGTCTTTAGGTTATTTATGATCCATAGACAATAGTTTATTTCAAGAAAACAATATTCGGCCAATATTTTTTATTTCTCATGGACAAGACTCGCGATTTACAGCTGGTGTCTTCATAAAATTCGCAATAACTCTCAGCAAAAGTTTCCTTAATTTGGTAATGAGTTTTATTGACATTGTTGCATAATTACCAAGCCATATTTAATTAAAAGTTTTAATGTTCATTTGCTATTATTGGCAAACTGTCATTTAAGATTAGTATAAAATAGTTTTTTATATTTATTCCCATTTTGTTCAATTTCTCTGTTATGTGACTAGCAGTCCTTTTATAATTTTATTGAATCTGAACATCTTTTTTAATATAATGTATATTTTAAATTTGTTGCGTTCTCGTTTTCTTTGCACCACAAATTTTCTGTTAATTTCAGATTTTATTAATTTATTCAGTTTGCATCCATATGTAAAAGTAAAAACAATTCTATAATTTTCTTTGTTTGAGGTCATAATTATTATTCTCATTTACATTAATCAAGTTACGTACACTGATGCTGCGAGAATTGACGAATTTCAATATATATATATATATATATATATATATATATATATATATATATATATATTGCGAATGTCTTTGTAATGCTTTTATTTTTATTTTCTTCACGAGTTTACTACAATTACCATACATACATTTTCCAAAGAAACACCGCTATGATCAATGCATGCATGGCAATAATCTTAAATGAAACGAGTGATCCTTCGTCATTCTCGTTTATCGCCATTTAGCATTTATATAGCTTCTCATTTATTTTATAAATCTGTTAAATGAAACGTGTAAATATTTGGAAAACCAACAAGTGTAAATTTCAATTCTCGGTATCGACATAGTTTATGTTAATACAACATAAGTTCAATATAATGCACTACAGGCTGAATAAAGAAATAAAGAGATCAAACTCAGTCTGGATTCGTTTTGGTTACTCAATTTTTATTTGAAAATGGAATGCGCTATACATTAAACCGAAATCAAACAATTTTTTCTAGTATTTGATGTTGATAATTGCAAATTTGGAGAAAGAAATGTTAAGTTGGAATTATTGCGCCTTTTTTGCTTCTTGGTTAAGTTTTCTTTAACCATGCCAGCAGTTAACTAATTCTTATTCACTTTTTGCTTCACGTTGATTGTGTTATCAGTAATTAATTAAATTTAATATATTTTTAAGCAGAGTTTCTTTGATAATAATTTCGTACCTACTAATTAAAACAATTTGAATAATTCAAACTCTTAAAACTTATAGATGTCCTAACTTTGGCTGAATTAATTTCTTGACAAGCTATTGGATTGGAATGTCAAATCAATGCATTCCATTGAATATCTTTAAAAACTATGATTTCAATTATTCAATTTTTCTTCCGAATATAATTTAATAAGATTTTCAACGATTGTAAACAATTGTTGAACCAATACCGAACTGATAGCATTATTAGTAAGCATAATTTCAGCAAATTGTGAACATTGTCAAAAATATATTTCTATAAGAAATAAAGTTAGGAGTGAAACCAGGACCAGGACCCTCTGTCCCTAATCGTTTACGTCATATTGACAAATGTATTGAAATAAACAAAGTAGTAGAATTTAATTAAATATAGGTATTCCAAATAATTTTGAAAAATGTGTGACCCTAAGTTTTGGCTGGAACGGCCCCCGGCAAGATGTTTGATACAATAATACCTTAAAGTTTAAAACTCAGTACAATTTAATTAACTTGAGTTAAATTAATTAATTTAAATACTTCTATTTTTGTTGACCATTTTTTTCAGTGAACTGAAATTGAAATCTTGAAAATAATACATTGATAAATTTCCTGTTTGAATTGAAAACTTTTAAGTTAAAGAAAGTAAAGAATTGTCAAAATTCAAATCAAATTCTCTAGAAAGAAGATGGCCATGAACATCAGTGTTGATAAATCTAACTACTTATCTTGAATCTTACTATCTGTAAAATTAGTCCAATTATATGAAAAGTATGCGGTAAAAACAAACAGATACTAAATTAAAAGTATAAGGTTAAAATTAATAAAATGTTATTATATGCAACATAATTCTGATTTTAGTTAAGAAACCATATTTACAACGCAGTTTAGGTAAGTTGCAAACTCGCGAGTCCCAATAAATGACGAATATTACGTACCTAATATAAATTGTGTGGGTTCTATTTCAATAGAATGATAGTGTAACATAACTTTAAGAAAGGTTCAAAAGTTGTTTTTTTTTACGTTTAACTTAGTCGTTCACATTCGAGTCAATCCATCTTTATGATTTTCTGTGCAAGCAATCTGGGGACAAAGTTACTATTATTTGTTTAGCTTTGGCAGTATGGACGCAAATAATGATTTTTTTATATTATTTTATTTAATGAATGACTATAAATAAATTTTAACATTCTGCACTGAAGGTCGTCAGTAGCTATTAAACAAAACAAAAATAAAGAAAAATGGTTGAGCGACAGAGGAGAAAATGGTACCGAACCGTTTTGTCTTTGCCTATTTATATATAGACACAAAAACTTTGCATTATAAGGTTTAAAAATGTGTAATAACATCCAATAGATGCAATTAGTATAGAATGTTGTAGAATTGTTGTTGTTAAAGTTCAGAAAGATGTATACTATATGTAATGTATTAAACGAATTAAAACAAGAAGTTAAATCTCTTCTTTAGTACGTACCTCTATAAATTTTTTAAAGTACAACAATTTTATAACCTTTATACTTACCTACTATTCAGTCCCTCTTACATTTCAGAACAAGCAAAATACAATTTATTTTTGAACAAAATATTTTCCAGAAACCATTGTGAAGAGTAAAAATCCAAATAAACATAGAACTTAGCCATGGACCACCTCAATAATTCAGAAACTATTTAGTTGAGAAAAAAACTAGTAAATTAATACGCAAGGAACTTATCGCATTACAGTTGACGCGCGCTCTCTGTACGTCCGTTCTGTTCTAACTTCAAACTACAGATCAAACGCATATGCTATGTCATTGAGCAGGGGTACTGTTCTCTCTCAGAGTTGTGAATTTTGCTTATATTAATTTCGTTCTAAGACACCTGCATATTACCTTTGTGTCTAATCCAATTGTTTTAATACAAGAAGACTTATTTTTAGTTTCATACTTTTATTGTTTGGATATGTATTTCATATTGTATACGGTTGCTGTGTGCATATTCATCATGTCATAACCAATATAAGCTGCCTATATGATATTTGATCTTGAATTATGAACAACCATCAATTCGTTGCGATTAAACCGAGTGTAATCCAAGGGTGCATATAGTTAACACAGTGGCTTTGTTATAAATTTATATGAATTGAAGAGTGAAATTTTGAAACAAATATTATGAAAAAATAATTTGGTCAAGTGCGAGTTGGGCTCGGGTTCCGTACCACCTTCAAGATTCTAATATTCCAGTTTCGGACAAGCAGGAAATGAGGGCATTTTCTTATATTTACCCCAATATATTTTAAAGGAAGAGTTTTAAATGTATAAAATAAAAAATATACAGTTTCATGTCATAGACTTTTTATTTTATCTGCTTCAGGATTCACTTGATTTTTATAAGAATACATATGTATTTAATTTTCTAATTTAGCCCCCAAAAATTAACATTAGAGTTTTATTTTACTAATAAACTTTCAGGGAAGCCTTTTATAATCTACTGTCTGATTTTTGAAGTTCTGTAGATTGAAAGATAACGGGCAAAATAGGTCAAACCTAAAATTACTATGGAGGTTTTCTAATAATTTTTCTTATAAATTTCAAGTGAGCCCCAGTACCCCTAATTATTTTCAATATTTTAGGTAATATGGTTTCGGAAATAAAGGTAGAAATGAGATTTTTTTATATCTTTATGTTAATATCTAAATAATTAATTTTAAAAACATGAAAAAAATATATATTTGTGTTCCTCATAATAAACCCTTTCATTTGATGTATTGCATGATGCGTTAAAAAAATATTTTTGTATTTTCCGTTTAATTCTACAATTTGGCCCCTAATATTAATATTAGGGATTTCTTCGTATTTTTCCTGTAAACAAAAAAATTAGGTCTTGTAGTTTGGGGAATAAAGGAGGGAATGGGCAATTTTTTAATTTTTTTTAATATATTTAAAAATATTTATTAAAAAAAATAAAAAATATGTTAGTATTCGTCATAATGAGCCCTTTGATTTGATATTACTTAATCGGTCGGAAACAATTATACTTTTTTATTTTCCATTTAATTCTATAATTTGCCCCCCAAAGTGAATATTAGGGGTTTCTCCTTATTTTCCCAGTAAAGTTCAGGTGAGGCGCTATACCTCTATTTTTTTTCAAAATTTTACAGCTTATGGTTTCGGTGATAAGGGGGGGATGGGTAATTTTTTAAATATTTTTAATATGTTTTAATTTATTTATTTTAAAAATATGGAAAAAATCTATTTGTTTTCATCATAATGAGCCCTTTCATTTGATATATAACATGATGCGTTAGAAACAATTTTATATTTTCCATTTAATTCTGTAATTTTTTTCAAAACTTTACATTCTGTAGTTTCGGAGATAAGGGGGGAATGGGTAAATTTTGGTATATTTTCGTTAATATCTTGTTAACTATTTTTTTAATATGAATAAAATATACATTTGTGTTCCTCAGAATATATTACATGATGCGTTTAAAAAAAATAATTATTTTTAAATTTTCATTTAATTCTATAATTTGCCCCAAAAATAATATTAATGGTTTCTCGTTATTTTTCCAGTAAAGTTCGCCCAACGATCTATATTTCATATTTTTTTCAAAATTTTAGGCTCAGTAGTTTCGGAGAACAGGTGGGGGGAATGGTCCCCAGAAGTACCCCTAAAATCAAAATTTATTCATTTACGATATGTACTCCTGATCGGGTCACCAAACTATACATTGATACCAAATTTCAACCTCTTCCGTCCAGTAGTTTAGGAGAAAATGGCTGTGATGTGACAGAGGCAGAAATCCGGAGTGATATTTTAAGGGTATCCGTATATTCAATATACGGAACCCTAACCTAGTTATAGTTAAGTATTAGCAGGCATTAAAATCTAAATCGCCGTCGCATTAATCCCTAAATTCTTAAGCTGTAGACCAATATGAGTAATTGTAAGACTGCATTTCAAATATTTTTTTTGTAGTGTACATTGTAAGCTAGTTAATTTTCTATTGCGAGTTTCTGTAAATTGGTGGATGTATAGTTTACAAGGGACAATTCCTGTCAAAATTATTATTAAAAAACATACCACTATTTAAACAGTGTACACAACAAAAGTCCCGTAGAAAAGCAAATTATGTCTACATGTTACACAAATATCATAGCTCAATCAATTTGCATTAAATATTTTTAATTTATGTACACAAACTTTCTCGTGAATCAGTCTTTCTGTTAGTAACAACGGCATCACAATCCCTACAGTAGTTTATGGTATTAGCATGTATATGTATGACAAGCAGGACGACAGACAAGTACAGAAAGTGACTTTAATTTGTGTATAACAAGTTTAGGTATAGCAAACACAGAGAGCAAGATACAAGGATAGCTTGATTATTGTCTAATTACATTATTTAATTAAAACAAACCACTTAACTATGAATTCAACAATCATCCGACCTATGAAAGTAAAAGAAATCTCTATTAAAAGAGCAACGACCTCATCAGTGAACGATAAAATTGAAAACGATTTCTAAATGTTATTAAAACTTGCAGTAATGACATTTTTGCTGTATTCTTAGAAAAAAAGTTATTGTCAATTGTTCTCTCTGTGAATGATAGCTTTCAGTTTTAAAACATAATTATTATATCGATAATTAAAACTCTTGTGTTGCTCAACTTTAAAAAGAAATTGATACTTGATTTATATCTATTGTTTCATTTGAAATATATTTTTTGCTTTAAACAACTATATTAAAATATAACAATATTACTAAAGTATATTTAGTTTTAAGGAGTATTTTGTAGGCAAGTGTTTTAAACTATTAACGACTTTGTTCTCATAGATAAACCGACAAGATAAAAAGTGTCAGAAGTTAAATGTTTGAACAAAAAGAAAGAAATATAGATTTGGATTGGACTGGAAGGTGAAATTATTTTTCTATATCTGTAACATATATACGTTCGCTAACTAAAATACAATTATTTAATGTTTTAAAGCGAAATGAGTGTCGACATCTATGAGTTTTAGGAAACATCACATAAAAGAATTCATAAGGTAACTAAAACCTATCAAAGCAATATTATGATACTATCTTTTCGAGATTTACAATCCACTGAACGCAAGACAATATGTAATAAAATTCTGCCTTAAAATAAAAATTTTATAAGATTGTAATTTACAAAATATTCGATTACATCATACCTCCGTAAATGATTAGAGTAATTGAAAATTAACTAAAACAAAGGTTATGAATTTTATGCCATACATACAAAATTTAAATAGATGTAAAGAATTTTCAAAAAACTAGCTATAATTTCGATTAAACTAACTAAAAACTTCGTTTTATTTACTGTACGTCAAAATAGCCCCTTCCGGAACTCCTAACACTGGAAATGCAATTCAAACATCCAAAAAACCTCTTCAGTTAAAATTGGAGCTGATTCTTGAAAAATTAGAAGAAACCGAATCCACCAGATGTGAATTCGGAAATCGATATTCCATTGCTGCCAATCTTTATCTCCAAGGATGGCTGCTAACCACCGCACACTAGAAACAAATGGCCCTGATACTGGATGTACCAGTGACAATAGGAGGCGATGTCTGTTTTCTATCTAACCTAAAAAAAATGTAGAGTACCTTTTGTTACAGTTTTTATGTTTGAAATGATACTTTTAAATTAAGAAAAATTGTATATTTTGTTAAAATATGCCTTGAAAGTACATTGCACTTCTCAGGGTGTAATTCAAATTCTAAAGGGGTAAAAAAGTACCTACATTATACTACAAAAACAGTGGTTTGGAAATATTCGTACAGGATTGGGTTTATTAAAAAATCTAAGAATTTGCATAAAACATTTCATAAGGGTAGACAAAGACAAGTATCTAATGAATGAAAAGAATGTGATTGAATTAATCCTGAACTACCTACAAGAAGGTAGTCGTACCAACTGTTTCTTGCCAAGTTATTTGTCTTAGAAAAGCAATACTCTAAAAAGAGTTGTTACTGTTGAAGGCAATAACTTGGAATCGGTCATAATGGCCAGCCTAGAAAGCCTAGAATCATTTAAGGGTTATGAATGTTCTCAGCCAACTAATAGTACAAGTTACATTAAAGTGCTCCAAAAGTAGCAATTGCGAAAACAAACACTGGATTTTGTTTCAAGAAGACGACTAAGTTTTTCTTTTGGTAAAAATCAATTAAAATATTCCCAAAAATGAAGCTTCGGAAAATATTCGGCAACACTTTAGTGTAAGTTTGAGTGTGAAAAAAGAAAATGTTCCACAAAAAAAATTCCAGGAAGTTGTGGTGGTGAGTACTGTTTCTATTTTAAACGAAATTTTAAAGTTTTTAAAAGATAAACTGATAAATTATAATGAGCTTGATGTAATCAATTCTTCTATTAGCCAAAATGCATATCAAAAAAGAATTTATTCCTTAGCAAGCTATTGAATCGCCTGCTATGCTCACGTGATGTTGAAATTCGCATGATAGCCATTGATTGTTTATTAGTAGGCCATGGCTGCTAACTATACTACGTACTTTTCCCTGTTTTATATAATTATCTCATAGATTCCTCGAAGTTTCCTTGGACTTCCATTGTCTTGAAATGGTTGATCTCACAACGTTTTAATAGCTGTGTATCTGCTATCGTCATCAGGTGAATGATCATTCACCTGATGACCTGTGCCTATTCTATGTATATTTCGTCTTTAAAATTTTAAATTGCGATTGGCAATTTGCACAGTGTATGGAGCAAAGATATTACTCAGCTGCAAAAACATGATTTTTGGTATATTTCAGTTTTCCAGAACGTACTACTAAAGAGAATCATTATATAACCACTTTAGAATAACTCAAACTGAGGAAAACATTTTTGGAAAAATGATTGTTGAAGTTTGGGTAGAATTCACAAATGGACGACTGTTCTCAAAGAGGTATGGCTGCAAAACTACCAATAATTAAGGCTTGGGATGATAATCTATCAAAACTAAAAACCAAGAACCCCCAAGACGTGAAAATAAACTTTCTTGGTAACTAACTATTGTTTTATAGAAGTAGAAAGTAAAAGAACGTTTCTTACATGGTGTTATACATTGTTATTTTAAAATCAAGGCCTCTTGTAGTAAAGTTATATAAAGACCTCAAACTAACGTCAGTTAGGCTTGTAGTACTATAAAGAAATTTAGGAAAAGTCCACCATTACAGTTTACAACGTCACTTTCTCCAGCAATATGCTCCAGTATGTATAAATGCATTTTCTACAAAATTTGGAAAATGGGCTGGTTAAGCCTCATTTAGCTAGACGAGCCTGTTTGACAGGTCTCCCACGAGTACTGAAGCTTCGCCTTCAATAAAGAACAGACATAAAATTGACTGACCAGAAGTCAATATTTCATATGCCAAATGTGGATGGGGGAAAATGGTTAAATTTAGTGGTGATCTTTAATAATGATCACTACAATAGTATACTGACATTCCAAACAACAAAAAGTTTCAAAAAAACTATTCGCGCCCTGTCTAAAGTACATAAAACAGCCTGTGATTCTGGCTACTCAGAAGTCATATTGGCCATAAGATTTCAAAGCTACAATGCGACTCAAGACATCCAAATGCTCTGATCGCTGCGTTTGTTAATAGAACAAGAGTATAATTTCTAAGTGCTTCTTGGGAAATAACTCCATAGTTTAAAGAAAATTGATCAGATTGTGCCTTTTTAATCCGTAGTTTCTAAACCATTGACAACGGGGTCTGATCTAGACCCCGAAACGTTTGGAATATACAGCAATTTTCTTTAAACTGTGGTGTTATTTCCCAAGAAGCACTTAGACATTGAAAAATATTCCACAAGTATCATTCAGAAAACAAGAGTATAATTTTCGAACTAATTACTAATATGTTTTTTTTTTCTGCAAAAATCCATTGTTGTGAATAACAATTAGAAGAACTTAAAAAATATACGCAAAGTTTACACGTCGAGTACACTACCATGTAATATATTGTGCTAGCTATAATAATTTCGGTTTCAATAACTTCATTTTCAACAGATCAATCATCTGTCAAAAACGGGTTGGCGTACAATGAGCAAATATCACGTAGTTAAGTTTTTTCTGCTTTCCATCAACCTGAAATATGATCTATTTCGAACACGTTTAATTTCGACTTTTTTTCGTTCAGTAAATTTTCTCTGGTTTTGGTTCATGGTCAAGGTTAAGTCCATCTTCACGGTGAGACTAATAGCACTTTAAAATACATATTTGTAATTTATCAAACAATCTGAACTGGTTTCTGCGAAAAAGTGAGCAAATTCAGCGATTTATTTCTATGAGAGAACATTCTTTTCAACTGTTGACATTGATGAATTTGATATTCATGTGTATACCAGAATGCTCGTTACGGAAGATTTATATGGAAGGATTGAATATAATAAAATAAATAAAAGCATGTACAGATGGATGATTCGTCCAATGAGCACCAAATATTTTTAAGCAAAAACTACAATTGCGTTTTAGTATTATTATGTAGAAATCCGTATTACAAATACCTTCCGTAAACTGTCAGATTGCGTTCATGAAATCGTCGTTTAAATTTCTTGCTAAGGGTAAGGTATTATAATACTTTAGACAAAATCAATGAAAAATGTCTGGAATTTGTTACGTAAACTACATCAGTATATAGAGTGAAATTGAAAGCATTTTGGGACATAAAATTTAAAAGCAAACCGCTTATTACTTTACTTCATAGCAAAGCTTTAGCTAGAAAGTGTTTTCGTGGCGGGGGGTTGATTACAATTTTTTTTGAGGTTCTCGGTATTTTTACAAGCTTTTATTTACCGATTGAGATGAGATTTTGCATAAACGTTTTGTTTGCCAATGCATGATTAGCTAAATGACGTCATTCTAAATCTAATATGTCGGAAGGCACAAGATGGCGGACTAGTTATTTTTGTGGATTTCCATGAAAAGGTATCAAATGAAAGGGTTTTCTGAGAAGACGAAAAATAAAATGACTTCATACTAATTGTAATATGGCGGACACCCCAATGGCAGACTAGTTATTATTTTTAAGGACTCCCATAATATGAGTATCAAATGAAACGGTTTGCTGAGAAAATGACTTTACTCTAAATCTAATTTGGCAGACCGCCTAAGATGGTGGACTAGTTATTTTTTACGCTCTCCTATAATATAGTTATTAAATTAAAAGCTTTGTTGTGAAGAATACGAATAAAGTGAGGTATGCGTTCAGCCTTTCGGGGAGATGGTGTAGTGTCTAAACGGTTAAATGGCGCTCACTTTTCTCTTCTCGTCTCGTTCTCGTCTCACAAAAACGATTGATTTGATTCGTGAAAGTGTTGCTGATGTATCTCAAATGTTCATATACGACCTTTACAACAAGTTAGACCCAGTGAATCAATAACATGGGGTATTTTACGAAAGGATTTAGTTTACAGGCCTAAAAAGTTCAAATAATAAAGAAACTAAAGCCGTTGAACCTTTCAAGACATCGTGTATTTAACAATTGGATTAAAAATCAACCGTAATAATGTTTTTTCCAAAATCATCTTTCCTGATGGAGCACTTTTTTAAATAGGTTCTTATATTAATTAACAAAATTGTTGTGGAAGAAAATCCACAAATGACTCATAAAAAGGCTTTACATGCTCAACTAGTCACTATTCGGTGTGCACAATGGTTAGGACGATAACTCCTAAAATGCTGCTGATAATTCTGTAACGGTGAAAGGTGTTCGATATCCTGAATTTTTATGGCCTGAACTGAATGATATTGATCTAGAGAATATATGGTTCAACAGGATTATTGTGCAATACCTCATTTTAATTATTGGCACTGGCTTTATTCAGACAATAATTTCCCGATGAAATAGTGCGAGAATGGTGAGTTGAGGTTAATTGCCCCCCAAGATCATATGGTTTAACAGGCTTGGATGATTTTTTGGGGTTATTTAAAAATTTAGGTCTACAAAAACAAAAAGGTATCTATCTATACCTGAACTGCAGGATAAAATTATTCATGTCATTGGTGAAATACAACCTTAATTATGACAAAATGCCATAGAACATTTTAAGTGTTTGACTCTGAAGCAGCGAGAGGTGGCCATTGTCAGATATTATTATTTGCAAGTGAATCTCAAACAGTTAATTTATTATTATTATATATTATTTAAAAAAGCCTTCAAATTGAAAAAACCCTAATTTCAGACAGTTTTTTGAAGCTGTTAAAAGTATTTATATTCACTTAACCTCTTTTCGGATATGAGACGTGACTACACACAAGCTCTTAGGTAAAAAAGTAAATGAATAAGTAATGATACTAAATCGCAACCCAATGGCTGAAGTTCTATCAGATTAATAAACATTTTTTGAATTTTCAAAGTTAGGGCGCATTGTACCAAACCGATCACTGATGAAATATTGATAAAACTAAATAATTATTTAATTTATTAATTTATAAGTTGTTTCATTATTCCCTATAAAATTAAAAAAATTTCAATTTGCTGTTGTCACTTTCAGAAACTCCTTTGTAGATCTATGACTGAACTCATGTGCGCCAAAATTTGCGCTCTTGAATCCTGAACTGGGTGCCTCAATATTCTTTATTTGCCTATATTTACATATAAGACCAGGAACTTGTTTTAGATCATATTTTCTGAATGAAACCACAGACTCAAAGAAGATATTCTAAACTTCATCTATATCTTAAGATTATTGAGATTATATTTCTTGTTGGCCACAGTAAAATATGGACTAATGGAGAAAAATGTCACCGACCAGCACGATGTATCAATCTGATTACTTCACATACACCAAAAAATATATCTACAGTTTGTAAGAGATGATATAGTTAATATACAACAAAATAATAAAAGGACTTACTAATTTCCACTTTTCCAATTACTCAATTTTTATGCCACAAAAATATGTTAAATACCACCACTTTTATACTAAAATAATACTGAAAAAGTTCATGTAATTTACTGCTATATTAATACGTAACTGTAATAATATATGAGGAACTTAAAACAGCATAATACGCAATAATCTTCTCTTTTTTTTCGATAATAGAAACATTGAACTGATTGAAGAACACAACTATATATAACCAATTGGAAACATAATATATGCGCTTTCGTATCTTTAAGATCTAAAAATAATACAATTTATATCTCTTCCAGTGCAGCAAACCTACACAATAATTTGTATCAACTGCACATGTAACAAATCAAATGCCTATAGGGTAAACTTTTACAAAATGAAGGCATGCTATTAAAGAAGGCAACATATTTTTTCCGATCTCGGTAGTGTGCTATACACGTTCGCTGGTAGGCAACAGATAAATGCGTTTGAATTCTGGGCAATACAATTGTTTAATGGCGCAAGTAGGTGAGAATCAGGTTATTTTCCATCTATTGTTTGGTTCATCTCAAGATATCTACACGAAATAATTGACTTTGATATCGATCACGCAAACATTGTAACAGTATACTCGGATACCCAATAACCTAATGTGGTAGCTTTTCCTGTGATTTTATATAAAAATGTAGTTTTATAAAATAAAAATTGTTTACTTTGTCCTGTAGAAGTATAACAAGATAAATGACAACAGTTGACGATGAAAAAACATAGACTTGGACCTGCTTACTCCAAATATAAATTACCTTTCAATATATTACATCTTTGATTTCTTTTTCTTTCACCTATTTTGACTGCTCTTTAGTGTTTCTCTACTCACTTGTAATGGTCAAACTACAGTAAGTGCAATTTCGAAAAATCACCCGAATTACTGGTTGTCTGTTACAGAAAGTCTTCCTGATAAACAGAAAACTCTACAATAGGACCAATCTTCCTGTGTACAAATGTGTGTATTTTATGTTGAGTATAATTATCTGGTGTGTAGGCGTTTCAACTCCAATTCACGAGTCGTTATCAATCACTGTATGCTGTTGCAACGCGTTGTTTCTTGGAGCTTCACTAAGAACCACAATTTTGCGTTTATCAAAAAAAATAACGACTCCAAAATTGGAATTAAAACCTCTGCTAACATATAAATATACACAATGTACATAATTGTTCAATAAAGGACTGGTTGATCATTTTGTAGATATTTTTTTTCTCAAAACATCTGTAAGGAGGGCTTCCTGTAAGAGATATCTAGCAATCCGGGCAATTTTTATAATGTGCCTCTACTACTTTTGACCATTATAGCTTTTTAATATATCTGTTACAGAAAATAAGTAAGGAGAGAAAACCTAGTTAACAGTCAAGATAGTCAATGACCTGCTCAACAATTTGTTCGAAATTATTTATGGTTTATCGGTATTTTGTGGTATTAAAGTGTATTGTTACGTCTGTGATACCTTCACTACACATTTCAACCAATAAATTGTAGGTTCTAGTTTTTGCAAAAATAGTAGCATTCTGAGTAAATTAAAATAATCAAATGAAAGAAAAATGTAACAAACATTGTGGAAAATGTTTTTTTTTTATAACTTCCGACTTTATATTACGTTTTGGACCTGAGTAACATGAAACTTGAAATAAACCGAGAGAGAAGGTAAAATTTTAAAGAAGACCGGTTATTGTCATTAATGGAATAACGTTTTGTCTTTTTTAATTAACAACACTTCCTTATGATGGTGTTTCCTATTTCTTCCTTCTTTTTATGTAACAAACACCTCCAATCACCTCCTCAGCAATTATATGGACGTAAATAACTTCCTTCAGAAAAGTCTCAAAATAATTTCAAAATATCTCTTTATCTTTATATTTGTGGATTAGATACGTAGGTCTATTATTTTGAATCTGAATAACATGACCTTTGATTTAATGTAGTTTGGACGTTACTGTTGGAGCCGAAAACTTTGCAAACAAAAATATCTGTGTCTCTTTGTATTTCTGTCTCAATGTTTCAACCTATTTTTCCTTTGGTCGTATGTGAGAGTGCCGGGTCCATTTATATTAGTAGTCATTGGGCCTCAGGTACTCTATATTAAGTTTTACCTCTCTAATTGCACCAAAGATCGTCAGCGGAGTTCCATATTTACTAGTGTTGCAGATATATATATATATATATATATATATATATATATATATATATATATATATATATATATATATATATATATATATATATATTTAAAAAAAGAACCGAATTCAACTAGCTTAAAATAAAAACCGTGTGCAATCAATAACTATTTTCTGACATATATTATTTTTTTATCCGATTTAAGGTACAATTATATTGATTATTTTAGTGTATTCTTATCTCTCCCTCTCTCTCCCTCGAATTGGTATTTTTTCTATATTATCCATATATTTTTTAACTTTTTTATTTGTTTTATTATTTGGACCACTTTCTATAAGTGTAACTCTAATTCACCTTATATTGCAACCATCCTGTATATGTTTCTGTGTCTTGGTCAGCCAATATAAATTATTTGTCTATCATTTTCTGAATCACCTTGTACAACTATAATTCAACTTTCACGATGTTGCAACCGCCAATCATCTCCACCCTATTGACTGTTTCTATGTTTCTGTAATGTTACTTCGCCCCATATGTCAAGCAACTACTTATGTTCCACACTATATAACATTTTTCCTAACCACCCTGTATAACTATAATTCCACTCCACCTTAGATTTCAATCATCCTGTATGTGCCATTGCTTCTAACATTTTTTGAATCCTCCGCCCTATAAGTTGGAACATCTATTTGTAGAATATAATCTAAAATATTTAAATTGATGTAGCAGTTTTAGAGAAAACAGTGTAGATTTATTGAAATTCACTGATGTGTAGTCCCTGAATTACTGATTTTTCTGATTGTCTGGAAAACCGTAAATCTGACGTTTTAGAAAATTATATGGTACCTTTCTGTAAAATTCCTTGATACAATGCGGTTTAAATCATCAAAATTGCCAAGCCATTTTTAATAATCACTGATGATACATAAAAAAAACGTGCCGACGGGAGGATAACGTCCCTCATTTTTGGAACTCAGTTAAAAAGTAATTATTAGTTACAAATGACTCTTTACTTGACGAGATACGAAACAAACGAATACTGAATACTTGAAATAATGATTACTTTTTCATTATCGGTAGTTGCACTATTCACACGCAATATTCGTACATTGAGTGTGACCGCGAAACATTGCCACCCTATAAATCCAAAATCTACCATTTTGCCACCCTCTAAACCGAAAGTTGGCCACGTTCTTACCGGTGTTATATTTTCCAATCTCATTTTTTGATATTTGCTTAAGAATCTTGGTTTTAGGAAATTTGATTCATACTTTTTTTCCTGTGTTCCAGAGTGTGTTTGCTTAGTTTTCATCCTTTTTATTATTTCTAGAGTTGCAGAGCGTAACTTCGACTCTTACACATTCGAATTTGATATTTTCTATCACAATAATGTTTTCAAGATTTCTTCTATTTTTGCGGCGGGTTTTAGTCTTATCAAGAGCAAGTTACACCTCTCTAAGAGCGGCATGAGTCTAGAAAGCAGCTAATACATATAGGTCAATTAAAAAAAAATCGCTTTAATAAACTCAAATATTTTCAGTTCCTAAAAGGTTGATTTTAATGGATATAACTCATAACTATTTATTTCTTCATATGTGGTGATTTTTATCATAAAAAGTTCTTTTTTATAGGCACTTTTGATGTAATGTGTTTTTTATATTTTGTCTACCACAGTTTTATTAATTTCTCTTTGGTTTTCTTTGTTGCCAGTAAAATCTGAATAAAATGTTTTTTTTTATTATTTAAAGCTTTTTTTCCACAATGTGGTATAATTTCCGAAGAAAGCCAAAAATAAATCAGAAGATGTCACAAATTTGTCGTTTAAATTAGCGGGTAGGTACAGTACGTGTATATCCAAAGATAATTTTTGCAAAAGCATTATTCCTTTCTATCAGAAAGTAATTCTAAAAATTAATTATTTCGAGATGATGTCGCAACATAACCAACCACGACCAACGATACAGTTTACACTAGAAAATGAGTATGATAATAAATTACTTTCCTTTACATTTAAATCACAACGGTAGACCATTCATTTCATTCATACGCTCACTGAAAACCTACTCACACCAACAGATTTCTCAATTGGAATTCAAATCATCCAATTTATCCGTTCACATGGGCGTAATTAAATCATTACATCGGAAAGACTAATTTCTCAGCTATTTGTAAGTGTTAATAGATAAAAAAAGTTTATGAAAATATAACTAACACCAAAAATAAATTACAAGCCTATGCCCTAATTTTGTAAAATGAAAGCGATTAAGGTTTGTCATTATCGTATCCGCTCCATCAACTATGAACCGGACTAGCTCATGAACTTTTCTTCTCATGGACTACAAGTAATACCCCTGAAACATGGGATTTGAGCATGCATGTTGGGTTCATTAAGACTTGTAGAGTTCCATGTTAACTACTTGTTAACTGCCGTAAACTGTTTTATAAACATTGTGGAGATTTAGAAACAATGTGCAATTTTACTAATTTGCAAAAAATTTGCCACATTGATATAACAGTTCAAAACAAAATTGTTCTAATATGAGGTGAAGTGAGCACCTTGATAAGAAAAGTCCAATCCTCCCTCTCAACTATAATAAGACAACAATTATGCACAAACTCGCATCTTACACAATTTCAATCTATATAAATAGAAAAAGAATGACTTGGCTTTCGCATAACCTCAACAATTGACGTTAAAATATGTTCAGATCAAAATAATTGTAAAATCAATACAACAATTTATTCAAAATATAAACGTATGTAGGGTATGAACAGTTATTACTGAATAAATTAAAATTATGTTACCATAAGTATTTTTTGGATGATAGTTGTGGCATCTCTCGTTTATATTTTTAGGATTTCTTGGAAATAACACGACAATTGCTAGAAAGTCTGTATATTTCAAATACTCCAAATGTTTTAGGGTATAAATACGACTCGGTCTTCAATGGCCACAAAAATTAACCCAACTGAATAAAGAAAATAAAAAAATTTCAATGACAAATTTACTGTTAATTTTATATATTCAGGATATCACTAAAAAAGTATTGTAATGTTTTTATTTTCACACTCGGGTTCAGTTCAGTTCTTGGATTTATTTAAAACACAGTCTAACTCACTCTAATTTATTTCCACTACTTTTACACAAATTTATATTCACAGAAACTACTATTTACATTGTATCTTAACTGTACAAACGACCGACGAAAACTGAATGCCTCATATCGCCAGCTGTTTCTTATTTATACATTTTTCTTGGAATTGTCTGGTACGTCCACGAACCATCGGGAAATTCCATCATGTTCTGGAAGCTTTAAGGGAATTCCCAGTAACGGCAGCGGTCCGCCGGTTGAGAGACAAACATTTCGGGTTCCCAGAATTTATCGGAATAATGTCCCTTCCATGAACTGATTGATGGCCGATTGCACCAGCTGTCGGATGAATTCTCGTAACATTGCCCCCTCCTTAAGATCATTTCGTCCCGGAATGTCCTAGAATCCTTCCTGGTGTGACGATATTTGCAGGACTCTCCATTTCGACAACGGGAAGTTTGGTGGAAGTAGCAGTCAACGGTCTTCGAACCTGGGCTGCGAATATTGAGACAGCATAACAGGATGTTGATGCCACTGAATCGAAAGATTGTTTCTATCATACTTCTCACCACCCTCCAATTCAGTCCATCCAACCCGCAGGCTATCTTTGGGACCGCCAATTTCGTCAAATTCTTCTCCATCATCACATTCCTCAATTCAACCAGAGTCTTCCTATATGTTGGCTTGTCTTGCGAGAATGTTTTCGTTACCAAATAAAAGATGTCTCTGGTACCCACTGGTTGTTTATCTTCGAGATGAAGGACCTTCCCTACCGCTGGATCTTGCTCCCGTAGCTTCTGAAACTGGCCGTACTTTTTGGCAAACACCTTAGCTATTCCTCTGGACATCCGGAGATCTCGAGCTACATAATGAGCCAGGGCATATTCTATGGTGTTCCTCTGTGGTCACGTCGTGCTGCACTTTCAGCCCATTAGAGTACAGTGCCATGAACTGTTCGAAGGTCATTTCGTCATCGGGTGGTTGGATGCTGCGGACTTGGGCTTGGTCATCTTCGCCGTCATGACTTCCGGCATAAGGGGCTAACCTGTTGAAATGTACGACTTTTGGTTTTCCCCGAGGTAGCTTCTTTATTCTGTAGACGACATCGTTGATTTTCTTCACAATTTGGTCCCTCCCAAGATCTCTGTAGCTTGGTCGAATATCCACGACGACGTTGCGGGTTATACAACCAAACAAGATCATCAACTTGGAATTCTCCGCCCTCGGCTTTGATGTCGTAGGCTTCCTTCATTCGGGCACTGGCATTCTCGATGTTTACCCGGACTCGTTCATGGATGTCGTTCATCTTTTGACGTAGCTGGCTGACATAGTCTTCACCTGCGATCTCTTCGCCTGGGGGACATCCAAACTTCAAATCGCATGGTAGTCTTAATTCTCGTCCCATGATAATGCTGGCCGGGGTCTGACCCGTGGACTCGTGCACAGACGAACGATATGCCATTAGAAACAAGTGCAGGTACTGGTCCCAGTCTCTTTGGTGGTCAGAGACTACCTTTGCCAAATGGCGGTTAATGGTTCTGTTCATCCGTTCTACCATTCCATCGGATTGCAGGTGTAATGCTGTCGTCCGTGTTTTATTGATCTTCAAGATCTTGCAGACGTCTTGGAAAAGAGTAGACTCGAAATTTCTACCTTGGTCTGAGTGCAACTCCAAGGGAACACCAAAACGACTGATCCATTCCTTGACAAGGACATCAGCAACGGTCAAGGCTTCTTGATTCGGCAAGGCATATGCTTCGGCCCATTTACTAAAATAAGTCCATCACCACCACAATGTACTTGTTTCCATAGTCGGATTCAGGAAATGGACCGGCAACATCAATGGCTATTCTTTCGAATGGACTGCCCACGTTATATTGCTTCATTGGAGCTTTTGGTCGCTTCTGAGGCCCATTACTTGCTGCACAAACCGTACATTTCCGGCACCACTCCTTAACGTCTACTTGGCAGTTTACCCAATAGTAGCGTTCTCGCAATTTCCCCAAGGTTTTGGTCACTCCTAGGTGTCCTTCGGTTGTACCGTCATGTAGTTCTCGCAAAACCTCTGGCCTCCTATTTTTAGGGACTACAATCTGCTTTCTGTCCTTGCCGTCCTCTGGGGATTCCAGGACGCGCTTTAGAAGTCCATTCTCCAGGATGAGAGAGTTCCACTGAGCCCAGTACGACTTTATGGTTGGTGAGTATCGGGAAATCTCTTGCCACGTAGGTTTGCGGTCTTCTTCCTTCCACCGGATAACATCTTTTAAATCTGGATCTAATTTCTGGTCTTTTTGGATCTCCGCAGATTGCCAATGGTCATCGATGGCGGTAGTTCTGCAGAGAACAGCCCCTTTTTCTTCTGCTCGCTGACAATGTTTGCAATCATCAGGGCATGGTCTCCTCGATAGTGCATCAGCATTCTTATGGCTTGTACCTGCTCGATGTTCAGTCTGGAAGTCGAATTCTTGCAACCGCTCAATCCACCTTGCCACCTGTCCTTTAGGATTTTTAAACTGTAGGAGCCACTTCAGTGCTGCATGATCAGTCCTCAGAAGGAATCTTTTACCATAGAGGTACTTGTAGAAATGTTCTACCCCCTTTACCACAGCCAGAAGTTCCCTGCGAGTAACGCAGTAATTCCGTTCAGGCTTGCTCAAGGCCTTGCTGAAGTATCCGATGATTTTCTCCTGACCGTCTTGGATCTGCGAAAGCAAAGCACCAATTCCAACATTGCTCGCGTCGGTATCCAAGACAAAGTTCCCATCTGGCAAAGGATAACTTAGAATGGGGGCACTGGTCAATGCTCTTTTCAGTGTCTCGAATGATCGCTGGCACTCCTCGTCTCACTGGTATTGTACCTTCCCCTCTGTGAGTCTAGTAAGTGGCTTGGCGATGTTGGCAAATCCGGCTACGTACCGACGATAGTACGTGCATAACCCCAGGAAACTTCTTAACTGATGGATATCTTTAAGTATCGGCCATTCCTGGACGGCTTTGATTTTCTGTTTATCCACAGCTACTCCCTGTGCGGAAAATACATGTCCAAGATATTGCACCTCTTGTTGGAACAGCTGACACTTCTTCGGGCTTAACTTTAGTCCGGAACTTCGAAGTCGCCGAAATACCTCCTTCAGGTTCCTCACGTGGTCTTCAAAAGATTTTCCAACCACAATAATGTCGTCAAGATACACCAGGCACGTTTTCCATGAAAGCCCTTTTAACACTGTTTCCATCAATCTTTCAAACGTTGCTGGAGCATTACACAGTCCAAACGGCATCACCGTGAATTGATAAAGTCCTGCGCGGATGGTAAAAGCAGTGTTTTCTCGGTCTTCTTTAGCAAGTTTCACCTGCCAATAACCACTCTTCAGGTCCAGGGTGGAAAATATCTTCGATCCAGCCAATGTATCTAGGGTATCGTCTATTCTTGGAAGGGGATAGCTGTCTTTCTTTGTAGCGTGGTTTAATTGCCGATAGTCCACGCAAAATCGGGTCGAACCATCTTTCTTTTTAACCAAGACAACTGGAGAAGCCCAAGGGCTATTGGATGGTTCAATAACACCTTATTCCTCCATCTCGCAGACTATCCTGTCGGCTTCTTCTGTTTTAGCTAGAGGTAGTCTTCTCGCCGACTGTCGAATAGGTTGAGCGTCCCCAGTATTAATTTTATGTTTCACCAGATCAGTTCGTCCTCTTTTGCCATTCCCTACATCGAAGATATCCTGGTAGTTTCTAACGATGTCCCTCAATTTTGCTCTCTGGTTTGGTTTCAAATTCTTAGATGAATCTGTGATGAGTTTTTCCAGTTTCTCAGATAGTTTTCCTGGTGGTATTTCTGCATGCTGTGTGCTTTTGACTACAGAGGAAACTGTTGAACAATGGCCCAAAGTTGTTCCTTTCTTTAGCACAACCGAGTAATGATTCAGGTTCATTACTCTTACTGGAACAATCTCCTTGGCACGAAACAGAGTCTTCCCCAGTGCGACTCCTGTGCCTACATTTCCGTCATTAAGTTCGGGATCAGACATCATTACTGTGCCAGCTTGAGCTTTCCCATCTAAGCAAGCATCTATAATGATTTCAGCTCTTTCCAGAACATTGACATCCTCTGATAAGATGGCTCGAAGCATTATGTCATCTTTTCCATGAAGCACCACTTCTTCGTCATTCACTCGCAGAATTCCATCTTTGAAGTTTAACTGGAATCCCTTGGAGCTCATGACATCCATTCCAATGATTAATTCGTCTTAGATGTCTGCCACTAATGCCCGATGTAAAAAGGTTGTGTTTTCCAAGGTCATTTTCTCCTGTTGCTGCTCGCAGTTGCCATTTTGTTGGTTTTATCATCGTCTCTAAAACGATGTTGGGCCTTATTACTGTTTTTGTCGCACCTGTATCCAGCAGCATTGCACATTGCGTCTTATTGATAAAGCCATCTACAAAGACACTGTTAACGTGGTTGCGTAGCGAAGCGACATATGCGTAGATAGTTGGGGCTTGTTGGCTACAGGTCGACGATGGCCCCTTCACATCGACGCTCTTTAGTTTTCCGACGAGGAAGTCGGGCCTCCGTTGCTCTCCTTGCAACGACTTCTTATGTGTCCTACCTTACCACATTTCCAACATCTCAGTTGTCTTTTCTCGGTGTAAGGACTTTCTCTATTATCTTTCTTACAGCGGCTTCGTCGTTTCCGACATCTTCTGATTCTCCGTCAAAGATTCGGACTTTGGCTTGACCTCTGCAGGTATTTTTCGCAGCCTCGAATTCTAGGCTCGGGCAAGTGCATCCACTAATTGAGTCGGTCGAGCTAGTGTTAAAGCTTGTCTGGCTTCGTTGTCCCGCAGTCCATCTAAAAACGCTTGTACTGCTAACCTTTCTATCACATTTTCCGGTGTTGCTGGATAAGCAAGGCGAACTAGACGGGCAATATCAGCTTCAAACTCTTGTAGGGGATTTTTCAGTTGGGAGTGATAAACATGCTCTAAATGGGTCTGGCCATACCTCAACTCTAAATGTTTAACCAGTTGATCGTAGTCTTCTTGCTCCGAGGTATTCAACGTTTGTAAGATATCTGTAGCATCCCCTCTTAAGGCTAGGGTTAATGCTATTGCCTTCTCCTCTGCCGACCATCCGTTTACCTTTGCTGCAGCCTCGAATTGGCGCCTATAATTAGTGCATGACGATTTCCCATCAAATTCTGGAGGTTTTATTTTGTGTCTTGCTCCTTCGAGGCCAATTTTTGAATCCACTACTTCTGAATTGTTTCTGCTTAGGATTTTTGATTGAGTTTCTTCCCCTTGTATAGTGACTACCTGCTCTTTTATTTTGCTGATCTCAGCCTCCATCATATGCTTTAGCTCTTCTATCCGCGTTTCATTTTTGTCTGACTCTTCGACCATTGTTTGCTTTAGCTCTTCCATCCGAGCCTCATTCTCGAATATTTTCTCTTCTAGCATTTCTGAATTTTTCTGTACCATGCTTTTCAAATTTTCTTCTAGGGATTTAGAATTGTCCAGTAATTTGTCTTCCAGACTTTTAGAATTTTCTGCTAATTTATCTTCTAACGCTTCTTTCAAGTTTATAGAATTTTCAATTTCTCTTCTAGAGCCTCTTTCATGATTTTAGAATTATCTTGTAATGTTTGTAGCTTACCCTCTAAAGTCTTAGAATTTTCTAGAAATTTATCTTGCAATTTTTCCTCTAGTGTTTTAGAGTTTTCTTGTAATGTTTCTTTTAAATTTTCTTACATTTTTTTCAATAGCATACTCATGTCCCCATTACCAGAAACTTCAAACAAATAAGTATCAGGATCGTTACCTTCATTTATTAGGGCATCTCGTAGCCGTTGTACTAATTCACTTTTCTTTCCACTAATTTCTAAATCCCTTTCCTCAAGTTCTTTTTTCAAGTCCCTCACTTTCAATTGGTCCAAACTCACGTTTTTAAACATTGTCCGTCTATTTATTTTTCACTTTTAAAGTTCCACAAATACACCGCACACCTGTCACCACTGTAATGTTTTTATTTTCACACTCGGGTTCAGTTCAATTCTTGGATTTATTTAAAAACACAGTCCAACTCACTCTAATTTATTTCCACTACTTTTATACAAATTTATATTCACAGAAACTACTCTTTACATTTTATCTTAACTGTACAATACGACCGACGAAAACTGAATGCCTCCTATCGCCAGCTGTTCATTTTATATATTTATCTTGGAATTGTCTGGTACGTCCACGAACCATCGGGAAACTCTTTCAAGTTCTGGAAGATTTAAAGAAATTCCCAGTAACGGCAGCGGTCCGCCGGTTGAGAGACAAATATTTCGGGTTCCCAGAATTTATCGGAATAATGTCCCTTCCATGACCTGGTTGATGGCCGATTGCACCAGCTGTCGGATGAATTCTCGTAACAGTATAAACATCACGTGAAATAACAAAGCTCCTTTCAAATTGGAAGAATTTGAAAGAGTTAGCTTCAGAATTTCATGCGGCGCTCCTAGATAGAACTTTGTTATGCATTCGCCAAAAAGAGATTTGAGAAATTTGGATGTTCCAGGGATCCCATTAAAGTCATAAGGGAAAAACTTATGAACTATCCCGATACTGGGTTGTTCAAAAAAACATTATCATTATAAATTTCATCCTTGGTAACCAGAAACGGCTGAATTTTACAGTACTACTAGCTGTAAAATCACTTTCAAATAATAAAATTAAAACACACTCTTCATTTTATATGGTGTTCTTCTTTGTGTAATATGGTTGAATTTTGAAATTGTATGTTATGACTAAGGTGCCAAAGTTTTTGACTTTTCGAATTATCGTTTCTTTATATAATTTTTTTGTCCATTTATTCGAACATTTATATTTCTAGAGGTTTTTCCAATATAAAATTTATTAAGTTCACAAGGTATTTTGTAAATGCAATTTTTTGAGTTTTGGTTTACATTATTTGATTTAGTTTTTGATATAATTGATTTCATTGTATTTCTTGTTTGGAATGTTGTTTTAATACTAATTCTGTTGGCCACTCTATTCAGTGCTTCTGAAAGACCCTGTATGTATGGTATGGTATATGATAATGTGATTATCAAGGATATTAGTTTTGTTTGGAGCAGCTTATCAGAACAGTTGATTTTTGCTCTATCATATAAATATTTAATGATATCCTATTTACGGTATTTGGATGATGAGAGTTAAAATTGAGTTAACTCTTAGGGTGAGTCGGCTGTGTGTAGACTTCTGTATCATATCATGATTGTATTTTTGTTATTAGAATATCTAAGATAGGTAGTGGGGTATTCTGTTCAATTTCTAATGTGAATTATATAGTGGGTTCTTTGTTACTAAGTCTCCAAGAGAGTTTCCCAAATAGTGAATATATAGTCGACAAACAAACACAGTAAAGACTGTAATTTACCAATATTTATGGCAATATACATTTTCAAAAATCTACTTTTTTCAAAATGACATTAACAATTGAAGTCTGGCAACTTGACATTAGATCCATGATATTATGTTTTTTGCAGACTGCTAATCCAGTACCTACTCATATTGCAGATTTTACTACCAACAAATAGGTACCTAATTTGTCTTTTAGAACAATACCAAGCCATGTTAATGTTCTTTCTAGTAAACTTATTTTGAATATCAACTACGATATCTTTAACATCCAGTATAATAAATATACGCCGGGGTTCCTGAAGATATATCTACGATGAGTTCCAGGTACCTAGAGGGCGATGGAGGTGTTTTCGTGGGTCGAAACCCACACTGCAGTACGCAACTGGAAAACCCGTGCGTGTTAGTTCGGTTAGCGAATTTTACCTCCCCTGAAAAAAAAAGTATAATAAATATATATTTTAGGATTTGATTTTGGGATAAATTCTCTTAAATATTACCAACAACTCAATACTGATAAAAAAGCATACAAATCATTTAAGTAATTATAATTGTGTGGCGACATCTAAAGATACTCAGGTTAATTCCTTATAATTTTATAGATTTTTTGGGAAAATAACACTGTAATTAAGATTATGAACGATATATTAAAAAAATCAAGCATTTCAAGGCCTGGGTATTTCCATATTTATTTTCAATATGGGCCTCTAATGCTAATATCTAATAAATGTGTCACTCAATAATTTGAATTGTATAATTTGTAATTTTATGTTTATTCATTTAGACTGTAGAATTGTATTCCCAATTAAGTTTGAAGATATGACAAATTCTTTTATGGTCCCTCGATTAGTGACGGTCATAAGTGAATAATAGGTATTGAGATATGATGATTACATTTCGAACGATTTTAATGATCTAAAAATAAATGATGAGTTTATGATTACCGCTTATTATAGTCTCTGATCTCTCTGTATGCATGTTTTTAAATTGAAATTTGTTCAAACACAATTGGTTTTTAAAATGTGCGGGAAATAAAAATATTTTTGACTCCTTTTGGTATTAAAACTAATTAATAAAATAATACTTGAAAATGGATTTAATACAGAGAAACAAAATACCAGTAGAATACTGGAAAAATGTTTAAAGAATTTTAACTGAAACAATCATGTGCCTTCCTTGAGCATCCTTTCCCTGAACGATTTTTGGAACCAATTTGCTATGAAATAGATCAAGCGATCCATCACTAGCCAATATCCTCTTGTTCATATTCCTGAAAAACATATTAGGAGTTTGAAGACAGACAAACACTTTTAGTCTGGTGAATGTCAAGAGCTTTGAATTTTAAGCCAGCACAAGTAATGACGGCAACTTAGAAAAATATATTTTGGTGTAAAAAAACACAGAAACCTCTTGGTTCCAACAATTTTATATACATGTAGACATGCAGATAACTGAATAAGGTAAGGTATTGCGGGTTGCATTCCTAACTCATAACCATTGAAGTTGAGTAGAAGCATGTAATATCAAGCCATAAAAAGAAAGCACCTTTAGTAGCTTCTGTACTTATTTTTGTTGATTTCTTCATTTATTATTTCAAAGTATCCTTTATACCTTGTTATAACCAGATACAAGTACCTTTTAGGAATTATATACTTTTATGTAATATGTAAACTATCGTCAATAGCGAGGCATAATGCGTATACTCCATTTCTCAACATCTCCGGATTTATTTATATTTTCTCATTTATCCCACAGCACGTATAATACACCACCTGAATCATGCTAAGAACTGAGTTGGTCTATGATTAATCCTTATTCACATATACACGTTTTCAAGAAAAGTGTTGAACAAACTGAAATCAAAATGATTACGGAGCACCACAAATTACCGCTCTCGATGATCAGATGAACAATTTCATTACTCATTTTTTCCCGATTAAGATGGTAATTGAAATGCGAACAGCAACGGTTATTTTTCTTCCAAGTTACTACAACGAAGGCTACTTGCCGATCAATTAGAATTGGTAATTTTATTCGGAATTGCGAAAGTTAAATGCCGTTTAATGTCTTAACGTTGTAATCTTTGCTGGAAGCTGTTTCATCAGTGACACCGGGTGCTTGGAAACAGGTGAGCTCTTAAGATTGATCGTCTACTCAGTGTACTCACTTTTCATACTAAATTTGTCATTTGCGAAGATGATTGTGCAAAAACGGAATATAATACATGTCGGTAGGCAAATTGTAGAGTATTTGCGAATTGTCGAACAAAGGGATCTCTGTGTCGTTGTGGTTGTCCATGTCCACATATATGTTTATCGTATACAAACATCATGTAGCAATATTAATCCTTCTAGGCGAAATAATAATTTTCCATGAATATAAAAATACATTGATAAACAATAATTTACTATAAAACGACAACGGATATCAATCACTATTATTATTGAAGGGTATATGTTATCTTATTATGTAGTGCATCAATGAGCCTGTCAAAAAGCCATTGTTATTTATGGTGTACAATATAACGAAATGTTTCACTATTTTCCAAACACACACATGTTTTGATGTGAAAGGTACTTAAGGTAGTATAGGCACAAAGAAACCAAATTACGTAAAACTTGAAATTATTATGCCAATTTTTTATGAACTACTCATTATAACAACTTTCGTTCGATTGGCAGAAAAGAGAACTTGCTGAAAATTGTTACGTTTCTTTACAGGATCCCGTCCTCATCTCAACCCTTTGATCAGGTGCGATACTTTGTTTGTCGATGCTCGGTCTTATCATAGAATTAATTTTGTCAACATAGCAGACGGGACAAAATCGGTGCGTTTTGTGAAGCTATTTCATCAAAGACACCGTCAACTGAAATACATTTTTCGTATGTTGGCCTCGCGATTATCTCGTAAATTTCGATCGATTATTTGTCAACAATATCACACTTTTTAGCCTCCTCCGAGACAGAAGGGAGAAAATGGTGAACCAAAATCTGTCATCAGGCGACAATCGATTATACTTATTATTATCATTATCATATTAGTGGGATCCTCGAAATTAAATACCTGAAGGTGAAAACTGATAATGTCATTCAAATTGTATTATAGCCGGAACATTTAAAATACTCCTTTTGGTAGTCGTGTAAAATACTGAAAATATGGCTGTAAAGTCCGTGGGTTCAATTTAAAATTATTAAACTAATATTCACTTTCACTTTTCTAGAAACTTTTATTTACATCGAATAAACAACAGCTGATTCAAATATCACAATGACAATTTCTCATATAAGCTCTTCGTACAACCAACTGAACTCGTGATCGTGGCGTGCTTCCTTTATAAAACCAGCATAGAAAATTCTCGTAAAAATCATCATCACTCCTACAGGTGCCGAGTCTTTTCGAGAACCTTTTTTTATCTCAAAGCGTTTGTTGTCGTACTGAAATGAAACAGGGTCGCCTTTGGGTAAATTTCGTAACACTGCCCCCCCTTTAATTCTGATCGTGCCGATCAGAAACATCCCCTCCATGGTAGGGAGCGAGTCGATCTAAATGAACCACCTTCAATTTAGACGGATCCGGTAGACGACGTCATTAAGCCTCTTGACCACCTCGTATGGACCATCCCAGGCGGGTGTAAGCTTTGGGGATTTACCCTTGCTCCGTTGGGGGTTGTACAGCCAGACTTTGTCCCTCTCCTGGAACCCGACTGAATTGGCCTTGAGGTTGTATCGCGTCTTCATCCGGTAATTGGTGGCCAACATCTGCGTTCGGGCTAATTTGTGTATTGCCAGCATGTTATGTCAGAGCTGGTCGGCATAATCGTCGATGTCTTGGGGAGGTTCTTCGGGGGAACCAAATGCCAAATCGCAGGGTAATCGCAGCTCCTTTCCGAATAGGACTCTGGCTGGGGTCAGGCCTGTACTATTATGTACGGCAGAGCGATATGCCAACAAGAATAGGGGAATATGCTCATCCCAATCACGTTGGTTATTGCTGACGACCTTGGATAGGTGTTGTTCCAAGGTCCTGTTGAATCTTTCCACCATTCCGTCTGACTATGGGTGTAATGGTGTTGTTCTCGTTTTCCTGATCCCCAACATCGTGCAGACCTTCTGGAATACATTCGATTCGAAGTTACGCCCCTGGTTTGAATGTAATTCCATCGGGACGCCAAACCTGCTGAATAGTTGTTCTACTAGCACCGTCGCTACCGTGGTTGCCTCTTGGTTGGGTATCGCATATGCCTCAGGTCATTTGCTGAATTAATCCATTGCGACTAGAATGTATTTGTTCCCCCTCTCAAACTCGGGAAACGGACCGGCGACATCAATGGCAATTCTTTCAAATGGGACGCCCACATTGTACTGCTGCATTCTGCCCTTGGTCCGGGTCTTCGGGCCCTTACTGGCTGCACAGATGGCACATTTGCGGCACCAAGCTCTGACGTCTTCGAAGTAATTCACCCAGTAGTACCGCTGGCGAACTTTGTCAAGGGTTTTATTCATGCCCAGGTGGCCTCCGGTAATCCCATCATGTACTTCGGTCAGGATGGCTGGTACCTTTCTCTTCGGAACTACCAGTTGGGACTTGGTTTCTCGTCCACCAGCGCTTTCACAGACTCGCTTGAGCACTCCATTGTCTACTCTTAGAGAGTCCCATTGAGCCCATAACGATTTCAGCACGCCTGAGCTAACTCGTCCCATCGTGGCCTGGGTGCCCCTCTCATTTTGAGTAACAAGATTGGTTCGATGTCTGGATCAGCCATTTGGTCCTGGATGCACTTCCTGATGGAGATACCCTGTCGCTGTTCCGTCTTCAGACAATGTCCGCATTCCACTCTACAGGGTCTTCTGGATAGGGCATCGGCATTAGTGTGCAAACGGCCGGCACGGTGTTCCACCTTGAAGTCGTATTGCTGTAATTTCTCCATCCATCTGGCCAGTTGTCCTTCCGGTGTCTTCATGTCCAGCAGCCATTTGAGTGCGGCATGATCTGTTCGGATTAAGAAATGACGACCATAGAGGTATTTGTGGAAATGGTCTACAGCCCTTATTATTGCAAGAAGTTCTTTTCTGGTGACGCAATAATTTCTTTCCGGTTTCGAGAATCCACGGCTGTAATACTCGATCACCCTCTCTTGACCATCTTGCACCTGGGATAGGACGGCCCCCAAACCTGTGTTGCTGGCGTCGGTGTCTAAGATGAATTTGCCGGACTCTGTAGGAAAGGCTAGGATTGGGCTGGAACATAGTGCTGCCTTCAGTCGCCTGAATGATGTTTCGCAATCTTGATTCCAATCGAAGGTCTCTTTCTCAGTGGTCTGCCGATGTAGAGGGACGGCGATGGTGGCAAATCCCTCAACAAAACGCCGGTAGTATGAACAGAGGCCCAAGAAGTTTCTTGGGACTGGCCAATCACGGATGGCTTCTATCTTGTCTTCATTGGTGCGGATTCCTGACTCGGACACTACGTGACCAGAAACTCTACTTATTTTTGGAACAAGGAACACTTCTTCGGATTGAGTCTCAGGTTTGCGTTATTAATTCTGGAGAATACTTCTCCCAGGTTCTTCAGATGGTCGTCGAATGTCTGGCCCATGACTAGAATGTCGTCGAGGTATACTAAGCACGTCCTCCATGTTAACCCGCTCAGTACATACTCCATTAGCCTCTCAAATGTAGCGGGTGCATTACATAACCTAAAGGGCATGACCTTGAACTGAAACAGCCCTTTACTGGTGGAGAACGCTGTCTTCTCTCTGTCGTTTGCGTTTAGACCAACCTGCCAACATCCACTTTTTAGGTCTAGTGTGGAGAACCAACGGGAGCCTGCTACTGTGCTCAAAGTGTCATCGATTCGGAGTAGTGGATAGCTGTCTTTCTTCGTGATGTCATTCAGCTTTCTGTAATCCACACAAAATCGGGTTGTTGCATCCTTCTTTTTAACTAGCACGACGGGAGCAGACCATGGGCTGATGGATGGCTCAATAACTCCATTTTGTAACATGGACTCGACGTTTTCCTCGACTGCCTGTTGTTGGCCCAATGGTAGTCGTCTAGGTGGTATTCTGATGGGTTGAGCCTTTCCGGTATCTATTCGATGCTGGATGATGTTGGTGCGACCGGTGGTTCCATCTTGACTGTTAAAAATTTGCCAGTGCTTTGTGATAAATTGCTTGGCTTTCTTCTGGTTCTCTGGTGTCAGGTGTGTCAAATGGTCAGCAAACTGTTGTAGGAACTCTTTACTGGGCCCTGTCTCCTTCACCGACGTCTGGTACTCTTCTTCGCAATTGATGATGGTCTCTACTGGCTCGAAACAAGCTATCTCTTGACCATTGGCAATTCTGGTGTCGTTGTTGGACAAATTCAGGACTCTGATTGGTAGATCTCGTCCGGTTTTAACTATAGCCCGTTCAACCAAGTAGTCATGAGCGTAGTGTACGGGCTCCACCATTCCAACGCAGCTCCCAGGATTGCTGTCTAGCTGCCCATGAATAATCTGTTCCGTTCGACCGGGAATTCTAGCTGAAGACTTTGCCACAATTTTTATGGAGGTGACTGAACTGTTGACGGGCCGTGTCAATACAAATTTCTCATTTAGGAACCGAAGAACATTATATCTCGGGTCGAACATAAATCCATGCTGGCTAATTAGGTCCATTCCCAGTATAAAATCGTCCTCAATATTCGGTACCAGGACCCTATGCCGGATCATATTGTCCCCTATCTGTAGCACAACATCTGCCTCTTAGCGTTGGGTTTTATGACTCTTTTTAGTGAGCAGGCTCATTTCGTTCAGCTCACCAAAACGAGTCGTTCACAATGACTCGTTCATTTGAACAATCTCCTAAAACACAGCAGTTTACCCTTAGGCGGATTTATATAATGTCTCTCCTGGTCAAATTAATATTAAAGTTTTGCTGAGTCATAATTTAAAGATCATTAATTTACGTAGATACAAAATTTTTATTTTTGTATTATTTAGTAACAAAAATAAGAAAAAAACTCTAAACAATGTAAACGTTCTAAACTCTCAAAACAAATAAAATTATTATGCTTACTTATAACCCAAATAGAAATTTATACAACAAAAACACTAGTTATGTGTTTTCAATTAACTAAAGAGTTTTTGAAAAAACACAAAACAAATATACTTTATTTGAAACTATCAACTACAATTCTAATTTCAGACTACGTAAAAAAGAACAATATAAAATATCATTACAAAGAATTGCGTCGTGTAACCAGATCTTGATTAATCAGCGTTAGCGTTAGCCTGGTCAGTAGCGTACATAACTCCTCCCTCACTAAGCTGAAGTTTTGGGCTGGAAGAACAAAACTTGAGGGGTTGACGGTGGTTGGCCTTGATTGTCTTCATCATCAGTGGTGTTGGTAGCTGTCCGTCTTCTTACATATCGACGTATGAGATAAACTGTTGAATAGTTTGTAAAGAAAATTGGTAAACTTCATTTAATTGGTGTTTCTCAAGATGATTTTTTATTATTTGGTAGTTTTGGTTTAGGTATTCAAATTCAGCTTTTATATTGGACTTAATTCTATAAAATGTAGAAAGGTATGAGTTGCGATCTTAATTTTTGCAGGACCTAATTCGAAAGGAAGGATTCCTGGATTATTTTTGAGTTCTGTAATTTTAATCTTGGACTGAAGGGTCGTCGCCGCTAGGGTAATGATCATCCTGCAACAAATTTAAATTCTCGTGAGGTTTTTTAAATATATTTTTGTGATATATATTCCTATCTGTTCTAAGTTTTATACCTTCATCTACTTTTACGGTTTCTTTTATATATGGAGGTTTTAATTTATTGTTTCGCGATTTTGCATCTTTTCTATAAGTGATTAGATTTTTTGCGTAAGGGACCGGGTCTTCCAGATTTTGATTTTCCCTTTCTATAATTTTCTCTTTGGTAGTTTGGCTAGCTTCATATATTTTATCAAATATTTTTTTGCTTATGTTGCTGTATGTAATTATTAATAACTTCATGATGTAAATTGATGTCAAACGGGTTTCTGATTTGTCACCGAATGAACGGAATGATTATACCCGAAAATTGCATAGGGCATTAATGTTAAAATATCGGTTTGAGGATTTTCTAGTTTTAAGGCCCTAAGGTGTTCTAACAATGTTGAGTGAAAACGCTCAACAGGGGCATTACTATTGGAATTTTTGGAAGTTGTATAGTGAAGCTCAATTTTATGAAGTTTGGCGAAATCAGATAATAAGGAGATTTTAAACTCTGTGCCGCTGTCCGCAACAATGCATTGTGGTAAGCCGTGAAATGACATGAATCTTATGAAACTTTGGACAATTGAAAGAGCATTGGCACTTATAAGTGGAAAGGCTTGTCCATATCTAGAGAATTTATCCAGAATTGTTAAAAATTTTTGGTTATTATCCTGAAATACATCTATATGTATGATTTCAAAGGGCTTTTTCGAAAAAAAAGGCATACGTATGGTTTTGTTGTCCGTAGTCTTTGAAAAAGGAAATTATGGGTGTTAAGTCTTTATCAACTATGTAAATAGTCCATACATTTTTCTTCTTGGCTTCCCATAGGCATCTCCTAGTGGGTTTTCTAGGTTGTGGTGAATTTTTGATAAATATTTGATTTTTAAAAACATTTATGGAGGATTCGGTTGGATTTATGCCCTGTATAGGTTCCTCTGCGTTTGTATGCACTATATCAGTTGCAGTATTATTCCCATCAGGGTTTGCTTCCATCATTTCTTCGGCAGTGTCAGTTTCTTCATCTTGTTCTTGTTCTTCACCCGTTAACGTTTCTCCACTATCTGTAGTTTCGTCCTCGTTTTCGTTATCTCCAACATTATTTGTTGTCGAGAAGTTGTCGGTTTCCTTTTCTAAGTTAGCATTAAACTCTTGGATATACCGTAAAAGAGCACTTTGTTGATTTTCTGTTTGTTGTTTGGAAGTGGACTGATTTTGAGTTTCATTAGGGTGTATTTCAATGTGCGAGAAAGCATCCGCATTAGTATTTGCTTTAGCCCGTTTATATTCTATAGTATAGTTAAATTCGTCAAGTTTAAGTTTTCATCGTATTAGTCGTGAGTTTGACTCTTTAAGTGACATGAGTCACTGTAAAGGTTTGTGATCACAAATAACCTTGAACTTGTTAGACCATAAATAATTTCTGATTTTCTTTGTTGCCCAAACTATCGCCAGTAGTTCCTTTTCTATTGTACTGTAATTTCTTTCCGAATCATTCAAAGTTCTTGATGCATAAGCTATGGGTTTATCCGAACCTACTGTCCCTTGAGACAAAACCGCCCCGATGGCAAAGTCACTAGCGTCTGTTGTTAATATACATGGTTTTTCAAAGTCAGGATATTGTAAGATAGGTTCGTTTGTTAGCAGCTGTTTGCAGTAATTAAATGATTTAATAAAATTTTCGTCATGTTTTATTACTGCGCCTTTTTTCAAACATAAAGTAAATGGTCTAGTAATTTTTGCAAAATCTCGAATAAATTTTCGATAGTACCCTAAGAGTCCTAAGAAGGCTTTAATTTCCCGTGTTGTTTTAGGAATCGGATAGTTCATGATGGTTTTCACCTTTTCGGGATTTGATTTTACTCCCTCCGCTGTTACTAGATGTCCCAAAAATGCTACTGCTCTTTGAAGGAATTCCGATTTGTCCAGTTGTATTTTGAAATTTGTTTCGCGGAGTCGCTGGAATACCCTTTTCAAATTTGTCATATGTTCTTGGAGTGATGAACCATATATTATAACATCATCCATAATTATTAAGCAACATGAATTTTGAAGTCATCTGAAGACATTATCCATGACGCGCTGGAGGGTGGCAGGCGCGTTTTTTAAGCCAAACGGCATACGTAGATATTCATAGTGTCCGTTGTCAACACTGAATGCCGTTTTTGGAATATCTTCTGGGGCCATTTCGGTCTGATGGAATCCGCTAGCCAGATCCAGAGTTGTAAAGTACTGGCATCTTCCCAATTTATCCAGCATGTCACTGATGTTCGGGATAGGATATCTATCATCGATCGTTTTTTCATTTACCTTGCGAAAGTCAACTACAATTCGAAATTTTTTCTTGCCGGTAGCATCTGCTTTCTTTGGCACGACCCAGATGGGTGACGACGAAGGTGAACTACTGTGTTGTATAATGCTTTGATTAAGCATTTCATCGATTTGTCTTTGTACTTCCGCTTTGTACATGTAAGGGTAGCGATATTGTTTAGAGTAAACGAGGACTTCATCTTTTGTTCTAATATGATGTTTAATTTGATTTGTGAATCTAAGTTGTTGTCCTTCATAGTGAAAAATGTCTGAATAAGATTGACAAAGTTTTAAGATGTGATATCTTTCCTCGTCATTCATGTGTGAAGTTCTAATAAGTTGTGAAATGTCATGTTTTTCAACAGGAGTTTGATCTATGTTCATATTATACAAGTCAAAATTTGAATGATTAAAATGTTCAGTTTGTAAAGGGTCATATAGTTTGATTTGACAATTAAAGTCATTTGGGTTTTTTACTTCTACCCAAGCGTATCCATTTTTCGCAGTTGTAAGGGTTTCATGTATTATACAATTATTAATTTTCGTAGGTGCAACTAAAATTTCACCTGAAGTTTTGCAAACTGGAATTTTAATTTGTAACACCTGTATTTGGTTCAATGTCTACAAAAAATAACATTTTCTTCTTGGATTCATAATAATGAATTTTATTTTTTGAAGAAGGAGTAATAAGAACAGAAGATGTAAAATCTAATTTTGCAGATAGTTGTTTTAATAGATCTAGGCCTATCAAGCCGTCAAAATAGTCATGAAATTTAAATAAATGAAATTTTAGCGAAAATTTGTGATTAAATTCCTTAAAAGCTGGAATACGTGCACAAAAATCACGTTGAGATGTTTGAAACACAGTCGTTATAATGAAAGGTTCTTTAAAAATGTTGTCTGGAAAATATTTTTCAACAATAGAAGGATTCAAGAAAGATTTTGTAGCTCCAGTATTAATCAAGAGCTTAAGGGGTGGATCTTTTATTTGAATATAAGGGAGTTCCTTTTTATCATAAATTGAATTTAATTCTATTACGTCTTGTCGGGATCTAGGCTGGATTCCTGAAAATTTTCTTGTTTTTCAGTTTCTTCCAAAATTTCAGGAGTTTGGGGTAAATCATCATCAGATTCTGGGTAATCGTTATAAGGGTAGTCATAGTAAGGGTTATTATGCTCATACTGTTCGTCATAATTTTGGTGCTCTACTTTATGAACTTCAAAAATATAATTTAATTTTTGTTTAGGATCTCTCTGAAAATAGTTGGTAGACCTTTGAGGGTAAATTTTATTAATGTTTGAATTTCTAAAATGTGAAACCCCACTCATTGGAGCTGGTTTCGAAGTACTAGGAGGTGGATTTCTCCAAACATTACGGGGTGGACCAAATACTTGAGCATTACTGAAAAATTTTTGGGGTGGCATAATTTGGCGTGGTTGAATATTAACTGGACCTCTAGGAAATTGTGCTTGAGGTGTAAAATGCATGCGGTCTCATAAAAGTATTTGCAAATGGTGGGAAATTGCTCCTTGCGTTAAAATTTGGAATATTTGGTTCCGGAAGTGGTTTTGGAAGATTCCCCGATTTTAAATATTTAATATTATTATCCTCAATTATATACTGTTGAGCTTCAGCTAAATTAATTGGTTTCATTGCACGAATCATGGAGCTTTGTGGCTCTTTTAATCCCACTAATAATGTATGCAGAGTATGAGAATTGAACAAAAGCTTCTTACTTTCTATAACTTCTTTCACATTTTCATGAAGATTGACATAATTATGTAACAAATTTAAAATTGACACTACTCGAGCATAAAACTGTAACGAATTTTCATTATTATTTTGTCTTAAAGCACTAAGGTCTGAAAGTAAACTACTCTCATTTCTTTGATCACCAAAATGAGTTATCAATAATTTTTTTACAACATCCCAATTTTCATTACCATACATAGATAGAACTTCCTCAGCGGGACCGGTTAACTTGGAAAATATACCGTTAATAAGTAATCTATTTTGAGCACAATTGACATTATTTGGATTTACGTCATAATATGTACTCAATAAATCGGTTGCAGTAGAAATAAATCTATGTAATCTACAAGGATTACCGTCAAGTTCAAGTATAATCTGTAGCAATTTAATGTCAAAATTAGGAATAGTTCTGTGAACTGTCGAAATTGTTGGGTTAGACATGATCGAAACTAATTCTCTTTGCAAATCTCTTATCCTAACTGAATTTAATTCCAAAGTCCTAAATGAACCACTTAAATCTAACTCAATTTCTGAACTAAGATCGATCGATTGATTAGTCACAATTGAGGAGTCTGACATAAAGGAAAATTAAAATGTAGAGGTAAAGGAAACAATGAGTAACTTACAGTGCGGTTCTCATTTCTTTCTTCTTTTCTTGACCCAAAATGATGTTGAAAGTCTCTGAACAAATATTCACTTTTCTTGAGCCGATTTTCAATAATGAGTCTCGGTCAAAATTTTCGATTTCTCTTTTCGGATCGTCCTCTATGAAGAATTAAAATTCACGATTTTCAGTAACGAAATGGTCGAGCATCCTACTGTCATGCGCCAGTTATGTTTTCAATTAACTAAAGAGTTTTAAAAAAAACAAAACAAAATTACTTTATTTGAAACTATCAACTACAATTCTAATTTCAGACTACGTAACAAAGAACAATACAAAATATCATTACAAAGAATTGCGTCGTGTAACCAGATCTTGATTAATCAGCGTTAGCGTTAGCCTGGTCAGTAGCGTACATAACTCACTTCAAAACAATAACAACCCTGTGCCTGTCATAATAAAAATTTAAAATACCCATTTATGAATTCGTTGAAAGTAAAACCTTCCGACCAAATTTTAAAATACCTTTCATCTCATGAACCAGACGGCTGACGGCTCTTTTCTCTCCACTGCTCCGAGCCGAGGTGACTGTGCCGGTTGAGAGATTGAACGATGAACGAGTGATTGAACGTTGAATGTTTAGCACATCCTACGACTCTCGACTCGCTCGAGCAGAATGACTCTATTAATGGCGAACTGAACGAACTATTTGACTAAACTGTGCCGCTCATTCGTGGCAAATATAGAAGAGTCGTTCGTTTTGAACGACTCATTCACGAACGACCCAAGCCTATCACCCTGTATTGACATGGACTCGCCGGTGACTGTTCTGAGCTGGATGTTATTGGTAACTGGCCGAATTTCTGATGCTCTCAAGACCCTGGACTTGGGAATGGACACAGCGGCGCCGGTGTCGATGGTGGTGGTAACTGCTCGCCCATTGATGGTGCCTCTGATGACTAGGCTGCCGCTATCTCGGCAAAATCCCCGAATGGATACTATCCTGGGGGCTGGTGGAGGGTGAGTCAGCATTCGTCCCCTTATGCTGACTGGTTGGAGTTTACCTGGTTCGTAAGGTCGGTTTGTTGGCTACCCCTGGTTGGTGATCGTTCCGGTAGCCTTACTCGGCAGTCACGTTGGAAATGTCCTGTCCGTCCGCAGCGGTAACATGCCCCTCTGGTGCCAGTTCTTTGTGACCGTTCTAATATTCAGACCAACCAGCAGCGCTTGTAATGGTGACTCTGACTCTTCCTGGTTGAAGGAAACTGCTCGGACACTCGGCTTGGACATGTTCATGACGGCCTCTACTTCCAAAGCCCGAAGTAGAGCTTCATTACTCTTCTTGACGCCACTCAGTCTTAAATTTAGTTGAACTTCCACATCTCTCGTGCCGTTTATGAAACTCTGTGTGGCGAACTGGTCTTTCGTTTCCTCTGGCAGGTCTGGGTAGGACAAGTGAACTAACCGTCTAGTCTCTGCTTCGCATTCTTGAAGGCTTTCACCGGATTTTTGTGTTTTCCTACTGAGTTGGACTTGGTATACCTGGCTCAAGGATTGATTGTCGTATCTCTTGTCCAGAATAGCGATGATCTTGTCGAAATTGCCTTGTTCTTCGACTGGAATGCTTTGGAGGAGTTCTAGGGCCGGACCTCTTAACGAAATTACCAGAGAGGTAGAATTTTCTTGATTATTCCATCCATTAGCTGTAGCCACAGCCTCAAATTGCCGTTTATACACGGGCCAAGATGAACTGCCATCAAATGTGGGTGGTTTGCTAACGGAACCTTTGGTACTCACGGTGTGCTGGTATTTTCCTCTCTGCAAATCTTGTTGCAATTATTTAATTGCTGTTTCCACTTTATCTTGTACTTTACTGTGTACTGCGTCTTTAATTAAACTGATTTCAGCTTTTACCTGGCTTTGGATAGCACTTATTTCAAATTTCACCTGGTTCTAGACGGAATCGATGACATCTACTTTGATTTCAAGAGTCTCCACATTACTTTTTAGGATCTTTATGTCGTCGTTTATTTCTTTTATATCTGATTCAACTATTTGCATTCTTTCATTAACTGTTTCATTAACTTGCGATACTATTTGCATTAATTGTTCAAATTGCAATTGTCTGTTTTCTTCCGTTTTGCCTTGTTTTTCTTCAAATATCTTAAATTCATTTTGTCGTTTTTCTTCTAATAATTTAAATTCATTTTGTCGTTTTAACTCAGTTTGATCTTGTTTTTCTACAAATTTCGAGAATAATCCTTCCATTAAATTATGTTGTTCACTTTTCATAGTGGAAACAGGATTTTGTTGTTCGCTTTTCATCGTAGTGACAAGATTTTCTAATTATATTCTACGTTTTTCATCAAAAGACTTTACTAACCTTTGTTGAATTTCTTCTTGATGTTGTTTCTCCATCTTGTCACGTTTTTGTAGAATCTGTGCAATTTTTTCGTCCAGTCCCTCCGTAACCAGCTTGACTATTTTTTTGGTAGTTTCGTCCATACTACGGGTTTCCATAAATCAAATTAGGATTTTAACTGCTCTTAATCCTGTACTTTTGATCACCAAATTTGTTGTAAAGTCCTTGGGTTCAATTTAAAATTATAAAACTAATATTCACTTTCACTTTTCTAGAAACTTTTATTTACATCGAATATACAACAGCTGATTCAAATATCACGATAACAATTTCTCATATAAGCTCTTCGTACAACTAACTGAACTCGCGATCGTGGCGTGCTTCCTTTATAAAACCAGCATAGAAAATTCTAATAAAATTAATCATCACTCCTACAGGTGCCGAGTCTTTTCGAGAACCATTTTTTATCTCAATACTGAAATGAAACAGGGTCGGTTTTCGGTAAATTTCGTAACAATATCATAATCCAGATACGACTTCTTAGCTCCGCTTCCAAAAGTCTTCTTTTTTTACCAGATTACCTTCACACTCAATACATACCGGCCTATTTTAACAGAGCCATTTCAATGTTTAATTTAGAAGTGAACAATTATTTATGAATTATAACAATCTACAAGTTAAAAATTAAATATTATATAGTACAGAAAGCATTTTTTTATTTGTGTTTTATTAGTATTGTGCCATTTTGAAATTTGAAGAACCAATTGTGTATTTTATGAAATATTAAAATAAGTAGGTTGATTTGTTGTATATCTATATCTATTATCGTTGTTTTTGGAAAAAATTTAGTAATTATTTTTTTATTGAATAAGCCATAACTCGAGTGTGGTCATCATTAAAGTTGAACAATAAAAATTAATTCCTAAAGATAAAAATGGTGTATAAAATTTCAAATTGAACTTTATGTCCGAGTTTAATCACAGTGTGTAACATCCCTCAGAGACTTACCACCTGTTAAAGAATTTCAATGCGGCGTTCTTCTTGGATATTTGTTGAAATCTTTGCATGTTCATGTTCGGATTTAAATGTTTTCACTTATTCATATATGAATTTCAGAGATGATATATAAATTTTGTTTGTAGCTTTCTCGTAGCAGTAAACCAATACAGTTTATTAAGATTAGGTCCAGGTTAAAGATTGAATTGGCATAAGATTCCAAACAATATTCCAGTTATTACCAATTTACACAATATTATCATTTTATTGACAATGCGCCAAAACCAGACCCTGTAACATTTGCTATTGTGATGTTGTTATTTTCACACTCGGGTTCAGTTCAGTTCTTGGATTTATTTAAAAACACAGTCCAACTCAATCTAATTTATTTCTACTACTTTAACACAATTTATATTCACAAGAAACTATTTACATTTTATCTTAACTGTACAATACGTCCGACGAAAATTGAATGCCTCCTATCGCCAGCTGTTCATATTTATATATTTCTCTTCGAATTGTCTGGTAAGTCCACGAACCATCGAGAAACTCTTTCATGTTCTGGAAGCTTTAAGGGAATTCCCAGTAACGGCAGCGGTCGGCCTGTTGAGAGACAAAACATTTCGCATTCCCAGAAGTGTCGGAATAACGTCCCTTTCACGAATTGGTTGATGGCCGATTGCACCAGCTGTCGGATGAATTCTCGTAACACTATTTTTAATTCTAAAGTGACTTAATCCAAGTACGATGCCATTTTTCAAAAATGAACGATGTGATAGCACTCCTACATTATCTTTCTGACATTGTTCCATCACAGTGACCCTGCATCGCTTCCTGCAAAAATTGTCTCTTTTGGCTGAAAAAACTTCTAGTTAAGAAGATTAGTTTTTCTTCAGTACAATACAATATCGGATTTATATGAATATGTCTAGAATGGAAGTTGAAGCTATGTCGTATCTAATATACAGTGTAAAATTGTATGTAAATTACATATCGATATGGTTTTAACCACACCTAAAATAGCAAAACCTGCGTTCTAATACTCTGAAAAGAACATAATTGAAGTAATAGATATACACCTATTGAATGAATTGTCAAAATTTAATGCTAAAACCATTTCTAAAAGTGAAAATCATCCAACACTTCCAGTCAAATTACTAGTAATCTACTCGATACAATTGAAAAACTACAAAAAATTCGGGGCAAGACAAATCATTAAAAACTTGCAAATAAAACACCATAATTTGGAACTAATTTCATTTCCTTGTAAAAACACAACAGACAAATCAAATTCAAGGTTAAAGGTATTTCTACTTTCTAAGTTCTCGTTCAATGATACTTATTTATAATTAGTTCCTTGGTTTGTATTTATAACAGAATCTGATGATTTATAACAGAATCTGATGCTGACAAAAATATTGCATCAAACTCTTTAATTACTAAGAATGCAAGAGTACACCATATAGAGGCATAAATGTAACCCTAACTTCGAATTCGATACACCTGTTACATACAATGTGTCAATAAAACGTAGACAAATAAGGAAGATATAGCTGACATAGACTAAGTCATTGAGTTTCTCGGGTACTTGTCTTTGTGCGTACCATTTTCAGACAAGTTGCTCATTTTATATTTTACTGTTGTAAAGCGAGGCCGGCTATCAAGAAGTGATTAAGGTCAGTACATCGATAAATGTTCAATCATTAATGTAAAGGGTGTACTATTTATTGTCGTACGATGGAGTTCAAGAACAGCATAAGAGGTATCTATGACTCTCATGTAACAACTACATAGAAATATCTCTGCGTTTGATGCTTGAACTGACAGGAAACACAGGTGATTTCCATATAATCTAAATGTTTACTTTTACAAGTGCCAGTAGACAGTTTATTATATTGCATGCCATTTTATTATTCAAGCTGAATCTCAACGTAATTAAAATAATTTCCAATGCTATATTAATTACAAATTTAAAACTCATCTAAGATTGGTTTTATGGATATGCATATTTTGGTTATATAATGGCATATTTTTATGGATGTGTTCACCTGAAAATGGCAACAGTGAAGACTAATAAGACTGCTAATTATTAGTAATTGTGACATAAATAATAAAACACTATGAAAGTTGTAAACAGAAAATCAATTGTAGTGACAATTGTTTACCTTCACATCATCAAAATAAATAGAAGTATAAAGTGACTATTACAGGGAATGAATATTTTAAATAGTATATATCTTAATATATCTTATACTTTAATATATAGCTAGTGACGGTGATGTAAAATTGTTTGTAACATCAAAATTTTATTATAACAACTATTAAAATTATAATTTTACAATGACTTGTACACAAAATGTGTATAATATTAAGAAAAAATATCATCCCTACTTATCAAATTTTACAGCTAAATGAAAATAAGTCACGCTGGTTGAATCAAATATCAAAGTTAAAATGTATTCAAAACTTTTTTGTAGTTGAATTATAATTTTTGTACTTTTTTCCAGTACTGTAAATATTTGAATTTTCTCTATTATTCCACCAAGAACATCCCGGAAGTTTATCAGTAATAATTATTACAATAATTTGTCGAATGTTTGCACTCCATAATGAATAATCAAGTAACCTTGACGCTAGATGTTCTATAGCTAATCGATTTACTTTATTTTAATTATTGTATGTTTTACCTACAACAAATGATATCAAACAACAAATTAATTTTTCCTGGCTGTGATAATAGCTGTATAATATCATAACAGTTAAACGCAATTAAGCTTTGCCTTCAACATTCTCATCATCACATTCTATATACGCGTAGCTAATTTGACGACCTTTTCAGCAATGTACTTGGATGCCCAAAAAATACCTTGCTCATATGAATAATACATATAAAGTATCTACCAGTTTTTTAGGAATAATAACCCATTCAAGAACTACGTCTAACTCAATTGTCAATAAAGAGTGAGATATTTTCGGTATTATATATACATGGTAATAGTGTTTTCAAGAGAATAGAATTAAAAAAAGAATTATCTTTAGTATACAGGACTTAAAAAATTTCCTAAAAACCTATCTAAAAATTGAAATGTTTTAAAACTGAGAAATAGTCTTATGAAACACTACTACTTTGAGCTTTAATTTTAAGAACCATACACTGTTTAATTCCATAGATATATAAGTAACTATCTAATTATTGCAACTTTCCTTTCTTGTGTGATGTTTATATATCAATAAGAATTTAACATGGCTAATAACAATTGAATATAGAAATTTTAAGACGAGTATATTTATTATTTATTCTTTTATGCTTTCTGCATTCATTCCAGTTGAAAATTTACAATAAACATAATATTTATTGCAAATCCGACAAAGGTAATGAAACCTGTGCGTAGGACCTGGACAAAATTATCTAAAACTAACATACAAAATATAGACATATAAACTATTACACTAAAACGCTATTGACTAAATTTGAGTAGTGATAATTTTTAAATTTTTTTACAATACAAATTAATGCAAAACTTAATAATACCCCTTTATTCTGGAAATACATGTATATTATCAAAATATTTAAGAAACATGTATTAAAATACAATAATAACAAAAATTAGAAAGCAAAAGTTAGTGTACTCACAATTTGTTTCACAAATTTTTCCTTACTTATTATTAAAAATCCATTTTTCAAAGGATAATTTTTCTATCCCGTTATACTGATAGTGAAGTTGTTACACGACGCCATTAGAGTTAGTATCAGATTTTAAATAAAGAAATTAACTTATTTTCTCCTTTAAATTTACTACCGAAGAAACAAAATAACAAAAAACCTGAGGGTTTTAACTGGTCTTTGAATTTGAATACAAAACCGCTCATACAATATATAACGTAAGTTTTTATTTTATAACAACAAAGTTCAACTGCTGAGACATTACAAGAAACATCTTTATTCAATAGAAAGTTTAGTTATGGGTAGTGGTATCAATAAGAAAAGTGCGACAATTTCAAGTACACCACTAACACCAACTAAGAAGGGAAAATTCCAAAACTACTTAAAAAATTTAACCCTGAGCGGGAAGGAGTGCATGGTTGGATTGCTACAGCTAAATAGCCCCAAAAATGTCTGAAAGCTAAAATGTGCATCATGATATTTATAACGGAAAGTTTTTTTTGTTTGTTCTTCTATCTATATCTATACTATTATAAAATTGTAAGTTTGTCTGTTTGTTTGTTTTTTTCGTATGTTTGTTCGAGCATCACGTAAGAACTACTTAACTGATTTTGCTGAATCTTTTTTTGTTGCGAAGTCTATATTTATCTCTCTAAATTGACAGAAACGGTAGATATAGCGAAAAAACTTCTACCATGTTGGGTAATTCAATTACTCAATTGGTTCCACCGCACGCACAAAATATTAGATACTGGCATCAGCTTAGCTTTTATTCAAAATTCGGAATGTGCAAATTTAACATGTTTCGATTTAAAAAAAATCAACATATATCAAGCGTAATTTTACAGTGTGTTCTGTATATAGGAAACTTAGAGCGGAGTAGAATTACATGGATTTAAAAAATCTAAAAAAAGTTATATTAGGTGTCCTATAAACAGCTGGATATATACGATGTGGTGGAAATAAGGGGGGGGGGTGGAATTAGTTATACGGGGTGATCCAAAAAAGTTATATTGAGCCCATAAACAGTTCCATATACCAAGTGGTTGAAAAAGGCTAGAATATTTATACAGTGAATAAAAAAAAAATTTAAAAAATGTCTTAGCTAAGCAGTTGAATTGTGTTCATAAGATTATATAGTTATGAAATGGGTTAAAGAAATGTTAGGAGCAGTTGTTTTTACAGAGTGTTTGAAATATAAGATGGAGTGAAATTATACTTTTTGTTGTGGTTAAAAACTTGTTTTATATGCACAAGTAGTTACATATATAGGATGGTTGAAATATGTAGGGGAGTATAATTATAGCTGTACAGGTGGGTTTAAAAATATTTTAAAGTAATGGTATGATCTGCAAGCTGTTCTATTTACCGGATTGTTGAAATATAGGGTGGGGTGGGATTCTAAGGATACAGGGTAGTACACAAATGTTATATTTGGTAGCAAATAAGTAGTTGCATATAAAAGGTTGTTGAAATATAGGGTAGCTATTATAGTTAGTTAGTTATACACGGTGGGTAAAAAATGCGAGGAAAATTTTGTTATGTAGCACTTGCATATATAGAGTACCTGAAGTATGGTGCGCAGTAAAGTTATAGTTATACAGTGTCATTCAAACAGGGTTATAAAAACTTGTAAATGAAGGGTTGTTTAAGTGAAGTGTGGAGAGAAATTATACTTTAATATATCTTGAAAAAATATAAGGAAAAAATGCAAAATAGCGTAGTTCATAATAAGTTGCAAACAAAGGGTGAAGAAGTGTTATGATAATTATTTAAAAAATGTTATATTGTTTGATCAATAAGCAGTAGCGTATACAGGGTAGTTTTAATACATACAAGGTGATTCAAAAACATGTTGAGCAAAATTGTTATTTTCGGTGCCCCATAAGCAGTTGCGGTTTTGGTGAAATATATTTGGCATTGATGGATTTATATTTATACAGGGTGGTAGAAAAAATGTTATACTGGGTGGCCGATAAGTCGTTGCAAATACAAGGTGATTGAAATAGCGGGTGGAATAGATTTATAGTCAAACAGGTTGGATAATTTTTTTTGTACGATAGAACGTGAGCTGTTGCATATCTGCAATATCTGAAGTAAAATTATAGTTCATACAGTGTGATTGGAAGTATTTAAAATTTTTATATTTGGTTGCCCCTAAGCAGATTCACATACAGGGTGGTTCAAAAATAAGTTGTAATGTTTGACAAATTGGCAGCAGTATATACAGGATGGTTTTAATGTAGATGGAAGTAGAGTTAGTTGTACAAAGCAGTTAAAAATTTGTTTGAATAAAATTGTTATATAGGGTGGCCAATAAGCAGTTGCAGTTTGGGTGAGGGTTTAAATAAAAGTTTGGTGTTAGGGTGCAAAACTGTGTTTTTATATTTGTGACTCACGAAGGGTTCCAATCATTTCCATAAGAATGGATCAAAAATGTTAAAAAAATATATATTATATAGGGTAGACCATAAACAGTTGCATTCTACTATATGGATATATCTGAAATATGGAGAGAAGCAAGGTTATAGTTTTAGAGTGTGTAACACAATGTTAGAAAAAGTTCATATAAAGGTTGATTAATATATAAAGAGAAATTTTACTTTAAAAGGTGGTTAAAAATATATCAGAAATAATTGTTATACAGGGTACACCATAAGCAGTTGCATAGCTGAAATATATGGTAGAGAAAAGTTATAGTGAGGTGTTCAAAAAATTATAAAACAGCAGCATATACAGGATGGTTGCAATATAGGATGAAGTAGAGTTACAGTTATTCAAGGTGATTCAAAAAAGTCGAATAAAATAGTTATATAGGGTGACCCATAAATACTTGCAGTTTCGGTGAAATATATTGGGATTGGTGGATTTATGGTTAAGTAGGGTGGTCAGATTTTAAAACTTCTCCCATTTTGGGTAATACAATTACTCAATTGGTTCCACCGCACGCACAAAATATTAGATACTGGCATCAGCTTAGCTCTTATTCAAAATTCGGAATGTGCCAAAGCAACATGTTTCGATTTAACAAAAATCAACTGATATAACGAGCGTAATTTTTACAGGGTGTTCTGTATATAGGTAACGTAGAGCGGAGGTGAATTAAATGGACTAAAAAAAAATTGGTTTCCTATAAGCAGCTGCATATATACAATGTGGTTGAAATAAGAGAGAGTGGAATTAGTTATACGGGTGGTCTAGAAATGTTATATTGAGTGGGCCATATACAGTTCCATATACCAACTGGTTGAAAATGGGTAGAATATTTATAGTTCGAATAAAAAATCTTAGAAACAAATGTGTTATGTGAGCAGTTAGGATCTTTGAATTATGAAGATATAGTTATGAAATGGGTTGAAGAAATGTTAGAAGCAGTTGTTTATACAGGGTGTTTGAAATATAAGATGAAGTGGAATTATAGTTTATGTTGTGGTTAAAAACTTGTTTTATATCCACAAGCAGTTGCATATATAGGATGGGTGAAATATATGTCGCGGAGTATAATTACAGCTATACAGGTGGGTATAAAAAATAAGTAATGTAATAATTTACAAGTTGTTCCATTTACCGGATAGTTTAAATATAGGGTAGGTAGGATTCCAATGATTAAGGGTGGCAAATAAGTAGTTGCATATAAAAGGTTGTTGAAATATAGGATGGTGTATAGTTATAATTATACAGGGTGGGTAAAAAATGCTAAAAACATTTTGTTATGTAGCAGCTGCATATATGGAGTACCTGTAGTAAAGTTATAATTATACAGTGTGATTCAAACAAGGTTAGAAAAACTTGTAAATGAATGGTGGCTTAAATGATGTGTGGAGAGAAATTATACTTTATAATGTCGTTGAAAAAATATGAAAAAAATTGTGAAATAGCGTAGTTCATAATAAGTTGCTAAGATAGGATAGTTGAAATATAGGGTGGAGAAGTGTTATGGTTAATTATTTAAAAAATGATATATTGGTTAACTAATAAGCAGTTTCGTATTCAGGGTAGTTGTAAGTAGCGGTGAAATATATTGGGCATTGATGGATTTATAGTTAGTCAGGTTTATATTGGGTGGCCAATAGGTGGTTGCATATACAAGGTTGTTAAAATAGCGGGTGGAGTAGAATTATAGTTAAACAGGTTTGATATATTTTTTGTAGGATAGAACATGAGCTGTTGCATATATATCTAAAACATGGATCGAAGTAAAATTATAGTTCATACAGTGTGATTAAAATAATGTTAGAAAAAACTGCAGATAAGGGGTGGTTGAAATACAGGGTTGAGACAAATTATACTTTCAAGGGTGGTTCAAAAATAGTTATATAGCGTAGTCCATAAGCAGTTGCATATATAAGATAGTGAGTGGACCAGAATTATAGTTAAGTGTTTAAAAAATGTTATATGTGGTGGCCTCTAAGCAGATGCACAACAGGGTGGTTGAAATATTTTGTAGAGTAAAATTATGGTTATACAGGGTGGTTCAAAAATAAGTTGTAATGTTTGCCAAATTGTGTATACAGGATGGTTTTAATGTAGATGGAAGTAGACTTAGTTATACAAAGCGGTTTAAAAAAATGTTGAATGAAATTGTTATATAGGGTGGCCAATAAGCAGTTGCAGTTTGGGTGAGTGTTTAAATAAAAGTTTGGTGTTAGGGTGCAAAACGGTGTTTTTAAATTTGTGACACACCAAGGGTTCCACCAGTATTTCCATCAGGGTGGATATAAAAAAGTTCAAAATAATTCTTATATAGGGTAGACCATGAACAGTTGCATTCTACTATATGGAATATCTGAAATATGGGGAGAAGCAAGATTATAGTATTAGAGTGTGTTTAACATAATGTTAGAAAAAGCTGCATTTAAAGGGTGATTAAAATATAGGGTAAAGAGAAATTGTACTTTAAAAGGTAGTTCAAAAAGAAGTAATTGTTATACAGCGTAGACCATAAGCAGTTGCATAGATGAAATATAGGGTAGAGACGAGTTATAGTCAGGTGACAAATAAACAACAGCATATACAGGATGGTTGCAATATAGGGTGAAGTAGGGTTACAGTTATTCAACGTGATTAAAAAAATGTTGAATAAAATTGTTATATAGGGTCGCGCATAAGTACTTGCAGTTTGGGTGAGATATATTCGGGATTCATAGATTTATAGTTAAGTAGAGTGGTTTAAACAAGTTAAAACATTTTTTATTTAGGGTAATCCATATGTTTCATAAGTTTCATTTTTACAAAGCTTGATCATTCCGAACGCTGGTGAAACCGCGGGTAACGGCTAGTATTTAATAAATTTGTCGATGGATTGGTATGTTAGTAATGTATGGATGGGGTTTAGTAATTCATTGGCATTTAAACAGAACAGAAGCTTTATAAAATACTATATTAGTTTTGTTCATCGAACTTTTCTTCTGCTTCTGCTTTCTTGCAAATATATATAATGACAAGATAACAGTTATTAAACTGGATTTAACTTACCATACTATGTGGCACAGTATTTTCTATAAGACCTTACTACAAATAACCTTACTAATTGACTTAAATGATCATAATTTATTTTTTGTCTGCAAACTCATGCCAGTAGTAGAAATAAAATATATAATGATTTCCCCTTGAGTTTTTCATTTTTTTTGACGTTAAACATTACATACATGTAAATATATAATTAACAAACACTGTGTTTTTTTAAATTTCACTCTAAAGTGGTATTTTTTTATAGCTAATTAAGACATATACTACATTCAAGAGAAAAAATGTTGGCAACTCTATTGTAAACGTACCAAAGATTATCTTCGGTTGTAGAAAAATTCAAATAAATAGTAAACTTCTACCCTTGAAACATAAGACCATTTCGGAATGTACCAAATAAATATATTTTTTAAGTATATATTTTCAGGATTATTCGTTTATGAAGATTATACAAATTTCTGGTTGTACCAGAGAAATATATTTTTGAAGCATATATTTTTAGGATAATTCGTTTATGATTATACAAATTATATATACTTAGTTTTATTTGAAATATTATTATTCACTTGTTAAGTTCGGTACGTCCAGTTTCTGATGATGTGCAAACTTGTAAATAAAATTCACTGTTACGTCTTTAAGTTGTGCAATGAATATTTAAATAGCCCCTCTCCCTACCTTAAGTATTAAAAACGAGCATTTTGTCTTTACTTCACATAAGTCATAAACCACTTCCTCCACCTTTAAAAGTCTTTCTTTCGCGAATACAAACGAGGAATGTCAAAACAAATGTAATACCATAAACAATATCAGGTGTGTTACAACGCAAGAACCACCTGTCAAATATAATGGTCGTAGGTATGCGACTTAAAATTCTCTATGTTCGTCACCTTGAAAGAACGACTTGAATAAATAAAACCTATTAGGTAGTTGGTATGGTGAAATATGGTGAACATTCCATAATGTTACTACGTACAATATAAATACGTACCGTGTATGTATACTACTTTAAAGTAGCTTGAAACATTTACCAGTTATTTTTGGGCGGCTCGTTAAAACAACAAATTGACAATGATATATGGCATCTTTTTTGAATGATGTTATTAGGGTTATATATAGCGAGGCTGCCAAAGATTTAAAATATTTCTCAGAAATATTTTAACAAATTAAAAATTTTAATGTGTATCTGCCAGAAAGATATATATAGTCTAATAAATGTAGAAAAACAAAAACACGTGAAAAGTTACCGTCAAATTGGAAACTTTTTGGAGCAAGAATTTTAATTGAGGAACGTGTTAAATTTCTTCTTAAATTAAACGGATCGCATGAGTGAAGAAACTAGCCTCCTGAGAACTATATCCATAAATAAAAAATATTAAGGTCTATTTACAATCAATAATTATTTGAAAATTCATGGAAAGTTATCACAGATTAGTGAAATATTTCGAGTTCTTAATTCATAGCGTAATAAGGCGCGTTTACTTGTTGTAACTTCTTATTAGGTTGATAGAATTAAATTTTGCAGGAATTTTTTGAGCAGAGCGTAGATAGATGTGTGTTAATTTAATTAGAAACATAGTGAAAATTTTGAATATAATGTCAAAGTGTGTATTGTGTGTGCTGTCACGACCAGAATCAATGGATAAACTATGATTTTCAGGGCTATTTAACCGAGGTATGTTAGAATTTCTTTCGTAGATTGACCACTGTGAATTAGAGGTCGAAAACAGAGGTGTGTTTGTATTCATACGTTGGAGTTTTTTCTGATGGCGTTCTATTGTTTTTCTTAACATGGTTAACATCAACCTTGAAGTGGTAGTGGTACATAAAAAAATTTGATCCCACTGATCAAACCGCGAACTCTACCGAAATGTTTTTGGGTTGCTGAATCCATTTGCGCAGTTAGTCCCCCCCCCTCCCTCTATATCATGGTTTTCGGCAAACCGCAAAAAACACCCCACAAATATACCAACTTAGCGATTCTGAAGAGTGGTATTATTGCCCAATAAAATCATTGAATAAAACTAGATAGATAAAGATGCCTCAAATAGGCTTCAGAAAGCGAATAAGGAGAGAGTTGGATGATTTAAGGCGAAGGGCACACACCATCATCACCGAACCAACCATGAATCCAATCTCACAATTTTATATTTAAGAGCTTGAATTTGTTGGAAGGGCAATTGTAAAAGTCTCTTGGCAGAACACTATATTCCTGAAATAATGTGTAGTGTTCAAGAAAACGTCTTAAATAATCTGAAATAAAAAGAAGTAAGTTTATTTTTAATTAACTACAATTAATCACATGATACTCGTAGTTTACCTCTCCAATAACCCAAGTATTTTTCTGAACTTCGACTCTCCGGATTTTGAGCTCCTGATATGCTTCACATAGAGTGTCTGTCTGAATATAGCTCCAAACACATTAATTTCATAGTGGACCCGGAAACTCGTAATAAAAGAATTCATCTCCATCGAATTTGAGTTCATTCAATTTGTCCCGACAAATATTCTGATCGTTGACGGTATCCAATTTGACAATAGAACCAAAAGATGATTACTGAAACTTAAAAAAGAAATATATTTAAAAAGTTTGTATCTTACATCATACAATACTAAAAAGTAGGTAATGAAGGTAAAAATCTTCCTTTAAATTTTATAAAAGGAACTAAAATGTTGAAACTTTGTTTATTCTTACATAACAAAAATTCGTATTTGTTTAGTTGTGCTTTACACTAAATACACAGTGTAGAACAGCCAAATAAATTTGATAACGAATAAAGGAGGGCGTGTTAGAAAAAACGCTTAGACACGTCGATTTGTATTTTTAAATGCGCACTTTTTCAACAACAAAAAAATTATATAGGGTGTGTTATGTGACAGTGGCCAATACCAACTATCTTATTTTAAAAGCAAGCCGCTGTATATTATTTATTTTTTGGATTCTCCAGAAAATTCTAAACATACTTCATGTACAATGTCCTACACCTGTCTTCAACTGTTTAGGATATATTAAGTGTTTTCAGATTCAAACTTATATCCTGATCCAGTAAACCCACAAGTTCCTGCCAATACAATATGGTTTCAGCAAGATGGAACACCGCCCCAGTACGAAATCAATGTCCGGCAGTACCCGAATCAAGTTGTTCCAAATCTGTGGATGGGGAGGCGCGCATCGATAGAATGGCCAGCATGATCTCCTGATTTGACACTATTGGACTACTTTTTGTGGGGATGTGCTGTATACAAAACTAAACCCCTCAACTTAGATGACCTAAGACGAATCACGCTTGCGATTAGATCCGTCACGCCTGAGATGTTGAGTAACATTAGAAGACATTTCTGTACTAAAGATGTTCGCAGCGAGCATTTTGAACATTTCCTACATTGACATTTATAGTTTTTTATTTTTTTATATTATTAAGAAATAGTCAGTATTACTAATTAGGTTTTTAGTGTAATGTAGGGAATTTGTGAAATAAAATAATATTCTTTTTTTAATGTTAGTTTTTGTAATAAATCTGAAAACACTTAATATTTCCGAAACAGATGAAGATAGGTGTACGATATTGTAGATGAATTATGTGAAGAATTTTTTGGAGTATCCAAAAAATAAATAATATACACGGGCTTGCGTTTAAAATAAGAATGTTGGTATTGGGCACTGTCACATGACACACTCTATATATTTTTCTGTTCTTGAAAAAAATGCTCATTTAAAATTACAAATCGACGAGTCCAAGCGTTTTTCCCAACACCCCCTCCTTTATTCATTACCGAGTTTATTCTATTTGGCTGTTCCACACTATATAAGAACAATAGTTTCATGTATGTACTTCGGCCATCAATAAGTTAGTTTTACATAATTCTCATGTGTCTAATATAGTGGGTCAGTTGGGCCAGAGTTTAAAACATTGCTTTAGAAAACTTGCTTTGAACGCTCACCTTGATTTATTTAGATCATCTCAGTAGTGAACAGATTTTTTTAATTATTTATTAAGATATGAAAGCGATGGAAAGATTGTAGCAGAATCGCTGGAATACCATTAGGACATAAGATTACTTTATAAAGCGACTGACAGTGAAAAGCTATTTTGTCTATTCATTGGGTTTTCTCTCCTCCAAATTTTTTCCTGTAACAGATAAGTATTTAAAAATTGTATATGTAGAACAAAGTGTAGTAAAGCAATTTCGTAAAATTGCCCGGATTACTGGCTGTCTGTACAGAGATTCTTCCTCACAGTATTCCTGTATATAAGTAATGTGAAAAGCTACATCAAAATCTTTAAAACAGTACAGAAAGAAAATATAAATGAACAAAAATCGTTTGTTAATTAACACTAATTATGTTTTCTTTGTGGTATGCACTAATTTTACAATTTATATCAGATATGGGGTATTTTCGGTATAAACTCAAACTTACGTCAAATATGAATCAGCAATAACTTAACATTCAGCTAATAGTTTTAAAAGCTTCATTTATATTATAGCTTTTGGCCTGTATATTGGATAATTATTTTGAATAACATATATATTTACTATTATACCTCTAAAAATCTAGTAGTATATATTATTATAATGGTTAATTTAAGCTAACAAACTATCTTCCGAATTGACCGAAGAACATTTGTAATTTGTAACTTTGCAAAAATTTTAATTTAAACTTTACACTCGTTTACTATTATGAACAGATGCCCATGGTATATTCCAGACATTGAGTCAAGTAAGGTCAACCTCCTAAAACAACTGACACGCCCACACCAAACAAATTAATTTGTATGCATTAAGTTTTGGTCAAAAATTGACAATTTATTAATCTAATTATAATGTATTCATTCACAGCATATAGTGGTTAAAAGATTTATTACCAGTAGACAAAATAACAATTTTAGATATCATTCCCAAGTATTAAACGATCGCAAAATATTAGTACAATTTTAAATTAATTTTTGCTATTTCTAACTAAACTCAATAAAATTGCTCGATATGAAAGTGAATACATTATATTTTTAGTCATATGTTACGTTAGTGTATTGCATATTTGTAAATTTCAGCTGATTAACGAAATTACATGTTTAAGAGTAAACACATTTTGGGATAAAGTAGTGCAGGATAGTAAATTGTCGTCGATGTTATATACTTTGCACAAAAGAAGTAAAAGTGAAAAAAAAATATCAACATTATCCAAAGAAGATTTTTTGTTGAGTTGAAATAGCTTTTAGTATAGAAATATGAATAATGTTTTATTGGACAACGAGATCAAGAGAAACAGCATCAGTAGCAGTTCCAGTTGCTAATGAAATGCGCATTTTTCTCTGTTTCCCTAGAAAAATCCTTAACGCTGTGTAACTTCAGAAACTTCAGAGTTATGAGTAATTTCAAGAATTGAATACACATTCAACAAATGGATATAATATACGTTTCTGCTTTACTAAACTACAATAATGCTGTGTAAATATAAGTATACTAATTGTCTTCTAAATGTTATTTATGGCATGTTCTTGATTATTTTTATGTTTTCTTGGGAATAACACCACAATTAAAATAAAAAGCTGTACATTGAAAGAAAATACCAAATGTTTCAAAGTCGATTCTGACTTCGTTGTCAATGGCTTTAAAATATGTATTGAAAATGTAAATTGCAAATTGATTTGCAAGGTTTTCGACGACTGTTTGAGCCGACTTCATACATTAGTCAATAGAGATTTTTAAGTGACAAAATTTAATACCAAACCGCTTAAGCCAACACGTAAGTAATAGTTTATAAGCCAATAATCGACATGATTTTAACGGCAAAATTATTTGAGCATTAATTTATTGTAATAAAAGCTGGAACCTTAATATTCCTCCTAATGATAGTTTGAGATTAATTGGTCCCAAGATCGATAGTGTCCGTTAAGTAGATCTTGCAGGATTGCAGTTTTAATAATTTATAGAAATAATTCGCAGAACCTATCGTATTAATCACAAACGTTCGATACGGATTTGCAAAATATATTAGGGAAGCTCATGAAATGCACTTCACTTCACTTTGTATGTCTTAGATTTTTGTTACAGTGCCGGAAAATGTATTAAGATTGCTTGTGAATATTGGTTGTAACGAACGATTCCTTACTTTTCCTCAGATGTCTTGACAGTGTTTGGGTTAGTGTTTAAATAAAGGTTTGGTGTTGGGGTACCAATCTGTGTTTTTACATTTGTGACACACCAAGGGTTCCACAGGCATTTCCAGTAGGGTGGATCTAAGAGTTTAAAAAAATTGTTATATAGGGCAGAAACAGTTGCATCCTACTAGATGGAATACCTGAAACATGGGGCTAAGGAAGATTATCATTTTAGAGTGTGATTAACACACTGTTAGAAAAACTTGCTTATAAAGGGTGATATAGTGTGGAGAAAAATTGTACTTTACAAGGTGGCTCAGAAAATATCAGAAATAATTGTGATATAGCGTAGACCATAAGCAGATGCATAGCTGAAATATGGGGTGGAGTAGAGTAATAAGCAGGTGTTAAAAAAATTATATTGGCTGGTAAATAAAGAGCAGAATATACAGGATGCTTGCACTATAGGATGAAGTAGAGATATTTATATAAGGTGATTAAAAAAATGTCGAGTAAAATTGTTATATAGGGTGGCCCATAACCACTTGCAGTTTGGGTGAGATATATTCGGGATTGGTGGATTTATAGTTAAGTAGGGTGTTTAAAAAAATTAGGAAAAATTGTTCTATGGGATAACCCATATTTTTCACTTTTTTTGCAAAGACTTGTACCTTCCGTACGTGGGTGAAACCGGGGGTAACGGGTAGTTAACTATAATTTTCATCTTGTGCCGCTACATCAAGAAAACCCTCCATCCGCCCATGATCCTTGACAACTATTGTCAGTTCACCGCTGGCCCACGATCACATATTCATACTTTTAATGAACTATTTACTATTATTTTAAACCAATTTCCAGGTATCATAACGAATATTCAAGATAAACAATTAGAAGTGGAATTTATGAACTTTCAAAATATCTTTAGTATATCCGCATTAGGGCAGCCGGGTTAATATGGTGGGCTATTCAAAATATCACTCTAAATCATTTAAATTACAATTTTCATAAACTACTAATTCCCGAGTATCCATCCTGAGCCCTTATAAACTTAACATCATGAGCCATCATTTTAACTATGCTTAATATTCCAGTGTTAGTTACCAGAAAGTTATCAGTTTTTTTTAAAAATCTAGTTTTTCCCAGTTTTTCTGACATTTCTCGTTGAAAAAAAATCCAATCAATATTTATAAACATAAACACTCATTAAGAAGGATTTCTGATTTTCTACAACATTTCTGTTGACGGGATTATTATTCCTGCATTACTTTTCATTATATACGCAAAAAAAAAAACAAAAGAAATTCGTATTTAGCGAATTTTTTTGTTTATAAAGTTTATTTCTACAAATTTGCTCTTAAAATCTCCTCAAATATTCCCTCTAAACTGTTTCTAACATGATGGTATAAGCCAATTCCTGTTGAATTTTATGTCCGAAAATGAACTCAATTTTGCTCTACAGACAGGTGTATGTATCACTTAGAATAAAAGCAAGTACAGTGCGGGCAAATTACTATCTACAAACATTTTTGTGTGGAAATAATTTTTGAAAACGTATTGATTTTTTTTTACCTGTTAAATTTATTGTGTAGCGAACGAAAATCTTGGATTTATAAATAAGTGGATAGTATTAAATGACATCGCCTAAAATAATGATATAGGCATAATAAATTATTTTAAATATTTGTCGTATACATAATAGAAATAGAAGAATTTAAATTAAACGTTTATTGGTCACTTCTTGATTTGGAAAATTATGCAAGTTTTACTAAATATTTACGTGATTGCGAATATAAAGTAATTTTTACCTTGAATTTATTTTCAGTGCTAAATAAAACCCCATTACACAAAATTAATATGTAAATGTTACTGAAATATCTGTAACGTAAGTAAATTGCTCCTGAAATGAAGAGTAAATTCACTTAAAACTGGTACGATTATTATTAGTGATTGTACTAATACTAATAATACCCCTTTGCACAACTGTTGCTTGCTTTTAGCTCTGAAATTGGTTGAATTATCGCACCATTGTGTTAACGACATCAAATTTCATATTTAAAATTCATTATTCCCGACTATTTAAAAGATTGGAGGAAAACTGGTATGTAAAATACGTGACGAAATCAATAATTATTCACTCACTACTTGTTGTACATACTTTTATTGTCGTAAATTTCCATAAAAAAATGCGACAACTTCGACACTAAAAAAGGTGCAAGTTAATACAAAACATGTTATTGGGTAAATGATGGATGTATTTAAAATTAAATGACTGATTGATAAAAAAATCTAATGAGATATGTAAATATTATTAAAACTCAGTGGGAAGAGGGACCAATTAAAACCCAGCTTTCAGATAAATTTCTAACAACTGCAAATTGTTTCAATATCATCTCGAAATGTGGTGACAGATAAAGTTACACTCTACAAACTCCAAAAATAATTATTTTGTAGACATTAATACTTCTCATATTTGACTGATTGTTTCTTGTTTCATCTGATCAGCGTTTATACTAAATAAGTATTCCGAGCGGAGTAGATCAATATAAGCGATTTTTTTTCAAAATGTTGACTAGACCTGTTTTTTACAGAAATGGATTCTAGACAATGTATATTATAAGTCTTTATACGTATGCTATGCCACAACCTTATGGAATTTTTTTTATAAACAATTAAAAGTTAATGTTTGAAAAATCAATTTTTTTTCTCCTTTTGCTGTGCAACGTTTCTGCTAGAGGCTGCAGAGAAAAAAAATCTTAATGAAAGTTGTTCAGAATCAAATATTGTAGCAGGAAGAAAACAGCCGAATTTCAAAATTTCTAAATTTTTTTTTTGGTGAAAGGAAATTAATTTTTTTTCTAGTTTCGATGTAGAACTCCAATTAAATAAAGATTAGCATCATGGTAAAATTACTTCCTATTTATTTTTAAATATATTAATTTATTACAATTTATTAATTCATCTGTTCTGTAATGACCGCGAGTAATCCAGGCAATTTTAAAAATCATGCAGCTTCTTTTTGTTTTTGTAGCTAATTTCTTATGCGAGTCTATTACCAATGAATAAAGCAAAATAAGACGTGTATTAAAGTTAAGAAAATCAAAAATAACTAAAATTCATGTTATATTGACCGAACCAAAGGCAAAAAATTTTAAAACCATATATAGATTAGGCTAATATGTGTGCTAGGTAAAGCGAGAAATCTAGTCCCAAGTTTGTCAGCTAAATTTCCGTACTCAATGAAATACAAAAAACATATAAATGATATTAACTCCATCGTTTCATAAATATTTTATAAACTTGATCCACAAATAGTATATATTTTATTAAGTCCAAACATTAAACAATGATGGTATCCTTATTCATAGTTAAACACTTGCTTTTTGTGGTAAACATGGGAATAACAAATCTGAATAGATCCCTCCAGTTAATTAAGATAGATTAAGGTTCTTATTTGTGAAGTAAAGCTCTGTTAAAGCAGTGCATAAATAATTCAAAAAAATCTCTTTATACATGTTAAAGATATTTCACCTTTCTATGTACAAACAATTTCAAATATTTGCATGTTATTTCAGATTTGGCAGTTCAATCAGTTTTCAGCTGTCTATAGTAGTTTTTTTAATACTTCTATAATAGCCGATATACCGTACTGCGAGGCACGTATGACGCACTATACAGTGTGGAACAGCCAAATGGAATAAATTCGATAATGAATTAAGGAGGGCGTGTTGGGAAGAACGCTTGGGCACGTCGACTTGTATTTTTAAATGCGCCTTCCTTTCAATAAAAAAATATATACGGTATGTCATGTAACAGTGGCCAATACCAACTTTCTTATTTTAAATTTATTTTTAAAAATTATTTATTTTTTGGATTCTTCAGAAAATTCTAGACATAATTCATGTACAATGTCCTACACCTATGTTCAACATTTTCGGAAATATTTTTCAGATTTATTACAAAAATTAACATTAAAATACGAAAATTATTTTATTTCACAAATTCGCTACATTACACTAAAAACCTAATAAGTAATACTGATTACTTCTTAATAATTTTAAAAAATTATTGTCTATGTAGGAAATGCTCGCTTCGAACGGCTTGACAGCATGCTAATCTGGTATAGAAATGTCTTCTAAAATTACTCAACATCTCAGGCGTGACTGATCTAATCGCAAGCATGATTCGTCTTTTTAGGTCATCTAAGTTGAGGGGTTTAGTTTTGTATACAGTACTTTTGACATATCCCCACAAAAAGTAGTTCAATGGCGTCAAATCAGGAGATCGTGCTGACCATTCTATCGATCCGCGCCTCCCTATCCACAGACTTTGAAAAATTTGGTTCAGGTACTGCCGGACATTGATTTCGTGCTGGGGAGGTGCTCCATCTTGTTGAAACCAATAGTATTGGCAGGAACTTGTGGGTTTACCGGATCAGGATATAAATTTGTCAAAGTTGGCACGACATTATTTTGGAACTGTTCTAAATATTTATCTCCATTCAAGTTGCCATCAATGAAAAAGTTACCTACGATATGATTTATAACAATTCCTGCCCAAACGTTAACTTTTTCAGGATATTGCGTATGTTTCTTTGTCATCCAGTGAGGATTCTCATTAGACCAATAGCAGCAAGTTTGACGATTAACATGACCGTGAAGTGTAAATGTGCTCTCATCAGAAAACAAAACATCTTCTAATTGGATCACATTGTTATCTAACCTTACCATCATTTGTTCACAGAAATACGTTCTCCTATCAAAATCGTCTTCCATGAGCTCCTGAGTCGGCATCATTTTATATGGATGCATTTTGCTTTCCTTTAATACTAGAAAAATTGTGGTTAACGTTGAACAGTGGGGCTGCTTTTCAACCAGAATTATGTGGGTTTTCTCGAAACTCAAGCATAATATCCAAATTCGTATTATCACTTAGACCATTGGCAGCTACTTTTCTATCTGATGACGAAGCTCGCGAAACTGCTTTTCTATTTTGCTAATTACTTGTTTCTTGGGATATTGGTGGAAAATTTGGAAAATTTTCAAATAATCAAGAATCATTTGTGTCCGTGTATTATCTCCATAACCAATCATTTGCTGAATGGTTATTTTGTGCATTTCTGTTAATTGTAGCGTTTTTCTGATATTATTACGTACAGTGAACGAATTTCAAACGACAATAGCATTGATACTTATCACCACTGTCATGCGGGCAGACAAGATGCTAATGCTATGAGTTTTGACGAAAATAAACAAAACTGTTTTTTTTTTCAAATCAGTAAAAAGAAACGCAGGAATGTTTCTTTGCTTACTATCTCAATATCAAGAGCTAAATCGGAATTCAGTATTGAGTGTAATGTAGCGAATTTGTGAAATAAAATAATTTTCTTTTTGTAATGTTAATTTTTGTAATAAATCTGAAAACACTTATTATTTCCGAAACAGTTGAAGATAGGTGTATAGCATTGTACATTAATGTCAGCAATTTTTTGGAGAATCCAAAAAATAAATAATATACAGGGGCTTGCATTTAAAATAAGAAAGTTTTTTTGTTGCATTTAAAAATACAAATCGACGTGTCCAAGCATCCATTCCTTATCGAATTTATTGCATTTGACTGTTCTACACTATATATATATATATATATGTATACATATATACTGTGCCCACGATGGGGTGCCCAAGAGGAGAACCATTTTAACTTTTATTTGTAGCGAAATAAAAGTTTTTCAAAACCTTCATTTTATAGCCAATTTTATTATGTAAATCCCTATTTTTTGGACTATACTCGGAAATTTAATATAATCTACGGAGTGACGTTTATGATGTACCTAAGTAACTGTCCATTCCGGCGAATAATTTTCAAATTGTCATTCTATAATGCTAACTCTTCAACAAAGTATATGTCTTGCAAAGTGTTATAGTATTGGGGCTGTTTATTGAGAAAATTTGATAAGGCAGGATCTGCTGATGATAAAAAAATTAAATACCCGAAAAATGAGGACGATGATGTAGCTACTACCCAAGCTATGCATTCAGTAAGAGAAAATCCAATGAGTTTACGAGAAAGGGCAGTGAAAGTTTGTTTTAATAAGACCCAATTACAGAAAATATTCAACCATGAAATTTATCTGTTCGAACCTAAATCTACTCACTCACACCTTACAGGATTTTGATCATGGCATGACACTTTACTTTTGCGGTACCAAAAACTGTTGTGTGACAATTTGAACTATTGCTTTGGTAATGTAAACGTCACTAACTGGATTATTAACGTAAATGTCACTCACTTGATTATTATTATTACATTTCCGACCTTAGTGTAAAATTCACAGCGATATACATAAAATTGACTATAAAATGAAGAAGGTTTTGAGAAACTTTTTTTTAGAACAAGCAACACTTTTATCAACAATGACATTTTCTTCTTGGGCGCCCATTTCGTGGATACAGTGTATATAACGTGTATATATTTCCAACTTGTAAAGAAAGAGCGCTCGTCCATAGAGCCTTGTAAATAAAATGTTCTTTCATATTAAAAATCCTTAATAGAACCCCGGATGTTATTATTCACAAAAAAATTTACGTATTCAATGGTTGTAGTTGACAAACACAAAAGAATTTTATACGTTGCTTCTATGGTGTAAACAATCAATCTAATACGTTCAGATTGCCAAAAATAGCGATCTAATACAAATACTTCGGCAGCAGACTAACGATATTGACCTGAACGATACCTCGTCATGAACATTTTCATCGTTAAAGAACCTCATTGTTATTCTTTCTACGAAGGTTCATACATTACTTTCAGCAAATCAAAATAAATACTCTTTACACTTTCATCAATTCAAAAGATCAATAACACAATGCTTGGTGTCATCGGTACCGGTGATTGCCCTTTCGCCAATAAATTCGATATTTTTGTCGATGCAATCAATAACAATAAATGATTTACAGTTCAGAGTGAACAACTTTAATCAGGAAGTAAGTTGTATTGATAAATTAACTTGTGGGAAAAAAACCAAGAGTCACACTTAAGCTTTTTAAATTTTATGTTTTGAATCCTCCAAACCCTAGATAATTAATTATTTTGCAACTATATTGACCTCAAATTCACTAATAAACTTATTCAACTAATTGATCTTCATTGGTTAGCAGTGTGACCCGTTTGTGTTACTAACCGTTTTACGGAAAACACTGATTGTAGTAAATTAAAGGTTATATGTAGATCGAGATAACATTACATAAGTGAATAATCAGAACATTAAAATGGAATAATCATAATTTTAATAATAATCTAACCGGTTTAACTGATGTTAATGTATATATTTTGTATATTTTTTCAGGTAGGAGGTGCACATTGACAGTAGTTTTGTGTGAGTACATAAACTGTTTTTACTAATCTGTTTCACTTGACCATGTTGATACATTTAAAATAACATTACTAAAACAACAAAATGTACATGCTTATTCAAGGGAAGATCTGGATCATTAATTAGTAGTTGTTGCATTACCTCAGTTGTGGGGTGGTTGAAATGAAGTTACCGGGTGTAACATAATGCAGTGGAGATAATTATGAACTAAATACTCTTAGACCTTGTATACCAATTATTCCTATTATATTATTAAGGTTTTTGAAATTTCTAAATATCTGGCTACCGTGCCTTACGTGCTTAACACTAAAAAACAGAAAGAGTATACTAAAAATTTAAGTTTTAAATTTGTATGATGGTTTTTAGAAATATGCAGTTTTTATATTTAGTGTATTCATTTATGACATGATATTAATGCTCCTTTACAATAGATTCTTAGTTCTTTCAAAAGAAGACATTCAATAAAAAAGTTATGTCAATAAGATCTTTGATTTACTACAACATTATAAGTTAGAATTGTTTTTTGACATTTCCTTGTCCAAATAAACGTTTAGTAATAATAACTTACTCATCTACATTGAAATTAAAAAAAAACAAAGAATCTAATTATAGGTAGGTACTTAAAACGTGTCAGACCCAGCACTACCAACATAGAATTGAGAAATTTTGCAATACAATTGTTTTTTATTCCATTGTTAACATTTCCACACTTGTTATGGTATGTCTTCGATGCACATTCCATAGAGAGAATAATATTCAAAAAACGTATGAATTAGATGTTGCGGTTTTAGTTCAATGCTGGTTCAATGCAAGTATATATTGACGAAGGACCTTTTAGCGGAACAACCAATAAACACGTGCCGTCACATAAACGAATCACCAAATAAAAGTTATCACTAACCTTTAAGTCGAAGCTCTGGTCTTTTCTTGGTTCTTCTTTCTTCTGAGGCTAGCCCCGTGAACAGGAACAGTTTCTTAGAGCTTCGTCTGGACAACACGTTACACAAAAAATAGTGACGTAATGTTCATTGATTGAACATACAAAAAAATGCGGGTTTAACAACAAATGATGCGCTTTTGTAAACACAAAAGAAACAAAATGACAGCGGTTTAGCGATCGTCACGAATGGAGCTAAAGAACTCGCGTATCGTAACGCTATAACAACAAAAGCGGCGTCTCTTCAGACGGAATCAAAGTCACCGAAAAGTTCGGAGTACATTGCACGAAACTCCCAAGCGTCCAAACAGCTTGGGATCCAAAACACGAATCCCAATACTGTCTATATTTTACACGCAAAAACACACTTACAATTAGCATTAGCGCGACGGAATGTTTTAGAAAAGGTGCAGAAGTTTAAAAATCAATGAAGTAATTCAATCAAATTGAACACAATACACTAAACAAATGCGGGAACGCACCATTCCGCCAGCCTTGAATTACTTATTTCAAAACTAAGGGTCCACTGGCAGTGGACAAAGCTTTACAAGAGGTCGCTTCAAAGTACCACTTGCAGTTCTAACTGTAGCAACGCGTACAACACCATCACCTCCAGGATGTACGTCAATAATGCGCCTTAATGGCCAATTCAAAGGAGGTGAAGTGTCTTGCTTCAACATAACAAGAGTACCTGGCTTAACAACCTCCGAGGGATCAGTCCATTTACTCCGTTGATGAAGAGTATGTAAATATTCTTGCGACCAACGTTTCCAGAATGCCTGATGCAAACGACTCAGTAACTGCCATCTATTGAGACGATTAGATGGGACAGATAAGAAATCAGATTCAGGAGGTGCTGTTAAAGGTTCCATGGTAAGAAACATTCCAGGACTCAAGGCGGTAAGATCCAATGGATCGTTGCTACAAGGGGTTATAGGTCGCGAGTTTAAAACTGCTTCGACCTGTGCAAATACAGTAGAAAGTTCTTCGTAGGTTAGGATTTGATCTCCAACGACACGTCTTAAGTGAGCTCAAGCATTAAAACAAAGTCTAAAATCTTTAACAAACTTAAACCGCGCGGATACTGATTTGTTCAAGAATTCAGAACATTTGTAAATCGCATGATCGGATTTACAAACTAAACAATTTCTATTCTTAGTGACAAACAAAGTTGTAGTGAACCGGGAAGAATGTTGCTTTGAATTCAATGGTAACTTTTTGTCAACACTTTGCTTTGCCTTGCGGGATAATTCAACATGTTCAAAGGCATCACAATGCTTCGACAAAAAATCAACAACTCCGGCTCGAAGGACCAAATGTTATGGAGAGTCTTCGATGCACATTCCATAGAGAGAATAATATTCAAAAAAACGTATGAATTAGATGTTGCGGTTTTAGTTCAATGCTGGTTCAATGCAAGTATATATTGACGAAGGACCTTTTAGCGGAACAACCAATAAACACGTGCCGTCACATAAACGAATCACCAAATAAAAGTTATCACTAACCTTTAAGTCGAAGCTCTGGTCTTTTCTTGGTTCTTCTTTCTTCTGAGGCTAGCCCCGTGAACAGGAAGTGTCTTGCTTCAACATAACAAGAGTACCTGGCTTAACAACCTCCGAGGGATCAGTCCATTTACTCCGTTGATGAAGAGTATGTAAATATTCTTGCGACCAACGTTTCCAGAATGCCTGATGCAAACGACTCAGTAACTGCCATCTATTGAGACGATTAGATTTGACAGATAAGAAATCAGATTCAGGAGGTGCTGTTAAAGGTTCCATGGTAAGAAACATTCCAGGACTCAAGGCGGTAAGATCCAATGGATCGTTGCTACAAGGGGTTTAACACGACTTTAACACGACGAATTACTTTCTTTGCGGATAGAATCCAAAATCGTTGCTGCAAAAGAAATTGAACGGTTTGGATTCCTGCGTGAAGATTGGTGACATGACAATCTTCGACAATTAGATTAGTCAAACGACTTTTACTTGGTAGCAGTGCGGGAAATTTAGTGTCAAACGGCAATGGAGCATTAGTCAATCTACTACCAACTCTAAGAGTTCCCTGTTCATCAAGAAACGGCGAAAGTTTACGAAGCGATTTGGGCGAATGTTTTCGTTCTCGAAGAAGGGAAATCTCTTTAGAAAAATATTGATCTTGAACATAGCGAACAATGCGAAGCTGAGCCTGATATAACTCAGCAGCCAAAAATGATCCAGAGCCCCTACGGTCTGGATTGCGGGCGTTATCAACAAAGCGACAAATATGAGCTATAATGCGGGTAATGCGATTAATAGAAGGATGTTCTTCTAACAAAGTACCAAATAAATTTGGTGAAGCGGTGACTTGAAGCGCCAATATACGGGCTTCAGTCATAACTAGCGGTGACATGCTTGAGTCTGAGCAAGCATGTGGCAAACAAGCGGTAATCAACAATTGTGGGCCTTTCCACCAAAGTGTATTGCCTAACAACTCTGATGGCAAAGTGCCGCGGGAACCCAAGTCAGCGGGGTTATCACAAGATTGGATGTAAAACCAATGCGAAGAAGGAAATTTTTCCTGAATGTAAGCAACTTGATTACTGACAAATGTCTTCCAACGGTGCGGGGAAGAACTAAGCCATGAAAGGACTACCGTGGAATCTGACCAGCAACGAATCACCTTGAACAACAAACGACTATTGAATTGCTCATAAACATAATGAGCCAACTTAGCGGTAAGAACTGAAGCACACAGTTCCAATCTGGGAAGTGACAAAGTTTTCAAAGGGGCAACTTTCGATTTAGACAACACAAAAAAACTTTGACGAAATCCAGATGCGGTTTCGAACACAAAATAAACAACAGCGGCATAACTTTTCTCAGAAGCATCACCAAATGCGTGAAGTTCACAACTAGAAAAGTTTTCTATAGCAAGCAGGTGAGGCAAAACTAAATTCTGTAAGGTCAACAAAATAGCGATAATGTCTTGCTGCAATTTGGGACCGATAAACAAAAAATCATTCAAAGATAACCGATGAAGTATCTTAGCGGATGCATCAAACACTACACGAAGTTTGGTTGTGCTACTATCAGGTTTCAAAACACAATGATGCGGTATGTAGTAACAATCAGAAGAAGTAGATGGATCGGGAACCAACTCCATATGATCCAGCTCCAAATACTCTTTGAGAAAATCACAATATTGTTTGTAGAGATCTGGTTGCTGTAGAAGACGTCTTTCTAAAGAGTAGAAACGTTGTACGGCGAGATTATACATTCCATCAAAAGCAGGAAGTGTATTTCGAAAAGGAAGAGGCACAACGAATCTACCTGAATCCAATCTCCTGCATCCCTCGGAAAATATATTTTCGCAGATAAGATCATCAGGGGACTGAACCAGTGCGGTAGGAACATCTTCAGTTATCCAGAACCTTTGGAGTGAATCATCTAATGATACTACATTTTCAATTTGACAAAAAAGCGAAGTTGGGTTTATGACTGACTGAGAGTGAGAGTTAACAGAACTCGAAGACACTTTACCCATAAGGATGTAACCAAACACAGTGTTAATAGCATCAGGAACACCTGCCTTTCCCAGAAGGCGTCCATCCAACAAAATTTGAGAGAATATATCGGCACCTAACAAAAGGTCAATAGCGCCTGGGCTATTGAAACCAGGATCAGCAAGTTTCAAATTGGTTAGATATCCCATATTAGCCATGTTAATGGGCGCAACAGGCATATTATTGCAAATGCGGGGTAAAACAATAGTATCAACAACAAAATTGCACTCACGCTTTGCTATAGAGCGAAGAGAAAGGGAAGAGAGCCCTCAGCAGAGGTACTCTGCATAGAACCTAGCCCGTTGAGTTGTATCGAAGCGGGCATAGGTCGGAAGCCAAGGCGTTTCACAGCCTTGCTCGCAATGAATGATGTCATGCTACCAGAATCTAGCAGACATCACAAAGTTTGATAAGAACCGTGCTTATCTAATACCTCAACTAAAGCGGTAGATAACAACACATTTGAATTGTATGACAAAAGTGAACTATGACAAGAAGTCTGCGGTAGAGAAGTTTCGGGACTTTCAACAGTATTAATGGTACTGGATCCACCAGATGTGGAAGCCAGGTTTGCGGGGGGAGCTTTAGATTCAGACCCAATACCTGAATCAGCACGATTTACAAAATGAAGCAATGTGTGATGGCGTTGTTTGCAGTTGCGGCAAGTGGATAAAGATTTACAGCGATTCGACTGATGAGAATCGCTCAAGCAATTAAAACAAAGTCTAAAATCTTTAACAAACTTAAACCGCGCGGATACTGATTTGTTCAAGAATTCAGAACATTTGTAAATCGCATGATCGGATTTACAAACTAAACAATTTCTATTCTTAGTGACAAACAAAGTTGTAGTGAACCGGGAAGAATGTTGCTTTGAATTCAATGGTAACTTTTTGTCAACACTTTGCTTTGCCTTGCGGGATAATTCAACATGTTCAAAGGCATCACAATGCTTCGACAAAAAATCAACAACTCCGGTTCGAAGGACCAAATGTTATGGAGAGTCTTCGATGCACATTCCATAGAGAGAATAATATTCAAAAAAACGTATGAATTAGATGTTGCGGTTTTAGTTCAATGCTGGTTCAATGCAAGTATATATTGACGAAGGACCTTTTAGCGGAACAACCAATAAACACGTGCCGTCACATAAACGAATCACGAAATAAAAGTTATCACTAACCTTTAAGTCGAAGCTCTGGTCTTTTCTTGGTTCTTCTTTCTTCTGAGGCTAGCCCCGTGAACAGGAACAGTTTCTTAGAGCTTCGTCTGGACAACACGTTACACAAAAAATAGTGACGTAATGTTCATTGATTGAACATACAAAAAAATGCGGGTTTAACAACAAATGATGCGCTTTTGTAAACACAAAAGAAACAAAATGAAAGCGGTTTAGCGGTCGTCACGAATGGAGCTCAAAACTCGCGAATCGGAACGCAAAAAAAAAACAACAAAAAGCGGCGTCTCTTCAGACGTAATCAAAGCCACCGAAAAGTTCGGAGTACATTGCACGAAACTCCCAAGCGTCCAAACAGCTTGGGATCCAAAACACGAATCCCAATACTGTCTATATTTTACACGCAAAAACACACTTACAATTAGCATTAGCGCGACGGAATGTTTTAGAAAAGGTGCAGAAGTTTAAAAATCAATGAAGTAATTCAATCAAATTGAACACAATACACTAAACAAATGCGGGAACGCACCAACACTTATATTTCGTAAACATAAACAAAAACTTCACAATCGAAAAACAGTCACAAAGAATTGTTCAATTCAATATTAAAATTAAACTAACTCTCTTAACTAAACCAACCACGTCAAAATATTACATTCAAGACAAATAAATATAGCAATACGGAATTGGAATCTTCCGCAATAATTCATTTATAACGTTCTACTCTTGATGAACGTAAGCAAATTTAAACCAATGTTGCCATGACTTCTATTTCATTAAAATAAATTATTTTTGCCTTGAATGTCATTTCATTTTATAAGAATAGTAGAGGATTTCGGTTATTGTAGTGTTTAATTATTAAATTTGTTGAGTTTGCAAATAAATGATTACATACACACGTAAGTGCTTACTCTGGTTGACACTTTTGAATATTTTTTCTTGTAAACCATAAACTATTGGCACAAGTTATATAATACTTTTTTATTTATACTCATCTGTTCTATCATCTACCAAAATATCTGCACTGCATTATATTACACCGTGTATATAGTGTTATGATAAAGTTGTGCACAGATCAGCAAGTGAAGTTTTGTGCATCCTTTTTTTTTGTACTAACAGAAAGTAATTTATTAGTGATAACTTCTTGATTAATAACTACATACAATTTTCGTTGTGTTCTTTTGACGTTTATCTTATATCGTTTTTTATTTGACATTACCTAATATTACATATCAAAATACCTCTTTTAACAAAGAAAGGACGCATAGAAATTAAAATTTATAGAGATCAGTTAAGCAGCCATAAACCAGCCATATTTAATAAAGTCCATGGTGAATGAGCTGCATTTTCTAGAAGTACTGTAAGCAGAGTTGTCGCAAGATACCAGGAAACGGGAAGTATCCAAAGATTTACCTAAATGTGGCGGCCTTAAAGTGAACGATCACTAAGAAATTGCTTTTCGTTTATTGCAGAATATTTATAGAAAGACAAACTTCATGGCTATAAAATTGTAAAGTGCACCTTACCTTACAATTTATGAAATTTTTATGCAGCATGTGTTGAGGATATTCAATTTTTAAAACCGGTTATATTTTCCATAGTTGCCTTAGAATAATCCTCCTGAGTGCATACGGTATACACCCAGAATCTACAAAAATTCGGTTTTGAACAGGCATAGTAAATAACAAATTATGATGGCAGTTTGACAACTGATCAATATTTACATCTTGTGTGGATATCAGTTCCCCCTACGTTAATTCAGGGGTTCCCAGATCTCAACAATGCGCAACAATTAAAAACTCAATTATTTTTTCAGCAAGTTGGGGCACCACGGCATTATGGTATACTAACAAGTAAAAAGGTTTCTGAACACCACTTTTAATGGAAGGTGAGTTAGCAGACGTGCACCAATTAAATGGCGACCAAGATCTCCAAATTTGGCCCAATGGATTTATTCTTGTGGGGCTATTTAAAGATCCGAGTTTATGTCGACAAGCCAAAATAAATACAATATTTGATGGAATACATTATGCAAGAGGCGAATGCCGTGAAAGTTTGAACAACTTTTGTAAAATACTACATATATACATTTTTTTTTATTCATTTAAATGCATTATTGTTAAAATCATGTTAATTGTCTTTAATAGTTTTTATCAAAATTTATTACGTAACCCCCTGTCGTTATTTCCAGAAAAATATCGACTATCTAATGGCGCAATGGGAATTAAAGGATATGACTTGAAAAGAAACTCGATGACGACGACTTTGACAAATATACTTTTTCTTTTTTTTTTTACATGTTATCAAAAGATTAAAAAATTAATCGCTTTATATCTTTCGGCACATAGTTTCCGGATATTTATCTGCATAATTGTTAACTAGTTCCTTCTGGAACCGTTGGTAGGTACAATGACGATGATTCGGCCCTCACCAGGTGTGTTCGCACTGCTTTCGTGTCTATCTGCTCACCTTACTCAGTACTCGAAGATGTTATGTTTTAAGAGTCCATAACAGCCACTCGCTTAGATAAATTTCTGTCGAGTGTTAACAACAAGCAACAGCTTATCAGAATTTAATATGTTAAGTTCCAAAAAGAAAGTATTGTAGTGAATCAAACTGATGAAATTGCTGACTTCTAAGGAATTGGAATATTAATGACAATGTGTTGTGGCTTTTGATGAATTTATAGACTTCTCGATAATCAGGAAGGAAAAATCTCTATGTTCATTCTATATCTACTCTCCAAAAACGAATTTCCAACTTATATCTAATTTATTCGTGGCACCGTTTTATTAACTCCCTAATCACTTTGTTATAGGTATAGTCTAATATCAACGATTCTCACTTATGCTATTATTCCATCTACTTTTTAACGCTTGCACGTTGACACTTAAGATTTTTAAAAACTGTATAGGTACGGCATTATACGGAGAGGTCTAAAAGTATGGAAAGTCTTGAATAACTCTTCATAAATGCTTCTTTTTTTTTGTTTAATACAACAATTTTATCATTTCCCCCTGCCTTTCTAAACGTGACCTTGACCTGGACCATGAACTTGACGGTTATATTAAGGTACAATGCATTTTTCAAATGAGCACCCCCATTTTTTGTTCCAGATTCGGAAAGAGCTGAGTTACTTGCAAAATTACCTTGATCTGGACCACAACCAAGGTGAAATAGATTTTTCTAAATGAGAACTTCTATTTTTTAGTCTGGATTTGTAGATCAAGGTCATTTTAAAACGTTCCGCTCCTGCCGAATCTCAAATAAAAAAGCGTGTTAAAAATGAGGTTTCTCGTTGTAAAAATGCATTTGACCTTGATATGACCCTCAAGCTTATGGTTAACGTCAACTCAAGTTCAAGGTCATATTTAGTCATCCAATACGGCACCCCTACAAATCCAGAATGAGAATGCGAGTTTCCTTTTGTAAAAATCCATTTGACCTTTGTCGTTGTCACAGTCAAGGACATTTTGGGACATACAATTTTCCGCTCTTTCCGAATTTGGAATAAAAAATTGGTAGGGTTCTCATTTGTACAAATGCATTTGATCTTGATTTTAGCGTCAATTTTATGGCCAAGGTGACTGTTAGATAGCCAGGGGAAAATACTAAAACTTTTGTATTTAAATTTTTTCAAAAAAATGCATTTTGAGGTAATTTAAGTTATGTGGTGTATAGAAATTTTTTTTCAAATTTAAAGCAAAATGTATCTAATATGAATAAGTTAATGAATCTTCGTAATTCTCGTACCCAAACAACTTGTTGTTTTATTAAGTAAGGTTTAGTATTAATACCTTCGCAAATAACTTATTATATATGTGATTATAAAAATGATTACTGTGGATTATTCGTAGAAGTAGTGTTCGCTGACTTTTTAGATAGCAGATATATAATTCCGGAGTACATTTATTATGCAGTGTTTGATTACAAAACATAATTTTTTCTCTACTTTCTGTAAATATAATAAGCACATGCTATACATTTATAAATAGTCCGGTTGATAAATATATGAGTGAAAACTGCATCAAAATCTATTGCGTAGTTTACAAGAAACAGAAAAACTCATATAGCGACTTGTGTTTATTACAGAGACCCCGATTATTTATATTTTTAATCTGGTGTTAAGTATATAGTCTCCACGGCTAACGCAGACGTCGTGCGCTTCCCAATTTTGATAGCAGAAAATATAAATCCAGTTTGTTTTTCTGATGTTAATTAATTATAAATTAATATGTTATATTTTTTTGTTGAGTTTACAAACATTAGAATTAGTCACACTCAAATTCGTATTTCAAAATGACAGAATGAAGGTATAATTTTTTTCACAACTTTCTATAAATTTCATAAATCATAATATAAAATAATTATTATCTATTTAAATCAGAAATTCACACAACTGATATTTAACATACAAAATCGATAACCTAGTGAAATATCAGCATAAATGTTAGGGGAGTGGTATTATAATGTTGCCTTAAATAAACAAATAAATGAAAATGTGCATTACTAAAGTTCACACGAGAAATAATTCAGATCAATAGTCCTCCTTGAATAAGTAAAATAAAAAAGTAATGCACGTTCTACATGCGAATTACAAATAATTCATAATCTGCACATTGACAAATGTGTTACACATTTAATATCTTACCTTCAGAATAATTAAATAACGTATTACCAATTCCGGGGAAATATATAGTATGCATTACATTGTTGAAACCGTGGCTATTATACTGTGAATTTATTTAGTATAGCATTTTTTCTAATGGATTATGCGGTTGTAATTTGATAATTCCCAGCAGTAATAAAATAAATGCAAGTACATTTATTTTATTTCCTTGCTTTAAATGTAAAAAAAAAACAAGGATGTTGCTTTACTCTATCACGGAAATCTAAATTTGATTCTTAATTCTATATTATGACAACAAATAATATCAATCGAGTTTAAACCTTAAACACTATTTACCCCATTAGAGCATTTTTTGGAAAGTGATATTTAACACCCTGCCACCAATGCCATCTTTTGAAGAAGGGTTTGTAAGTGATAAAAAACCAAAATGTTTCAACACCCTAAAGATGGACGCTGTTAGATCAGGCATAATCGCCATATAAATAATTTGATGGGTTTTTTCAATACTCGTAGCGTATTAAAGTAGATATGATACACTACAATTTGCCTATATTCCATTTCTAAAAAGTTCGAGAAATGTGTTAAAAATACCGAGTGATCAATGTCAAGTGTACTTACTGAGTTGGCAACACCAAATTCCCTACATTATTGTAGACACTGTTTCTAATTCTCGACATGACAAACCACATAAAATGTCATTAGTGTTATTTGACGGATGTTATCTATTGTTTGATTTCTTCAAAATTAGTCTCTCTGCGACTTATGATTGGATAAAAAATATCTTTTGCAAGACAACACAATGCTGTTTGCCGTGCAAAAGGACACTTTTATTGTGATGGCACATTTCTGTAGTGCTACTTAAATGAAGATGGGTCCTGGACATATTTGCTGCAGTCATGTTTTGAAAAATATCCCGATGTAAAAATTGCTATTGAAACATTTTCACAACAATGAAACAGAATTGTCAAGAGATTTACAGACTGGAAGTGTACTATAATGTAAACCTGAAAAAACTGTATCGGTATTAACTCAAGGTGTCTTAGATGACAGAATGGTAAACAGTCTGAATAAGTCTATAGAAAAATTAGCACAGGTATACGCTAGTAAAGTATCTTTGACAATAGACATTTGCGCCATCTCGTGTTTTATTTGTGGAACGCTGGTTCTGTCAAGGCCGTAATTTATGTTTGCTGTGTTATAGATTAAAATGTAGTTATCTCATAAAATGGAAAGGAAAACATCAAACCGAAAGTGCGGTGTAGTTGTGTTTGAAAATACATCAAGGAAAAATCAAAAATTATATTTCTACCCTTCTCCTGGATTTCTATAGCAATCGGAGAGGAAGGAAAAAATGGATTACAGCAGTTCGTCGTCAAGGGCAATTAAATTAAATTTCCACGGTTTTAGTCATTACTAAATACATAAAATTAATACCAATTGTTGTTCTCTTAACAAAAATAAGATTCAATAACTCTTGTAATCAGAAAAGTTCATGTAAATACTTTACTTTCCAAAATAAATTGAAATTTAATTTTAACATAATTTTTAATTTTTTAATTAATAATATTTTCTTTTAGGAATAAAGAAAAAAAGTAACTTTTTAGTAAACAAAGTTTACAATTCAACTATATTTCCTGTAATATATCAATATTTATACTCTTTTAAATAAATAACACTTTTTATTCTCATTATTTTTATTTTTTATGAGCGCTTCTTTATTATTAGTTATTACAAAAGCTATAAATAATATATAATCAATATTCATTTCTTTGTGAATTAACATATATATTTGCATCTGTTGTTGCTTTATTATCCTTTTTCCAACTTCAAAATTTTTATCTTGATCCATTAAAACTTCATCATCAGTGAAATCTACCAATAAATTATATATAATGAATAAAGTTAATTTGTTTTTTTCTTATATATATATATATATATATATATATATATATATACTTACTATTGTTAATCTCAGTTGGAGCTTCATCGACTCCTGAAGATGCAATTTTTTCTTGTCGTAGATACTCGTAATCTTTCAGCCCACAAACCTGCATGAAGATTTTGCTTTTTTATATACATATTGCAGGAAATATAGTTGGATTGTAACTTTTGTTATGTGCATTGTTTACTTTTTGCCCAAACAATTTGACCACTGCAAATCATTGAATTTGTTTCTGGTTGAGATGGATTGTCCCACTGTTGTAATTAAAAAATCTCAGTTTTGTTAATAGAACAACAATTATGATTTATTTTATACATACAATAATAACTAACAACGTGGAAATCAAATTTATTTACCCATGATGTCGAACTGCTGCAACTCACTTTTTCTTCATCTCTAATTGATATGGAAATCCATGAATGTGGAATAATTGTAATTTTGGGCTTTTTCTTGTTGTATTTTCAGAGTCAACTACACCGCACTTTCGGTTTGATGTTTTTCTTCCCATTTTATGGGATAACTAAATTTTAATCTATAACACAGCAAACATAAATTACGGCCTTGACAGAACCAGCGTTTCACAAATTAAACACGAGATGGCACACATGTCTGTTGTCAAAGATACTTTATTAGCGTATAGTAAATAATGACATTTAATATAATAGCTTTTTCAGTTGTTTATGTTTTTTTTTATGGAAGTGCACAAACAGCACTGAAAGACATTATACATGTGTAATTTGGAATAAAGGGCATGGTTTCACTTATTAAGATAGATTTTATTTAAATATAAATTATACTAATATATTTCTGCAAAATAAATCGTTAATTCTGTCTTCTTTTTAGGGTTCCGTATATACAATATACCGATACCCTTATATCACTCAGGATTTCTGCCTGTCACATCACAGCAATTTTCTCCTAAACTACTGGACGGAAGAGGTTAAAATTTGGTATCAATCCGATCAGGAGTACATATCGTAAAAGAAGAAATTTTGATTTTAGGGGTACTTCTGGGGGAAAAAAACTAAAAAATCGACCGTTCCCCCCCTGATCTCCGTAACTACTGAGCCTAAAACTTTGAAAAAATAGGAAATATAGAACGTTGCCCGAACTTTACAGGAAAAATAAAGAGAAACCATTAATATTAATTTTGGGGGGCAAATTATAAAATTAAATAAAAATTTAAAATTAAAAAAAAAAATCAAACGCATCATGTAATATATCAAATGAAAGGTCTCATTCTGAGGAACAGAAATATATTTTTTTCATATTTAAAAAAAAATTATTTAAAAAGATATTAACAAAAATATACCAAAATTTACCCATTCCCCCCACCTTATCTCCGAAACTATAAAACGTAAAGTTTTGAAAAAAATTAGAGGTATAAGTTCTGACCTGAAGTTTACTGGAAAAATAAAGAGAAACCTCTACTTTTAATTTTGGAGGGCAAATTACAGAATTAAATGGAAAATATAAAATTAAAATTGTTTAACTCATCATGTTATATATCAAATGAAAGGGCTCATTACGACGAAAACAAATATATTTTTTCATATTTTTTAAATAAATAAATTAAAAGATATTAACAATAATATAAAAAAATTTACCCATTCCCCCCCCCCTTATCTCCGAAACCATAAGCTGGAAAATTTTGAAAAAAATGAAGATATAGCCCCTTTACCTGAACTTTACTGAAAAAATAAGGAGAAACCCCTAATATTTATTTTGGGGGGGAAGTTGTAGAATTAAATGGAAAATATAAAATTAAAATTGTTTCTAACCCATCATGTTATATATCAAACGAAAGGGCTCATTATGACGAAAACAAATATATTTTTTTCATATTTTTAAAATAAATAAATTAAAAGATATTAATAAAAATATAAAACTTTTTACACATCCCCCCCTATCTCCGAAACCATAAGCTGCAAAATTTTGAAAAAACAATGGAGGTATAACCCCTCACCTGAACTTTACTGGAAAAATAAGAAAAACCCTAATATTCATTTTGGGGGGCAAATTATAGAATTAAATAGAAAATATAAAATTAAAATTGTTTCTAACCCATCATGTTATATATCAAATGAAAGGGCTCGTTATGAAGAAAACAAATATGTTTTTTTCATATTTTTTAAATAAATTAATTAAAAGATATTAACAAAAATTTAAAAATTTTTACCCATTCCCCCCTCCTTATCTCCGAAACCATAAGCTGAAAAATTTTGAAAAAAATTGAATTATAGCCCCTCACCTGAACTTTACTGAAAAAATAAGGAGAAACCCCTAATATTCATTTTTGGGGGCAAATTATAGAATTAAATGGAAAATAAAAAGTTATAATTGTTTGTAACGGGTCATGTAATATATCAAATCACAGGGCTCACTATGACGAATACAAATATATTTTATTTATTTTTTTAAAATGAATATATTAAAATATATTTAAAAAAATATTAAAAAATATTAAAAAAAATTATCATTCTCCCCATTATTCCCCAAACTATAAGACCTCAATTTTTTTGTTTATAGGAAAAATATGAAAAAATCCCTAATTCTATTTGGCCCCCAGATAATAGAATTAAACGGAAAATAAATTATTAGAAAACACCCATAGTAATTTTAGGGACAAATTATACAATTAAATGGAAAATAAAGATTCAATTTTCAAACGCATCATGTAATATATCAGATAAAAGGCTCATTATGTGAATTACAAATATATCATATTTCTAAATAATTTGTTTAAAAGATATTAACAAAAATATTAAACATCGACATAATTCCCATTTTAGAAACTATACTATTTAAATTTTGAAAAATATTTTATTTGTATTTTTTTATAATTTGAATAACAGATTTAATAATTTATAATTTAAAACTTGACATATTTTGCCCTTTATCTTCCAATCTACAGAGCCTCAAAACTCAGACAGTAGATTATAAAAGACTTCTCTGAAAGTTTATTAATAAAATAAAACTCTAATGTTAATTTTTGGGGGCCAAATTAGAAAATTAAATACATATGTATTCTGATAAAAATCAAGCGAATCCTGAAGCAGCTAAAATAAAAAGTCTATGTGTTTAAAATCAAAGTGTATATTTTTTATAAATTTAAAACGCTTCCTTTAAAATATATAACGGTAAATATAAGAAAATGCACTCATTCCCTGCTTGTCTGAAACTGGAATATTAGAATCTTGAAGGTGGTAAGGAACCCTAAGTATGCGAGTCCAACTCGCACTTGACCAAATTATTATTTATTTCTAGACGCCCATATTATTAAAACATGACATTTAAACAAATATTTTCTATCTAAACATATATCAGTGATTAAACATATAACTGTATGTTAGACTGATTACATTTTAAGCTAAATATGTCAGTACTATTCTAATTTACAGTAATAAAATATATTGTAACATATATTAAAATTTATTCTAAATTAAAACTGTATAAAAACTACTTTGTCAGTTCTGTCGTGTATTATGTGATGTTTATTATTATACTTCCAGCAGTGAACAACATTATTTTCTTCTTATCAGGAGACTCTAATAAAGAGCAATCCAGTACAGTAATGGCAGACAGCACTGTTTATACACCCGTTCGAACTATGACAATAACAAAACCATTTACGTCATGATTATCAAGATAATTCTTTTCCTGTTCTTAATGTCATTTATCAAGTGTGCATCAGATATTTATTTATATATATATATATATATATATATATATATATATATATATATATATATGTATCATCATCATCATCATCATATGCAGCTATATTCAACCAATTTTTCATGGTGTAGCCTCCCTGAAGAATTGAAAGATTGCAGAGGAACTTGAAGAGCTGTGAAGATGGAGAACTTAAGGTCTTGAGAAGACAGGAAGAAGAAGAAGAGCTTAAGATCTGTGAGAAGGACTGTATTGAAGAGAATTGGAGATAGGTTGGCAAATGGTCGGTTTACTAACTGAAATGAAGAAGAAGAAGAAGTGTAGGACTGAAGAATTGAAGAACTGGCTCGAAGAATTGAGAAGACGAACATAATTTTGGCAGTTTTTATTGGAAACTCAAGGCTAGAGGTTGAGAAATTGGCCTTTGTATAACTAGACTCGTAACGGAATGTATTAATGAAGCGAAAGCTGAAGAGCTGAACGGAGACACTTAAGGTCTTGAGGGAACAGATAAAGAGCTTAAGGTCTTTTTGTAAGAAGAATTGTCTCGAAGGATTGAGAAGACGAAGAATATTCTTACAATTTTACAGGGGATATGAGGCATACCTTACCACGCTGCCTCAGTGCGGGTTGGTAAGGGGCAAATGTGTATTTCCCTGATTTTTGCCATTTACGTCAGAGACGACTGTACCCCCCGGAATTTGTCACAATTTTTTTATTAATGAAAAAAACCTTGACTTGGCTGGGATTTGATCCCGGGTCCGGTCCGCTATATCAAGCTCCAATTTAGTACAATTGTGTGAGCTGACGGACTTTCCCACTAGGCCACCGGGGGACATATATATATATATATATATATATATATATATATATATATATATATATATATATATATATATATATATGTTATATCACACTTTCAAAATTTCTCTTTTTAAAAAAGATTTTATTTATAGTTGCACAGTACTTTTAATAAAAAATAATAACTTGAAAATAACAATGAAAATAATAAAACTTTATATAACAATTAAAAAGACAAAATGAGTGTTAAACTAAACTAGACAGAACTGTAAGTAATAATGAATACAGACATAAGGCAATTGAACAATTTATAACATAATAATGCTGACTAAGCTGTCGCAGCGTTTGCTGTTCTCACGGATGTACGTCGTCGAAGGTAACCTGAGACGACACGTGGATGCTGACTCAGCTTGGGAACTGTTGCTAGATGGTTTCACATAAGTCGATGGAATAACTTATATAACAACTCCCATCCATATAAAAAAGTGGATGCTACAGCATCGACTTTTAAGGGAGGTTCTGCAATTCCATATCCTCGACAGGACTAAGGAGGCTATGGAGTTTTACCCTGGGCTTGATGGTTGATGGGCCTGGTGGTGGTGCTGGATCGGCAGAAGGGCTGATTGTTGGAGGCTTCTGGAATTTCTTCCTGATGATGCCGATGGAAAGGAGGGCAACCACAACTGCGGTTGTTGCCATTGTGATGATCGTAAACCAGGAGGTGTGTTTCTCCAAGAATGGTTGGTCCAGGAGCTTTTCCAATTCCCTGGAGTATTGGCTAAGCTTATGGTTAGCGATATTCAGGTCTCTGGCATCCAATTCCTGTAGTCTCATGGGTTTCAACTTTGGAAGTTGACTGATGGTTGGCAGGTTATCGCAACAGTTGTAGGGGATGTTGACTGGGTGACTCTTAAGTATGATGTTGTCAACGTTGTTGGTGGTCCTTCTGGCATGGACTCTGGTGTTACCGATGAAGGCATTGCAACTGGGTTGGATGGTCAATAGAGAATTTGTCGAAATTGATTGGGTAACGACATCTTCTCCCTTGCACTTGATGTTGATGGGCAACTGTCCGGAAATCGAGATTAACCAAAGGTTCAGATCAATCTCTTGAATATTATACTCTTCGGCATATAATATTAAAGGCTTGCAAGTTGAAGGAAGGGCTGCTGGCTGTCTAAGAAGCTGTGCTTCGCAGAGGGCTTCTTTGTCTATGGTGTGTGGAATAACTTTGGAACAGATCTTATGTTCTTTAGATAATGGCTTACAGTCACTCAAGTCTTCGAAAGATGCGTACAATAGCGAATCGTCATCTCTCGCGATATATTTTAATTTTGTTGGAAGAATATGGTGAAGTCCTGTTCGATAATCCAAAACTGGGATAGGATACAAGCGGTACAGTGTATAGGTTTCAGGATTGACTAAGGGGATTTTTAGTACAAAAACAATTTTAGTATTGATTTGAAAAGCTTCCAATTCTATTAGATCGATGTATCGAGCAACATTTGAACTATAGGTTGGAAGTGGTAAGTTATTTTCATGAAGTGACTGTGATATTTTCTGAAGGGAATCGACCAAATCTACTGGGTTTATAATTGAGCTATGTAAAATTTTTAGGCGGGCGAAGGAGACTGCAGTTAATACATCGTTGAGAGTATCTTTAATGTATACGTAACTTTCCATTAAGCTTTCACACAAATCCAAGACATTGGCTTGAAGTTCATAAAAAGCAAGATCGTCTGTAATGAACACAATTGACTTCCTAATTGCTTCGATATTTTCCGAAAATATTCTCTCTTCGGACTGAAATTTTTGTATTGTGGTGTTAAGGTTCTTAATGACTGAAGTTGTTACTGATAATTGTCGTTTCATTAAGTTTTCAATTTGATGTTGGTCTTTAGTTATTTTGTTTATAGAGTCACTAAAGTATTCTCCGTCTGTTGCATCTAAGTTACCGGAAATAGATTTCCAAATCGATCCCAGTCCATTAATTAGTCCGCGTTTCTTTCTGTTGGTATTGTAAGTCTCAGTGTCAGCGAAAATTTCTGTATATTTGATGTTAACAGATTTTGATATTTGTTTCAGGAGGCTTACGTGAGTCTGTACTTTTGATTTGAAGATTTTAATGTTAGTTTTGTTGTCGTTAATAGATTCTAAAAGTCTGTTCAGTATATTGTCGTTGTTAGAAATAGCGTCTCGAAAGGGGTTTAGATCTTTGTAAACAAGGAGTGTCCATTTCTCATTAGAAATTTTAAGGGTGCCTTCTTCATGGAAGAAAACTCCTATAGTATTGTTAACAGGCGTAATGGAGTACTGTTGAAGGTTCACGACTGAAAACAGTCCACAGAATCTGAAAAAAGGGATTTATTCAAAATAGGGTTTTAGTCTGTCAAAGTTAACTTTAGTTATTTGGTTTGTTTGTAAATTTATGACGGTGGCAGAGTTTTTTCGTATTGCGGTAATTTCGAAGGGGCCGTTGAATTTATTTTCGGCTTTGTTTTTGATTTGGGACTCTTTTACGTAGACTTTGTCGCCTACTTTGTAATCGGGTTGTTTAGTAGAAACGTGTTGGTCAAATCGCACTTTAGATTTTTCTTTCTGTCTTTCGGTTTTAGCACGGGCGAGTCTGTAATAATAGTCCATTCTGTTATTTAGGTCTCTTACGTATTTCGAAATAAGTTTTTCCTGGTTGTAAAGGGTTTCTGGAGGCCTACTTGAAGTGTGCCCAAATATGAGTTCATAGGGCGTGAAACCGGTGGTTTTATTTTTTGTGTTATTATAACAGATGATGGCATAAGGGAGGACGTTAAATGGATGTTCGGTTGGATGTTCCGCTGTATTTGCCCTTATCATTTCTGCTAAGGTCGCGTGAAATCTTTCAATAGAACCATTTGACTCGGGATGTTGAACGCTGGAGAATGTCAGTTTTATGTCGTATAGTTGGCATAAATCCCGCATTAAAGTGTTGTCAAATTCACGTCCATAGTCACAATGGATGCGAAGTGGAGTTCCGTAATGTTGAAAGAAAATCAGAAGGGTGTTTACGACAGTTGAAGCTGTTTTGTCGTTAATGGGGTAGGCTTGTGTAAATTTCGTTAGTTCATCCCTAATAGTCAGTGCATGATTTCTAGATGGATACTCGAAGATGTCAATGTTAATACGTTCGAAAGGAGTCTTGGGTGTTTCCGTAATAACAAAAGGTGCACTTAGGTTTTTCCTACAGAACTTTACTTTTTGGCAAGTTTCGCAGGATTTGATGAATTGTTCTACAGTTTTAATTAAGCCGGTCCAATTGTATTTTTCCCTAATACGTCTGATAGTTTCGTTAATGCCACGATGGAGGTTGTTTTTACCAGAGTGGTATTGTTGTATTATTATAGGAATTTCGTCTTCGGTAGGAGTTGTAACAATGTTTTGGCAGATTTTCAGTTTGATTTCTTTGTCGGAGAGAATGAAAGATAAAATTTCAAGAATGGGGAGTTCTATGTTATTTTCTATGCAGTATATTTCGGAGTCGTTGAATTGGTCTTGGTTGGTATAAATAATTTTGAAAAGATGTGAGACGACAGTTTCAGGGTCATAGGGCAAAGGTACAACTAAGTATTTTCTATGCCTGACAGATTTACTGGCCATGATGTTAAGAGTGTCATTACTGAAATTAGGTTCTTCTTCGAAAAAGTCATCAATAATTTTGTCGTGTAAGTCGTTAGTTTTGTTTTGCCAAAAGAATGTAACTATGCGTTTGTGGGACTTGTCTAGAAGTTGAGAATTGGATATTTCAATTTTAGAATAATCGATTATTGACTCAGTTTTGTAGAGTTGAACAAATCGATTAAACTCAGCGATAATTCTTTCGTCATGTTCGTCGTCATTGTCAGAGTTTTCAGGTTGTTCGGAGTCAGTTTCGTTGTTAGCGAAAATTTTGATTTTGGAAAGGAAATCAGCACATTGCTTGAAATGGTTGATTTTGATGCGAGAAAGAGCATCTGCGTTTTGGTTTACCTTGCCGGGCTTGTACTCGATCTTATAATTGTATTCCTCTAGCTTAAGGCGCCATCTGGCTAGACGACTGCCAGGATCTTTGATGGAAAAGAGCCAAGTAAGCGGACGGTGGTCACACAGGAGTGTAAACCTTCTCCCAAAAAGATACGGTCTGTAGTGCTTAACAGCCCAAACTATGGCCAACAATTCTCGTTCGATGGTGGAATATCGTGTCTCTGCAGCACAGAGGGTGCGAGAAGCGTATGCAACAGGGAGATCTTTTCCCACAGGGCCTTGAGAAAGAACCGCTCCAATAGCAAAAGCACTAGCATCAGTAGTGAGCAGGAAGGGTTCTTCAAAGTTTGGATATATCAGGATTGGGTCAGATACAAGGGCTTGCTTCAGTTCATCGAAGGAAGACTTGCAATCTGCGTCAAAGATGAACTTGACGTCTTTTTGGAGTAGTTTTGTCAGAGGTTTAGAGATCTTCGCAAAATTTGGTATGAAGCGTCTGTAATACCCAGCGAGACCAAGAAAAGATTTGATGTCTTTCGGAGTTTGGGGTTGAGGAAAGTTCTGAATACATTCAACCTTTGAAGGGTTTGGTTTTACACCTTCTTGTGTGATAAGATGGCCAAGATAAGCCACTTCTTTACGAAGAAATTCGCACTTATCAGGTTGAATTTTTAGGTTAGACTTCCGAAGTCGTTTAAAAACTTCTGTCAACCGGGAAATATGTTCATGGATGGTCGGAGAGTAGACGATGATATCATCCATGTAGACGAGACAACGTTCATTCTGTATACCCAGAAGAATATTGTCCATGACCCTCTGAAAAGTAGAAGGTGCATTTTTTAAACCAAATGGCATACGAACGAATTCGTAATGACCATTTTCGACAGAAAAGCCAGTCTTAGGAATATCTTCCTCTTGGATTTCCAACTGGTGGAACCCGGAAGCGAGATCCAGTGTCGAAAAGTATTGACACTTTCCAATTTGGCAGAGGATATTTATCGTCTACAGTCAATTCATTTAATTTCCTGTAATCGATAACAACTCGCCACTTTTGTTTACCAGAAGCATCGAGCTTTTTGGGGACGACCCATACAGGGGAGGACCAAGGAGATGAGGAGTGCCTAATGATACCTTGTTCGAGCATTTTTCCAATTTGGGTTTTCACTTCCTCTTTATGAACTTGAGGATATCTGTATGATTTAGTGAAAACGGGCTTTGCGTTATTCGTATCAATCGAATGTTTAACCTCGTTAGTGAAAGTCAAGACGTCACCTTCAAGATAGAAAATGTCTTGAAATTCCAAACAAAGATCAGTGATTTGTTCGCGTTCTTCGTCATTTAGATGTTCAGTTCTAATTTGTTGTCTAATAGTTGAGTTTCTGTCTATGTATTCGGAATCATGATAATCGTCTGTATTGAAATTCAGAAGAGGGTGAGTTTTGTCAAGTGGTTCCAGTTTTAAATCAGAAAAAGTTACTGTTTTGGGCATCGCGTTAGCGTTGATAATGGAAGTTAGAAATTCACCATTTGCATTAATGTGCACGAGTGCGTTTGGAAGTCGTACTCTGTCAATTTCTTGAGTTGGTAAGATGGCGTCGATGTTAGAAAGATCGCATTTAAGTTTAAAGATCTTTTCTGTTCGTGCCTCGATAGTTATTTTGTTTTGTGTGGGTGTTTGTGAAGTAATATTTGGCTTAACATTGGGTGTGTCGGGTACATCAGTCAAGGGTTGATCGTTATCGGGAACTTTGTGTAAAGGGATGGTTTTAAAATTTGTTATCAGCTGTTTAGATTTTAAGTCAACTATGCATTCATAGTGTTCGAGAAAATCTAAACCTAGTATGCCGTCAAACTCAATGTCCAAATCGTATATAAAAACTTTATGTGGGTTACGTGGAGCGAAAGGGATTAAAGTAGATTGTGAGATGGTGATTTTTTCGTGGGTAATACCTTGAATAGTTACTCTTTCAGGAAATCTTTGGGTGAAATTTTTGACTGTATTTTCCTTGAAGATTGAGATACCAGCTCCGGTATCAATTAGAAGTTTAAATTTAGAAGAAGCGTCTAGAATGTAATAAAGATTTTTAGAGTTCACAGTAAGAAGTGGGCTTAGAGAAATAGTTGCTCCGGGAAGTTTAAGTCGGGGTTCAAATCGTCCAGATTGAGGTTTTGAATCTGGGTTTCGACTTCGCACAAAGTTGTTGTCGAATCGGGAGGTTGATCTAGGCTCGGAAGCGCTAGAAAATCCTGATAATCGTGACAATTAAAAGGCTCGACAGAGGTATCGTCAAGAGTTTCTTCGAAGCCTGAATAATTTTGACTATCATCCTCGTAGTCATAAGTATTGTAATTATCGGTATAATAATCCGAATATTGTGAGTAACCATCATTTTGATGTTGATTGAAATGATGTGTCCTTTCAGGACGGTTATTCGGGTTATTCTGTATAACCGAAGGACGAGAATAATTTGGGTTCATTTGAGATCTAAAAGGGGGTCTCTGGAAGTTTTGTGGACGAAACTGTTGTCCTTGTTGAACCGGGGGATTATTTGGGGGAAGTTTGGCCTTGTTTGTTGGTTAGGCCCAACAGGATTTGGTCTATAGTTTGGATTAAACGTTTGAGAACTATTTTGTGTTTTCAAACGGCAATTTGCGGCTATGTGGCCTAATCGACCACAATGAAGACACTTAAGAGGTTGTGTCGGCTTTCGTGCTTGGAAGTTGGGTTTGAGAGGAACAGATTTGTTCGTTTTTTGGTCCTCGAAATAAGAAAGTTGAAGCTCTCTCCTAATCCGGGAGTGTGCCTCTAGAAGGTCTTTTGGGTTACTGGCACGAATTACTTGTCCTAACCGGGGTTCTAATCCCGTAAGAAGGGTATTCATGACCATAGTATCCACTAGAGTGGTCTGGGCGTCTTTTTGTTCTGGACTAAGCCCAGCAGTTTTGTGAATGCAGGAGTGCATTTTCGCACTCAATACTTGGAGACGATTGTAGAACGTTAATGGGGATTCGTTCGACAGTTGTTTTAGACGTTGTAAGTCGTGAATAAGGGAAGAGAGATCACGAGAATCTCCGAAATGCAATGTCAGTAGTTGTTTGATTTCAAGGTATGATCCGGGATTCCTTGAATTTATCAACTGCGCCGCTTTCCCTTTGAGTTTATTTTTGATATGGATCACTAACAAATATTTTTGATCCGCCGTGGACATATTATATGCGCAATTACACGCATCTATAAAGGTTCCCAAGGAAATTTGGTCGCCTTCAAATTCGGGTGTAACGGAAAATATCTCCGTTAACCGGTATCTTTCTGTTTCAGGTGTACCTGAATTTGGTGAAGCTTGTGCCATGTTTATCGATATAAATGAATTGGAGTATAAAGTATATAGAATAAAATGTTAAAAGGTGTAGAAAATTAATGAACTGTAGAATACGTTAGCGGGAATTAACGATTGTTTGAACGATAGAACAGTATAAAATGTAAAGCAATAAAATCAATAGTTCAAATAAATCAGTTAATCAAATGGATAAATAAATCAATAAAATATGTAAATCAAATATATCAAACGTCAATAAAAGAGATAAAATAAATATATCAAGTAATGAAATAGATCAATATTTCATTCAAATCAAATATATAAAAATCAAATAATAAAATCAATAAAAAATCAATCAAATCGAATGTATTAAATCAAATTATTAAAAATCAATGGTCAATAAAATAAATCAAATAATATTTACTTAAAACGAATGACGATTCACCATTACTTACATCAACAGGAACATTGAAAGCGCCGTGTTCTACGTTTGATTGCAGTGAGGACTTCTTTCAGGTTCGTTGTTCCGTTGAGGGATAGGAATCCGCCGCTACCAGTTAGAGTACTCGTGTTCTAGTAACGTTAGACGGATCCTACTGACTGCGCCAATTTGTTATATCACACTTTCAAAATTTCTCTTTTTAAAAAAGATTTTATTTATAGTTGCACAATACTTTTAATAAAATATAATAACTTGAAAATAACAATGAAAATAATAAAACTTTATATAACAATTAAAAAGACAAAATGAGTGTTAAACTAAACTAGACAGAACTGTAAGTAATAATGAATACAGACATAAGGCAATTGAACAATTTATAACATAATAATGCTGACTAAGCTGTCGCAGCGTTTGCTGTTCTCACGGATGTACGTCGTCGAAGGTAACCTGAGACGACACGTGGATGCTGACTCAGCTTGGGAACTGTTGCTAGATGGTTTCACATAAGTCGATGGAATAACTTATATAACATATATATATGTTCTGAGAGGCTTCTGCGGTCATTATTATGAACTAGGCTAGGTTCCGGGTGAGAACCGCGTCTGAATTTATTGAATACTCGACGTTTCGACTCCTGCTTTGGAGCCATTATCAAGAGACAAAAGTGAAAAAGAGTTTCAGAGTCTAGATCGAACTCGGGGCCTCAATCTGCCTACTCCCCAAGAGTCACTAGGTAACTGAACTGTCTGAACTGTCATCGCGTCTATTTAGACAGAGAGGTCTTTTTTCTATTTCGATGGCTTCGCGAATAGTGGATGCCCTAAGAGAATTGAGAGATATGATAGTCCTACTGTCCTCAAAGTTGATAGAGTGCTCTGTTTGGATATGGTGATGCGCGAGAGCTGAAATCGGATCTTTTTTACGAACTGACAGAGAGTGTTCATATACTCGATGGTTAACGCGCCTGTTGGTACGACCGATGTAGCTTTGTGGGCAATCGCGACATGAGATTTCGTAAACTCCTCGATCCTCGTTAGGTACTTTGTCTTTGGGGTTACCGGTTAAGTTGCCTATAGTTTGAGTGGTGTTGAAGATAGTCTTTATTTGATGTCTTTGTAAAATCCGTGCTATTTTGTCAGTGACTCCTCGAATGTATGGAAGTACGGCTTTTTGATGTTGTTGTTCTGTTTCTGACGGGGTTGGTGTGATTGAGGGTTGTTGAGATTAATGAATTATACGCGCAATGTGGTCCGGATGATAACCGTTTTGTCGAAGGATTTGTTGAAGATTATTAAGTTCGTTTTGTCTATTGTCAATATCTGTTAAACGAATAGATCTGAGAGTCAAAGATTTCATTACAGAACTCAATTGGGCAGGGTGGTGGTGTGATTGGGCATTTAAGTATCGATTGGTATGGGTTGGTTTTCTATAGACGGTATGTGAGAATCTGTCATTGTTGGTTTTTGTTATGAGGACATCAAGAAACGGGAGAGAAGAATCGGACTCGATTTCCATTGTAAATTGTATATTAGAATGTATACCATTGAGGTGTTGTAGGAAGAAGTCTAATGAATCTCTGCCATGAGGCCAAATGACAAAAGTATCATCTACATATCTAAGCCAACAGGAAGGTTTTAAATTAGACCCAGGCCCGAAACTCATGTTTTTGTGTCTTTATTTTCAATACCAACTGCACACTGTTGCCACAAGCATTTAGTACCCTTCAGATTAATGACCCACTTTATCGTCAAACTCCCCTTTTTGTATTATAGTGCAGGTCATAGTGGCGCATTCATTTGCAAAATTGTTTTAATTCATAATTTTTTTAAAAAATCTCCGGGAGGTGTTCTTGATTATAAAAGTGTAAGATGACACTTGATATCTTTTGACGGTATTGTTTAAACATCGAAAAACTATGTAACTTAGAAAAAATGCATTTATTGTATTTAATTATTTTTTTATATTCTTTACAATATTTCCAATGAAAAAAGTCCTCACACCCATCATAGTATCTCCAACCCATTAATTGTTATAAATTTTTTAAAATTGGAAATCGCCGAAATTCCTTATTTTCTTGAATTAAATAATATACCTTAAAAATTGAAATGCTATAATTTTTTATTTTTTATCAACAATTTCAACTATATTAAACAAAATAGCCTAAATAGATTATAAAAATTTTGTTTAGTTCTATGTTTTTTTTTCATTATAACAATATGCTTCCTACGCGCATGCACTTTTGAGAGAAGAGTATCTTTATCTCACTCTCATCTCGATGTATAAGATGAGTAAGAGCAAGGCAGACGACGCACTTGTATAATTTTTTCGCGATTTTTCAGCGGTAAATTTTATAAGTAATTTCGAAAAGATTGTTGGTAAATTTTATATTAATGACTTTTCAAGGTACATTACTTAATTTAAGAAAATTAGGAATTTCAGCGATTTCCAATTTAAAAAAATTGATAACAGTTAATGGGTTGGAGATACGATGATGGGTGTGAGGATTTTTTATTCGAAATATTGTAGAGAATATAAAAAAAAATAATGAATTGCAAAAAATGCATTTATTCTAATCTATATAGTTTTTCGTTATTTAAACAATACCGTCAAAAGATATCAAGTGTCATATTACACTTTTATAATCAAGAAGACATTTAAAAAATATATGAATTAAAACGAATGCGTCCCTATGCTCTGGTCTATTAGTATTCTAAGTGAGTTAGTGAGTCGGAGTTACTCACTCTGAAACCTGGCCATCCCTGATCTAGGAAAGTATATTAGTCGGTGAGCAGGTGACATTGAAACACCGAGAACGTTTAAGGGTATATCGTTCAAATTTTAGTTTGCCATGACGCCTAAAACCAATTTTCAGAAAAAAATAATAACTGGGACTATATTGCCATCTCATTCGTACACTAACCTAATAGTTACGGATTTTTAAAAATTGCTAACGTTTTTTTTTCGGATTTACTCGGTGAGAAATCCTTGGATACGACTTCACAATAATTAATATTGTAGGTTTTTCAATTCTTTACAAATATTTTGTGACAAGGTTGATAGTTTTCACGTTGTAGGGTAATAACGAAAAAAGCAATTTTTTTTAGTTTTTATTGTTTAAAAAAGACGAATGCAGTATTCGTGATTAATATTAATGTAAAAAAACGAGATTCGTAGCTTGGTTGGTTAAATTTCACTTCTCAAAAGAGCATGTCATTTGCTTTAATGATTGGCGTAATTGGAGCAGTTCTGGAACCTTTGGTGGTGAGTCACTTATTCCATGCATTTTTAGAACTGGGTATTCAAGACTATTCATTGGCCAAAACATACAATAAAAACTTATTAAAGAATTTCATAAAGTGCCGTACCGAGGCAAATAAATCCTTTTGGTAGCCGTTTTCACCACTTTTAAGAAACGGTGATGTTTCATCTATTGTGGTTATAAAATATAGAGCCCTGTGACCTACAGCGGACGGATAGTGCAAGCTTAGCAGTAGGAGTCTCAACCTTTATGAAAAACCACCCTAAAAAATTACTTTTAAATCAGGGATATTTATATTCTTTTCGACATTGAGATAAATATTGTTAAAAAATATCCTGTACTTAAGTTAAGAACTTATACCTTGATAAATAATAGCTTTATTCACGGTAACAATTCGTTATCGATTCATTACTGATCGCATGCGCAGTTGCAATAAAAGCATTCGCGGTACAGAATATACTGAACTGGCAGTAACAATTCTGTGTTCGCGGTTCGATTCATTATTGATTCTTAACCAGATTATCAGTTCTTGAATTATAGCTAGGATTCCTCGTTCTGACATGCGCGTTTCAATAATTTTTGCTCGAAATCATTAAATTGTCATTTTGTGTTGCCTACACCGGGAAATTTACTTATTTGAAGACGCGAGATGTAAGACCGACATCTAGGATTTTCAAGAGAATCAGTACACAGAGGTTCCGAATCTAGAGCCGTTCCGTGTAATTGCTGTTCTCTCTCCACTCCTAGGACAGAATGTCACGATAAAATTTTCAGGTTACTTCACCTGTCAGAGATATTGAATACTCTCTTCGAGGTGTCATTCCTTTGTACGCAAGACAATATAGATTATATATAAATATAATCTATATTGTTTCTGGTTAGGGAACCTTCATCAGTTGCGCTTCCCACAATTGAATGTCCTCTCGAACACTTCTTTATGCATTTGATGCATTTCGTTAAATTTGAAGACGCGAGATGTAAGACCGACATCTAGGATTTTCAAGAGAATCAGTACACAGAGGTTCCGAATCTAGAGCCGTTCCGTGTAATTGCTGTTCTCTCTCCACTCCTAGGACAGAATGTCTTGAAAATCCTAGATGTCGGTCTTACATCTCGCGTCTTCAAATTTAACGAAATGCATCAAATGCATAAAGAAGTGTTCGAGAGGACATTCAATTGTGGGAAGCGCAACTGATGAAGGTTCCCTAACCAGAAACAATATAGATTATATTTATATATAATCTATATTGTCTTGCGTACAAAGGAATGACACCTCGAAGAGAGTATTCAATATCTCTGACAGGTGAAGTAACCTGAAAATTTTATCGTGACATTCTGTCCTAGGAGTGGAGAGAGAACAGCAATTACACGGAACGGCTCTAGATTCGGAACCTCTGTGTACTGATTCTCTTGAAAATCCTAGATGTCGGTCTTACATCTCGCGTCTTCAAATTTAACGAAATGCATCAAATGCATAAAGAAGTGTTCGAGAGGACATTCAATTGTGGGAAGCGCAACTGATGAAGGTTCCCTAACCAGAAACAATATAGATTATATTTATATATAATCTATATTGTCTTGCGTACAAAGGAATGACACCTCGAAGAGAGTATTCAATATCTCTGACAGGTGAAGTAACCTGAAAATTTTATCGTGACATTCTGTCCTAGGAGTGGAGAGAGAACAGCAATTACACGGAACGGCTCTAGATTCGGAACCTCTGTGTACTGATTCTCTTGAAAATCCTAGATGTCGGTCTTACATCTCGCGTCTTCAAATTTAACGAAATGCATCAAATGCATAAAGAAGTGTTCGAGAGGACATTCAATTGTGGGAAGCGCAACTGATGAAGGTTCCCTAACCAGAAACAATATAGATTATATTTATATATAATCTATATTGTCTTGCGTACAAAGGAATGACACCTCGAAGAGAGTAATAAATTTACTTATTGTTAACTGGGTTTACGTTTACGTGACTTTAAAATTGTTGGGAGAGATCTATTCGAATTTATACGATAATAAATTATAATTTTTATCTGTACGCAGAGTTTATTTCTATTTTATTTAGAATATTTGTCGAAATGGACCACTTAATTTCGAAGGGACGAGGATTTGGAAGAACTTTTGAAAATTGTGAGTGTTCCAAACACAATTGATTATTTTGAACATATTGTGCCACAATTTAATAATCATCAGTTTCATTTTCGGATTAGTCGTGAAAGTGTGGAAGCAAATCGTTTCGCCCTGTCAGAATATTCAAACCTCTACCATAAATATCAGAATGAAGACTGGCTCATTTAATTGACAAATACGTATTTATATAATTTGACAGCATGGAAGGGTAGGTATATGAAATTTCTAGTTCCAGTGGCATTCGCGGTACACAAGTATCTTTTACTAGTTCTGAATCAGGCATGCGCTCTTGAGTAGAACTGAATTGATAACAAATTGTTCAGAATTGTGTTCCGCGAATAAAGCTACTATTCCGATTTTTGTTGCAATTTTTATACTTAGGTTTTTTCTATTGGTTTTTCTGTAAACTATGATTAGAAACCCATATTCCGTTTCAATATTTAATGCTGATATTTTTCGTCGATATTCCCCTATCTACTTAATTAATTTTCTTTCATTTGATATGATAAATTCGTTCAGAGACACTATACGTTTGTGACAGATTCCCAGATCTCCCTAACCCACCATTATTAAAATTTCAATGCATACTCGCTCTAATAAGCGCTTTTAATATGTATAATTAGGTAATGTCAAATAAGAAACAATAAATAAGTATACACTCATAGCTACTAATCGAAAAGAATCACACAACATAATTTGTATGTATTTATTAATCAAAAAGTTATCACTAGTAAATTACTTTGTTAGTACAAGAAAATGACTAATAAAAACTCAACACCAGTTCGTTCTTATTAGACCAAGAAATTGACAAAAGAAATTCTTGATCTTGATCAGGCGATTTACAATGTACATTCGGAAAAGACTTTATTATCCTTCATTTCATTTCTCTTATATTTTTTTGACAAATATGAAGAGTGTAAAAAATCACTTGACATGTTCCGGTGTTGTTGGAAACAAAAATTGTGCAGAACTTGCTCAAAATTCAGCACTGTAAATTCAAGGACGACTGTTGATCGTCTCAGTCAAACTGGTGGTATTGGAACAAGCTCAAATTTTCAATTAGATAAATTGGACACACACTTTGAAACTTAAAATAAATATAAAATAATTCCCATAAAAGGAGGCTTCTGTTTAAGGCGAAAGTGAAGCAGACACCGAAATTAGATTTCGTTTATAAAAACTGCTCTCGATCAGACTGTGTAACTCAAATTTTATATTTATAAACCGAACTGAATATGTTGGCGTAGTGCAAAAAAATAAAACCACCAAATCTGGACCCTGTAAGTGGCGTTATAGTGTATGTTTGTTTTATTGTCATGAAGAGTGACACAAAAATCAATGATCAGTGTCAACGAAGATAACATATGGAATAATAAAATCTCGGTTAAAAGTACCGGAGATGCAAAAGGTTTTATAAAGCAATTCTACCACATGTGGTTACTTTAATGCTTGGACGATTTACAGCCGCATTACATATTGCAAAGAAATAACACATCAGCTGAACGTAATATTCTTTCAAATTATAAGTATAAAGTGTAGGCATATATGTAATTTGTGTAGACATTATCATCTAATTCTCGAATTATTTTCGAATAAATCGGAGCATGAAAGTGAATGCGTGCATAATGGTGTGGTCAGCAAACAAGGAATAACACAAATCATTCGTCTTAAATTGTCCCTCAAGCAAAAGTTCCGTATAATTTTTCGAAAAAACTACATATTGCAAACCTTTTTCTGTACTTTCTGTTCTGAAATATGAATCGGGTATATATATACATGAATAAATATTTATCCGGGCATACATCCGTTCGTTATATTGATTCATGTTTGAATTAGTAATGTCTACTAAAAAGAGAGAAAATTTGCTTGGCTTACATTTGAAGAATTCATATTCCTTTTTCCAAAAAATATGTTTTTTGCTACGTTGTGTCAGCTTAAGTAGTGAAAGTATTGAAATAAGGTTGTGATCTTGTTGCCACATTATTCTCATATCTGTCAATCTAAAGAATGGTATAGTGAGTAAGCACCCATAAATAGGGTGCGAAATTGATGAAAAAAATTTAATGATAGTTAGACTCGCTCGCTTAATATTAGCGAATTATTAGTTATAGGAGCTTAAAGTACGTTTTTCGAGTTACATGGCATAAAAATGGTGCAGTTATTTGCAACTTATTTTTGAACCTAATTTTCCTTAATCCTGCTCTGCTATTCGCCGACATCTCTTTTTCTTGCGGAATATACACGATCTCAACTCTCATTCTTTCTATTGACACAATTGAAATGAAAAAAAAAACAAGAACGGCCAAAAATTATATTTTTTGCAACGTTTTGTCAGCTTCCTGACATAACTCAAGTATCTACAATTATAAAATTATCACACTTTTATTTAAGGAAAATGTTAACGTTGTTAATGCTATTTATATTGAAATAATGCCTCACCCGGTTCTATTTAGAGATGACCACATTCAATATTCTCGGGTAAGGGAAATTAAATGACATAATTTATCATATTTTACTGGAATGAAATATCAAACCCTGAATTGCTTTAACACAACAAATTGTGTTAAAATAGCCTTATTAAGAATAATATTAATTTCATTTTATAACCTTAATATCCACATCCACTATAGAATATAATGTTTAACGGTGAATATAAAACCAATTTGTTGACTAAATATACACTTTTGAGTTGCTATTTTATGAACTGTAAATTGCCAGTATAAAGATCATTTTGCCGAAACCCGAAACTACATCCGACTAATAGTTCTTACTCTCGTTATGCCCCTTTACTTAATAAACTTGCTTGTCTGTGTTTGCTGTAATTGGAATGTTAACGATACTAAGTTAATATCGCAAATAGAAACTTAAATAACATGTCTTTGGTTGCCTTAACTACGGAGTCATTTGACCAATAAAACGTTGCTAGTTTGTTTCAATTTGTGATTATCTTGTAGTTGTAATTGGGAATGTATCTCATTGCACAATAGTTGACACATATCAGAAGTAAGTTTTCTTAATTAACAATTAAAATGCACTTTTTTTAATATTTGGAATAATATCACTCACTTGGTACTGTACATCTTATGTTAACTATCAAGAATGTAAAGTTTTTGTTGCTCTTCATGAATTGCATGTTTTGTTTTCGTTATAAGATGTTTGAAATAGCTTTGTCTTTATAATAATACTAAAGAAAAGTAAAAAGCATGATGAAATTTATATGAAATAATGATGTTTTATATACAGTGAGGACATGTGGGTTGGAACAAATTCATTTAATATTCAGGTGTTGTTTTTTTTTTGAAAAACGCTCGGACGTCGGGTTTTTTTGGACTGCCGTTTTTGTGATAATAAACTCATTTATACAGTGTGGACCAGAAATAAATTGCTACCATAAACTTTTTTCAAACATTTGTTTTTTATTTTATTTTTGAATTCTGCATTGAATTCTTAGTATTTTTCATGTACAATGTCCTATACCGAATATTAACGGTTATTAAAAAAATTATATTTCTTTCTAAAGTTCAGAAAACAATGGTGTTTATTGGTTTGAACCTATTTATTTACGTCTGGTTTTTATGTTTGTTGACGGTATTTTATTCGCATGAATGGAAACTCTTTTTTTAATGCTGGAGTTTTTAACACTTTTTTATTTCCATAGAAACTGTACTATAATTTTACTTCAAATAAGTAATTGTCAAGTGCAGTTGCAAAGGTTCAAAGTATGGCGCGTTTAACTGAAATTGTGACGATAGTAGGATATGGCGACAGAACTCGAACACAAGCTGAGTACCCGGAGCGGCCTATTACACGATCAGTACACAATGTGAAATTTTCGAATTGTTTAATATGAAGTACCCGGTGCGGAAAAAAGTTTCTAAAATTTGACCACGTAAGAGACAATTACAAAACCAAACAACTTCCAGAAGATACACAATTAAATATTTTGCTCGATTTACAAGAAAATCCTCACAAATCCACTAGACAAATAGCCGCAGAACAGTCAATAAGTAAATCATCTGTTCTAAAATGTTTGCATAGAAATAAATGGCACCCGTACAAAGTTCATTTAGTTCAGGAACTTACTGAAGATGATTTGGACCGGAGAGTAGAATTTTGCGAAATAATGATGGATAGATGCAATGCCACGTTTCAAGTAAGATTGTTTTTTCCGACGAGGCAACATTTTGTTTAAATAGTTCAGTAAAAATGCCAAATTTTCGATATTGGGCATCAGAAAACCCACATAGTATTATGGAAAGTCATACACAGTTTTCCAAGAAAGTTAACATATGGGCCGGAATTGTGGGTACTTCAATTGTGGGTCCTTTTTTATTGAGGGAACCCTTAACTCGGAAAAGTATTTAGACCTATTACAAAATGACATAATACCCTGTTTAACAGAAACTTTACCCGAATGGTGATAACATTGTACATGAAAAATACTTAGAATTCAATGCGGAATTCAAAAATAAACCAAAGCTTGCTATAATTGTGTATTGTAAGGGTGAATATTTTAGTTCGGAATCATTCGCAATATAGATAATGCACTTAACGACAATTCATTAGCGGCCTCTCTACTACTTTTGTGTGCATCTAGACAACCTTTATCTTATTAACGCTGAAACACAATTTTTTGTATTTGTCAAATAAATTTGAAAGTAACAGCTTATCTGACTTTTCGATTACTTGAGGGTTCCGGTAATGCGTGTGGCAACAATTGTTTCCATGTACGACTCAGCGCTATAGATGGAGCTCCGATTTCAGCATTCGTCATCATCATGCATGTAGCACCCTTATGCTTCCTCTTTGTTAAATTTTCTTTTTTCACCAAGATCTTAGTAATTTCCCATTCTATTCTGTAGCTGCCAGCACTGGTTAATATGTGTTTGTCGGGAAATGTTATACTGATGTCTCATTCGTTACTTCTTGAGGTAATATATTATTACACCAGTTTATAGAGCAAAATTTAACTGATTTTCGGACATAAAATTCAACAGCAATTCGCTTATACCATCACGTTAGTAACAGTTTATATATATAATTATTGCTAATATTTTTACAGCAAACTCGTAGAAGTAAACGATTTAAATAATAAAAACCCGCAAAAATACGAATTTCTTTTGTATTTTGCTTATATAATGAAAAGTAATGGAGAAGTCGTATGCTGTCTACAGGAAAATTGTAGAGAATAAAAAATCCTTCTTAATGAGTGTTTATACATCCTAATTGGATAAATTTTTACCGAGTAAACTCATAAAAACTGGTTAAAACTGGATGTTTTTCAAAAATTTATAACTTTCTTGTAACTAATACTGGAATATTAGTCATCGTCAAAACGATAGTTTGTGATACACATTACACACATTAACTTAATAGTTAATGTGGGCTCACGATGGATACTAATGAATAAGTAGTTTTTGAACAATTCGAATTTAAATAATTTAAAGAGCTATTTTGAGCATTCCACCGTATTAACGAGACTAGTCCAACCGGGATACACTAAAGATTCCACTTCAATTGTTATATCTTGGTTTTTCGTTATAATGCCGAGAAGTTGGTTTACATTAATCGCAAACATTGCATTAAATGTACGAATATGCGACAGGCAGCCAGCGATGCACTGACAATAGATGTCAAGGTACATGGACGGATCTAGAATTATTATAAGGTGGGGGGACGAGATGAAAATTATGGTAAATTGAATTATTATATGTTTTGTCTCAGCTGTTTATTATGTTTTTATTTACATAACTATTGCCTGCTCATATTGGTTTATTTTTTCATTGGTTTATTAAATGCTTACCTGTATACAGTTTACTGATATTAATTATATAACTATTTTCCACTGTCTGGATCCGCCACTGTCAAAACCTCAGATGATCCATCATTTAAGCCAAATTTCAAAAGCAGTATTGTATTAATACATTTTGCGGCACTATGACTAAAATCCAAGATATATGAAGTGAAGTGCATTTTATAAGCTTTCAAAATATATTTTGCATACCGCTATCGAACTATTGTGGTTAATACGATACGTCCTGCAAAAGATTTCTACAAATTATTTAAATTGCAATTCTGCAAGATCTACTTAACGTACAATATCTTCAGCACTATTAATCTCAACGTTATGAGCTATTACTAGGAGCCAGATTAAGGTTCCAGCTGTTATTACAACCAAGTTATGAATTTTGTAAAATCACCACTTTACATCGGTTTTTCCAGCTTTTGTTTATGAAAAATGCTGCAATCAAAATTTATAAACATTTATTTTGAAGATTTTCTGATTCTCTACAATTTTTCTATTGACAACATTATGAACAGATCCTTACTTTTTACATTATAAGCAAAAAACGAAAATACCCCACATTTTTGGGGTTTCTAAGGCTCAATTTACTTCTACGAGTTTCCTGTTAAAATTATGTCAGTTATGACTGATAAACTATTATTTACGTGATGGCTTACGTCGTGTGCTATTGAATTTTATGTCACTTAATAATCTCTATTGACTAGTATATATAATTTATTTTAAGTACCTTCATATTTATTTCCTATGCCTTTAATTTGTTCGAATATTCCCATGTTTTGTAGCATCAGACTTATAATTTTGGTTGGTATTTGTATTTGGTTGACATATCGATGTGTTGGTTGTTTAAGACTATGTAGTTCGTATATTTCACTGAATAATTATATATTTTTTGTTCTTTCACATAAGCACACTCCAACTTTCTTTATTTCAAATGTTGGGTGAAATGAAATACCTATACATCAAAATAAGCAAATACTTAAATATTTTTCGTCTCCATTGTGAATTTTATTGTCGGTTAATGACTATTGATGCAATCCAGAAAATTGAACTCTTTTCTTCAGCATTATATATCTTTGATTTTCCTCAACCTGAAATCGATTATTTTTATGTTTTATCTCGACCCCCGCGCTGGTTATTTCAATACAGCGAAAGCATACTCAATAGTGTCATCAAAACATACTCCATTGCATAGGCAGAGGGTTGATAAAAAAAATATTTTACTAAGTAATTAAATTTTATTAATGATCTTGTACAGTAGTTCTAAATGCGTAAAGATTAGAATTACTTTTATGTTTTTTTTGATCTACATCAATAAATATAAAGCCATTGACAATGAAGTCAGAATAGACTTTGAAACGTTTGCTATTCCTGCAATATACGTCGTTTTATTTCTATTGTGGTGTTATTGCCCAAAAAACATAAAAGTAATCAAGAATATGCCACAAACAACGTTTAGAAGACAATTAGAATTACTACGTACTAATAACTGTAAATCCAGATTGCATTTTGGTTTCTTATTATAATTCCGTGCAGTTGTTTCCTCGAAATATATCATAACTATATTACTAACTATAGGTGACAATGGCTTTAGATATCCACCAAATCAATCATTTTCTAAAATGTAGCGATAAAATCACATACTGTAATTTTATGTAAACTATTATCCCAACTTCTAAGCGTTTCTGCTGTTAAAATTGCTTTTATATTTTTGATTAACTAGTACTCTTATTTAGTACTCAAACCTTCACAAATATAAAGTTTATATATAAAGCTTAAAATATCGTACCAACATAGTGAAGGAAAATCCCTTCATAAAATCGAACTTAACCTTCGGAATAATTGCGCCGGAGGATAGAGCTTGCCATTAAAAATTCATCAAGATCTCTTAATATTTCACTTCCTGCTGCAGAAAATCGAGTTGTGACTACTCGAAGAGGATTATCTATTTGACAATTATTAGCTCATTAACGAGTATATGACGGTAACGTCGTAAGGGAAAAAGTGCATGTGAGCTGTGTTTCCTTTTTAGTATTATGTCTTGTTAGATCTTGAAGATTATAGGGAATTATATTAAGACGTTAACATTGTAGACAGAGAATCAACAACACCTGCTTAAAGTACACTTAACACTACGCAATATCTTTGAGAATACTTACCAACGAACATCCAGCAGTACCGAAAAATTATATCCTTTGGTACATTTTGATCTATGCAGCAAAAAAATAAAGTAGAATACGTCCCTAAATGATTCTAGAAGTTAATTATTTAAATATTAAAATCTAATTTTACATTTAAAGGCAGTTAAAGTCATTGCACAGTGTGCCCCATTGTACTACCTAACTTTTTTGTCCATTCTGTATTTTTCTGGAATATCTACTCTGGAAATTTTTGATAATATCCAATCAATTTTTACCGTCATTTCGATTTATTTTTACAACTTTTTGAGAGTACACTTACAGCAACCGAAGCTTTCGGGGTCTAGGTTATCAAAAATTCGCAATTTAAAGTGTAAAATGCGGCAATTATCTTTCAGATACAAAAGTTTGAAATTCAGATGTCCCCACCAGAAACAAAGGCAGAGCTGTCGATGAAACAAGTCCTTGCCCAGAATGTTTCTCGGGGGGGGGGGTTCATAGGGGAAATTTTTCACATACTGCTTATTCATAGTGCCTAAAGAAATGAAAGGAAAGACCTACTGCGTTAAATAGATTTTTAATTTATTCAGATATATTGAAACGGTGTTAAAATTACTAAATGTAAAAATCATCTAAATTGAACCTTAAGCTTAAGTTATACGAAGATTGATTTCCCAAATTGTGTTCCTTGTAACGTTATATTTTATAATGAACACAAATTTTATATAGGTATTGGTTTTACCTTAAGACTTGGGACTATTACATTTAATGTTTTTGTGAAACATGATCGATAAAAGTTAAAATTATAGTTACAAAGCAGCACCATGAACTTACAAAGTATGAACAAATTTATTTAGTATGGCATTATTATTCCTTTTATTTGTTTCATTTAGGAATGTTGTGGGAACTGATTTGACAATACAAAATATAATAAATAATTCAAATCATTTTTTCAAATATTGTCGCTAAAAATAGTAACAGGTGGTTTTAAATTCAAGCCAACCAACAAAATGTTCCCCAAATGCTACAGAACAAATAACATTTGTAAATGATTAACCGTAGACTCGTAAATATTATTTTTTTAATGTATTGGGGAAACTGCTTAATTTTATGAATTTACTTTCTCCAAATTTGAATATTTTTATAAATCTGGTTATCTAAAATCTAAATAAGGTATTCAACCAATCAGTATACACTATTTTTTAATAAGCCATAAATGCATTAATTCAAATGAATTTACACCTAGAAGAAACACTGAATCAAGTAAGTCAACTAAATTAAAGAATCCTAAGATTTATAGTTTGGTGGCAACATGAACAAACGATGATATAGAAACACATAATTAATATATAATAATTATTTCACTATTAAAAAACAACTATTAATAAAATATTTATTAAGGTTAAAAATAGCAACTAAATATCTACTATAAATTGTACTGGCAAGAATCATACACGAATTCATTGACAGATGTACAAAAAATGCCAAATGACTGAATTGTTTCGTATGGAAAAATGAAGAGAGAAAAAAGGGCGGCAGTAATTTGAGACTGAACGATGGAAGCGGAAGATCCTTACGAATTATTCTTCCCGGCTATTGTTATCTCCCTGTCTCTGTTTCTCTTTCCTTGTGTCATCATTAGTAACGGATTATTTCAGGAGAATTAAAATAATTGTCACTATTTTGTTACGACTCAACTATTAATCTTAATGTGTAATTTAGTTCTTAATTTAAATATAACTGCCAAATAAAATTTGTTGATTTATAATATTTCGAACATACTTCACTTATTTAATATTCTGGCAATATGTAACGAGATCGCATTAATTATAACATTAAATTATGTAAACATTTTTTAAATAGATATTTTTTAATTATTACTGCAACTCCAGGCTATTCTTCAAAATAGCTGTTGTAATATAGTTTAAACCTATACATATTAAAAATAACATCAATCGCCCATTTCTCCGTGTTTAAGTGCTTGGAATCAGAAAAAAACTTGAAGACGCGAGATGTAAGACCGACATCTAGGATTTTCAAGAGAATCAGTACACAGAGGTTCCGAATCTGGAGCCGTTCCGTGTAATTGCTGTTCTCCCTTAACTCCTAGGACAGAATGTCACGATAAAATTTTCAGGTTACTTCACCTGTCAGAGATATTGAATACTCTCTTCGAAGAGAGTATAGAAAAAAACTTGCCAGTTGATTTGTCAACGACCAAAAATTTATATCCGATGAATTGTGTCAAAAAATTTAACAAAAGGTATATGCAAAAAAAACTTTTTTTTGTTTCAATGTCAATTTCAAATATATTTGGATAATACGGCAGATCATGCATATAGTATGTAATACTACAAAACGATAATTTTGTTTATGCATAAGATGTAGGTATATTCTCTAAGATCCGGTATTAATAACAAGTTAATAAAACTATAATTTTTTGTTTATGCTTTTAAAGTCACATCAAGTATATGCTCTAAGGCCGTTAATAATGTACATTGCACGCTACCTCCAGGGCCATGTTAAGGAATTTAACAAAGTTCAAATTCATTTTTCTTCATTCTGAAATTAACACTGTGACGAAAAGTAACACAAATACAACAATATATTAATATTGAATAATATTGAATCATGAACACAACTTTTTGAACATTTACGTGTTAAGCTTTCTCACTTCTTCTTAATTAAAGTCTTAATGTAAAATCTTTACGTTACGATATGAAGCTATCAGTATTTAAATGTAAGTCTAATAATGTTCTTTCTTACTTTTCTGACGTATGTTAACGTCTCTAATTTAATATATAGCAAGAGCCAATTGGCGTTTGTATTGGAACGACCAGCAAATTGTGTGCAGGTATTGTATATTAATTGGATGTTATTATATTAATTTATTTCCTATATATTATAGAAGCTCTATAAAAGAATAGACTTTTAATATATTACCAGCTCCCTGTTTCTTACACAGAGAACTGAATTGTATTGGTATTTTAAGAGCAAGGTAGTGTGCGGTGTCGGTTGTAATGTCGGTCATGATGACCTTTGTGGTGTCGGTCTAAACATATCGAAATAAATGAAATTTCAAGTTATGCATTTGATCTATTTTCATATGTATAATTGTGGTCCTCCGTTAAGAAGCTTTCGCTTCAAAAACAATACAAGTACAATATGGAAAAACGCTGAGAAAGTAACTAAAAGTTGCACATTGCTATTTTTTTGCAATCGATAAGTCTTTTATAAATTTTACCAGCTTGGTTGTGTTGTTGTGGTCAACACCTACCCATTGACAAGATCAATTTCCCCATGTAATCACTGAATTATTGATATTCAATTAATTTTTCAGAAACGTATTCTAATGAGAGATACTCACTTTCATTACTGCATTATCAGTCAGCTACCTGGGTACAAATGCACGAGGATGGATACTTGAAATAGTAATTATCCTTACACATTAATATTCAATTCTAAACAGAATATTATAAAACACTCATTTCTTAACAAATTCTCGTAATGAAAGTATGCAAGGATTATCCGACAGTTTACGTTAATCGAATATCAAACTAATTTAAAAAAAAAAAGGAAACAGCAATTCACATTTCACGACGTCTCTTATAAAAAAATAACATTAGTACCTAAAGTAATTATTTTTTTGCACTTCAGAAACAATTGTATTTGTTTTGCCGATACATCCGTTTTTTTTTTTCTTTTCCTGTTAGCTATAATTAAATGTGAAATGAACCTTCATCGTTTGATTACTAGTATTAACCAAAAAATTCCCTTTCAGGGCAATAACGAATATATATATATATATATATATATATATATATATATATATATATATATATATATTTGTTTTTAAGTTTTCGCGGGCACTAAATGTTTTAGGCGGTTTCCGGGAATTCATCCGCGTAGTTGATAACTGATCCCTGTCGGGATCGATGGTAAAATGACGACGTTTCGCCAGAGTCACATCTGCCCTCTTCAGGTCGGTTCGCATAATTCTCGTAGCCTTCTGCTTTCGCTTCTAGTTACTCGAATATTCGAGATGTGACTCTGCCGAAACGTCGTCATTTTACCATCGATCCCGACAGGGATCAGTTATCAACTACGCGGATGAATTCCCGGAAACCGCCTAATATATATATTGTTATGGATCTTAATATGGTTAATAAAAAAATTAAAGATCAAAATAGGAAGAGAAAAAGAAAGATTTATAAGATCGTATTATATGTATTGAAAGCCAATATTAAAATATATATATAAAATATAGTTCTTTTAAATGTAAAAATGAAATGAAACCCAATATGCAATTCAAAGAGAATAAATGATAAAAAGGAAACTTTTAAAGAATAACAACACATTTGACACTTAATGAAGCTTATAAAATAGAATATCTAGAGATGTTAATAATGTGATAAGAATAGTCTATCCAACATATATAATACAATAAAAACATTTAATAAGTAGAAAAAGTAAATCTTACCTTGAAAACTGATATGCAAATAATACATCTAAACGTCAAAATTTAAATTAATCGGGATTTGCACAATTTGATATTTCAGGCACAACAGGGGTAGTATTTCATAATTTAGAATCTTATAAACACATTTTAGAATAAATCATTAATAGAAACTGAATATTTCCAGTTTAAAATTTGTAAATGAAAATTATAATTGTTAGAAATATTTGGATCAAAATTACAAATTACAAGATAACAGGTGAAGCGTTTAATATGAAATTTAGTCAGATAGACAGAGAGGGGTAGAGAATTCGATAGAACATGTGTTTTGTACAACAGTGAGAAGTTTTTAGAAATGTTGACATTGTGCAACAATGAAATTGGAAGTGACAATATTTGACACAGGGCGTAAAAAAGTAATGATTTGAAATTTTATTTAAATAAAATGGTGGCAATCAAAATTGAGTAAATGGGAGAATAAGTTTGAAAAAAGGGAGTGTTATATTTTAAAATTGTAAATCAAAGTTAAGAATTAAGGAAGAAAAAATAGAATATGGTCCCATGTCAGAATAAAAACTATGGCTGTTTTCCAATTACCAGAGCACAAAGTGATTTTGTGCCGCACAGTGCGGCAATTTTGGGACGTTAATTGGAACATGTTTTTTTTTAAAACCAACCGGTAGAGTATACTGATCACCATAACGTTAAAAGTGTATTACTCATAGGTTATCAATTGACGTTTATGTGTACGTAAATTATTTACAGAATAATTCAATTCCAATTATTAGAGCCCAAAATGTTTTTGTGTCGCCCTGTACCGTAATTTTCGGGCGTTATTTGGAACATTCTTCATGTTTTATGTTAAAGTTTTATGTTTATTTGGTAAACCTACATAAAACATCCCAAAGGCACAGTTATTTCTTGTGCTCATTTGTGCGAGCCAGTGCTGTAATTGGAACACTCAGTGCTCAGCACTGTGCCGCACTGTGCTCAATTGTGCGCTAATTGGAAATCAGCCTATATAAGCGAGTGCAGACAGGAAGAAAGAGATTATAAATTCGGCAGTGTCACAGAAAAGAAGTTACGACTTGAGGTAAAGCAGTACATCTATTTGAACAATTTTTGGGAAGGAAAGCAGAAAAACATAAACAATTTTGGAAAGAAGTAGCAAAGATACGAGGTGAAGTAGTATATCTATTTAAATAATTTTGGAAAGAAAACAGTAAAGATTGGAGATGAGCAGTATATATATATTTTGGAAGCAGTCAAAGCAGAGAGTATACCTGGACATCATCGTCATAGAAAAAAGGTCAATTAATCGCTAGGATACAAGAGGACAAGTTAAAACGTTTTGATAACACTTTGAAAGCTTCAAAGTGAAAAAAGGTATTTAATACAAAGATTTATTTATAAAACAATTTAATTGGCACTCTACTATTAACATTTATAATTTTAATAACAAGTTTAGAAATTTTGATTTATTGGGAAATATTTTTTAGTAACGGGTTTAGAGATCAAAAATTGAAAATCAGAATTGCATATTAAAATTTCATGTCATTTAAAAAGTAATTGTAAAATAGAAAAGAACTATTCGAAAATTCAAATCTTTTTAGATTAATTTAAAATAAATAGATAAGAATTTGTTGATTGAATACATTTAAATAATATTTGATCATTTTATTAATTAATATTTAATTTGATAGTTTATATATATGTTGATTGAAGAAAAAGAGTTATAGTATAATAATATACTATATTCTGTGTTTTACTTTTAATATCAAGTTTTTGTAAGTTAATTAAAAGGTTAGTTTAATCAGAAAAGGTAAATAAACAGTCTAAAGTTCTTATTGAGAAGTCATTAAAACAGTTTAGAATCCCTACTGAGGAGGAGTTTCAGAGTCGGAGCATTTTAATAAAAAGATTGTGTGGACTTATTATATAGAAACTAATATCATTATAATAAAGTAAAGTAAATTATTAAAACAAAATCTAATATTTAATAACACCATTACAATATATATATATATATATATATATATATATATGTGTGTTTTTTTTTTTTTTTTTTTTTTTTTTTTTTTTTTTTTATCCGAAGAGGGGGGAAATACATTGCGTACTTAGCTAGCACGTGCTGGCCGTCGTGCGGGACTCCCGATGTAATGACTTCAAAGCAAGAGTAAATCGTTGCATTGAAACCAGTATACCGTATACCCGCTAAAACCCTAACCTCTTTCTCCTACAACCATGGTCCCCTGCGGCACTCTTACTCAATACTACTTCGCAAGGGTGGTTCATTGCAGATGTTTACTGCCCTTCCATTGAAAGCTTCTAAAGCCTACTCCTCGAACGTATCGCGGAGTTCTTTGAGGATAGTCTCCGCGTAATCTGATACCAAGTTCCAGGCTTGGGGGCCCTTCAGCATGGCTTCTACTAATTGTTCTGGGACGATATTAGTCCCCAGAATCCTCTCCACTTCAGCACGTTGATCCTGAAACCGGGGCAGGAGAAGAACACGTGTTCCGCGTCCTCTATCACGTCCGTACAGTGTGGGCAGTTTGGGGAGTTTGCCCTCCTGAACCTGTGCAGGTATGCTCGAAAGCATCCATGTCCAGTCAGGAGTTGAGTGATGTAGAACCCAACCTCCCCATGCTGGCGGTTGACCCAACGACTGATGTTAGGTATCAATCGATATGTCCACCGGCCTTTAGTAGAGCTGTCCCACCTCTCCTGCCATTGCCCTAGACTCATGGCTCTTTCATCGCTGTTTCCTGTCGGTTGGTCTTTTTCTAACTTCCTGCGATAAAGCCGTCCCCTTTCTGCAGCCAGGATGTCGATTGGCAGGGTAGAGGCAATCAAACTCACCGCCTCGTAAGACACAGTGCGGTAGGATGATGCTACTCGAATCGCTGAGAGCCGCTGGACTGATTTCATTTTCCGGCGGTACGATGGTAGCTCGAGCGATTTCTCCCATACCGGTGCCCCGTACAACAAAACAGAAGTAGTTACTGTTGCCAGTAGCTGTCTTCTTATCTGTCTAGGGCCCCGACATTCGGCATTATTCTAGATAATGCCCCCTGTACCCCAGCTGCTTTCTTGCTGGCCGCGATTATGTGCTCTTTGAAGTTGAGCCGTGTGTCTAGGAGCACCCCCAAATAGCTGATGAAGGGCTGCGACTGTATGTAGGTGTCGCCTATTTTGAGGGTGATGGTTTCCCTTGCCTTTCGACTGCTAACAAGAAGTGTTTCGGTCTTTTGTTCTGCTAAACTCAAGTCCGCTGCGAGCATCCAATGCTGAATTGTGGCTATAGCGAATGAGAAGGTTGTTTGTATTTCCTCTATGTGCTTGCGCACTATGATCAATGCCACATCATCGGCGAATGCCACTAGCCTGACGCCCTCAGGCAGACCGAGCAGGAGCAGGTCGTTGTACATTACGTTCCATAAGAGGGGGCCAAGAACAGAGCCCTGAGGTACACCTCCTGTGATCTTATAGTCTACTTGCCCATTTTCAGTTTGGTACAACAAGATGCGGTCCTTGAAATACGCTGAAACCATTCTGCGCAAGTACTGCGGAACTTCCATCCTGGCAAGAGCCTCCAAAATGCGGTCCCAGCGGGCCGAGTTAAAGGCGTTCTTGATATCTAGGGTGGCTATTAGACAGTACTTTTTTCCACCTCTTCTCCATCTCTTTCCCGAGATAGCCTCTCTGGCGATGTTGGTAACGAGTGTCACGGCATCGATGGTTGATCTCCCCTTTCTGAACCCGAATTGGTTGGTGGAGAGTTTTGGCTCAACGTAGGGCTCCAGCCTATCTGCTATTATTCTTTCAAGGAGTTTTCCCGCAGAGTCCAACATACAGAGGGGACGATATGATGACGGTTCGTCTGGAGGTTTCTTTCCCCCTTTAGGTAGGAGCACAAGCCTCTGCTTTTTCCACTTAGTCGGAAAAACCCCCTGCTTTAGGCAGGTCTCATACATGTGTAGAAACATGTCAGGCCTATTGGCTATGGCGCATTTTAGCGCGATGTTAGGTATGCCATCTGGACCGGGAGCCTTACCGTTTTGGAGCCGGTTGCACGCGCCCATCAGCTCATTCATAGTCACTGATGGTATATCTTCGTCCCTCACCTGCCACGAATGATAAGCGGGTAGCTCAGGCTTCGCAGGAAACAAGTGAGTGACAATGCGGTGCAATGATTCGGGGCAGTTCGTTGATGTCATGGGGGTGGCCTTGATTTTATGCATCACGATTTTATACGGTTTTCCCCATGGATCTTGGTCAACTTCGTCACACAACTCCTTCCAGTAGGATCTCTTGCTTGAGAGAATGGCTCTTCGTAGTTGTTGTCTTTTGATCTCATAGTCGAGCCTTAGTTCTTCTGTTATGACCCTGTCGCGTCTCCGTGCTCGTTGATGCAGCCTTCGTGCTTTGAGACACTCTCGTCGGTGTTGTGAGATCGTGTCATTCCACCAGTAAACTGGTGGGCGGCTGTTGTTCTGCCGTCTCCTTGGCATGGATGCATCGCAGGACTTGACAACGCTTGTCATTACCTCTTTGGCAGTGGCTTCTGCGCTTGTTGCTATTGACAATGGTTCCTGCTCCATAACCAAGGCGAATGAATCAGCATCGAAAGCATTTTTGTTCCAACCGACTGGCTGTGACCTCGCACGACTGACACACAATCTTCGTTTGGGAGTGGTGTTGATTTCCCATATAATAGCTTGGTGGTCGCTATTAGTAAACTCCTCATCGACCCGCCACTCACAGCCCCCTTTAATTAGGTTGCTGCTAACGAATGTCACATCGATAATGGAGCTGGCTGTGCCTTTGCGATATGTGCTTACGTTTCCTGTGTTGAGGAGTACCAGGTTGAGCGAAGACATGGTCTCAAGGAGAGCTCGTCCTCTCGCGCTCGTTTCCCGGCATCCCCAGTCAATTGCCCAGGCGTTGAAATCTCCTGCGATGGCGACCGATTCACGCTTCCGTACATCCTCCGCCAAGGTGTTCAAGAATAACTCGAACTCCTCGAGCTGTGCACTAGGAGGTGCATAGCAGCTATAGAAGTGAACCCCTCCCACTTTGGCTCTCACAAGCCATGGTTCGGGGGTATTTGGGAGTTGTTGGAACGGAAGTTTACCGCAAGCCCATATCGCTGCTCTGTCCGTTGTGTCATTTACCCAGGACAGGGTGTCGAAGTTTTTGTACTGCTCGCAGATTATGGCTACGTCGCAATCCAATTCCCGCACCCGCTGTACCAGTAGGTCTTGGGCTGCTTCGCAATGGTTGAGGTTGAGTTGCAGTACTTTCATTTACGGGCTTGTGCTGCTCTCATCGCCTGTTGGTAGATCGGACATTTCCAACTACCTGCAACGTGCCGGCAGTCTGACCTACTATCTTTCTCATTGCAGAGTAAGCACTTGGCAGGTTGTTGACAAGCCGAGGCATTGTGACCAGCGCCTCCGCATCTGTAACAACAACTGCTTCGGTCGGTCTTGCCTCTGCACGCCTGGGCGTTGTGCCCAAAGTGCCAGCATTTGAAGCACCGTCGAAGGCTGATCCTCTCGCGAACACGTACTGTGCCCCACGCAAGTTTCAGCTTTCCAAGTGCGATGGCTTTCTTGGCCTGGACCTCTGGGAGACAAACAACTGCCGTTTGTGTTGATCTATATGCCCGTCGAAGTGATTTCACTGCCTCCTCAGTGATCTCTGCCAGGCCGTCGATATTATCTTTGAGCAGGTTTACTACGTCTTCCTTGGTACTGATCTCGTCCAAGTCTTTAATTTCAATCTCGATTTGCGGTATTCGAGATTGTACAGTGGCCCCGCTTGGGAGCTTATTCTTGATGGCGTTACAATAGCGCTCCATCTCCTGAGCGTCTGCCTTGGCGAATAACAAAAGTAGATCTCCCTTAGCTGTTCGTCGGATCTTATTGACTTTTTTGCCTATATCCTGCAAGGTGGGATCATTCTTGATACCTCGCAAGATATCTGCATGGGAGCTCTTCTCGCCTTTCTTTATAAGCAGCGTACAATGTGGCGCTGGTTTTTGCTTATTGGTCCTCGGGGCCTTTTTCCTCTTTACCACTTGCCAGTCAGTCGACTGGTTTGCAGGTTGGTTTTTGGTCTGCGGTTTAAACTTGGATTTTAATCCATTGTTTCTCTCCGCTTCTGAATTGACCACCCTACTTGTTGTTCCCTGGGTAGTTTGCCCGATGTTCTGGCGACCTTCCGGGCTTTAGCTTGGTAGCTAGCACCGGTTTAAGCGTTTTAAGTGGTGGTGCCTTACTTGATGAGGCTACTGAAGGCGGGACCTTCGGTGGCGAGGTCCTTGCTACAGAGGCTACTTTTATTGAAGCCGCCTGCTTTGGGGCCGCCGGTGTTGATGCAGCCGGTTTTGAGTTAGCTGCTTTTGAGGCAGCCGTTTTTGGGACCTCCTTTTGCTGTCCACCTTGTGTCTGAGTGTTTGACACCTTTACTGGCGATGTCTGTGTTGTAGCAGGTTTCGCTACAGGAGGTGGCCGCGTCGTTGACGTCTGATATTTGTCATATTCTGACTTAATGGCGTGTGCCAGTTTCTTGATCTCATGATGTACATTGTGCCTAGGCCCAATGAACTTCAAGAGCTCATCGATCTTTGCTCCTAATTTGTTTGGAGCGCCACTCTCATTTGTTTCCCTTTGTTGGACGTCAACTCCACTATTCGCCTTTTGGAGGACCTGGCTGGATAGTGTCTTGCTGCCAGCTCTAGTTGTAATGGTCGATGTTGTACCATTACTAGTGTTCTTCTTCTTGTCACTATGTGACGGAACCAGTGATAATTCGCTCCCCCCAGAATCCGTGGAGCGTGCACCGGCCACCGAGGCTTTCACTCGATCGGAACCGGTGGCGGGATTATCCTCTGCAGAGGTACCCACCTGGGGTATTAAGTTCACCTTTGCGATATGTGTGTGTGTGTGTATGTGTGTGTGTGTTAGGTGGTTTCCGGGAATTCATCCGCGTAGTTGATAACTGATCCCTGCCGGGATCGATGGTAAAATGATGACGTTTCGGCACAGTCACATCTGCCCTCTTCAGGTCGGTTCGCATAATTCTCGTAGCCTCGCGGATCAATTCCCGGAAAGCAACTAACACATTTAGTGCCCGCGAAAACTTAAAAACAAATATATATATATATATATATATATATATATATATATATATATATATATATATAAATTAAACTACGGCAGGGCGAAAAAGAATGAAACTTAAATACATTATACAGATTTTGAGTATTTCAAAACGTAGTTACAACAATGTCACAATCAATGGATTTTTAAAAAATCGTATTTTTTTATTTTTAATTTTTTTATCCCATTGTGTTACACAAGGTAATGTCACAACATATAATTCGTGTACTTATGTCTGCTTTAGTATTTTCCTACATTTGAATAGCTCAGAAACTGAAATTCTGTTTCGGTATCAATTGAAAGCTGGGAAAGTTATGATCACAAATAATTTCATAATTATTTAAATTTAGACCTGGAAGTTCATAATTTGTACTGAATATTGACGACCAATGCATACTTTTCATTGCACTTATCCTAATAGCTGGAACTAAGATAAGCTTAGAGGGCACTAATGCTATTGATAAACTCATTAAGGAAAAACCCAGAGTTAGGACAATAAATGGAAGAAAATAAATTAAATAGGCAATTTATTCTTACCAAACATAAAGATTAGATTGGACAACATAATACATGTCTGTTGGGGAAAATTAAATGATTTAACCGAATATTTCAAAATCTATAATGGAACTTGATCCAATGTTATTTAATTTACCATGAATTTCTGCGTAGTTCTTCTTTCATGGTCACATACAGACATTTAACTTATAAATGAATGCTACCTTACAACTACACCGTAAAAAATTAATTAAGACCAAAATCAGTGTTGTAAAAGGTAATAAAAAGAAATAAAAACATATTATTTGGTATGATAAATATTTTTATAGTATTCGTTTCATAACAGGTATTTACTAAGTAACTGAAGATAAGTCATAGTTACGTCATAAGTCAAATATTATCTTACAGAATGTAAACAGTTGGATGTTAACATAAAAATTATGACATTGGTCAATATCATTACATAAAAATTAAATACTTTTACAGTACTCTATCTGTTGTACAGGTACATCAAAAAATGTCTTTACAAAAGTTGTCATTATATTTTCTGTAATTTGGATTATTCGAATTGGCTTAGGTCATTTTGTCATCATGTAAATTTCAAGTGTTTATACAAAGCGAAATAGCGCCTAATAATAAAATACATGTGAAACAATAGTAACATTCATTGATAAGTTACCATGCCTATGATATTTATTATAAGAATTGGTACTAAACTATGCATAATAATATAAAATGAGGTCTATAGGTGATTCAGGTTTTTCCGGATTTGGACCGCGTCATTTTTTCTAATTAATTTATTTATATATGTTAACCAACATATAAACCAAGTTTTCCGACGTTTCGCCTACAATTGTATGGGGCTTTTTCGAGGATGAGAAAATAAAAATGTTGCTTACCCTGCGGCGACTACATCAGTTTAGTCTTTGTCTCACAGTACACTTTGAAACTTCACATTAAACTTCAAACACTGAAGCACAAATTGTAAATGACTACACGTTGGATATAGCCAACGAAGTTGGTTCCCCATTTTTGTTTTTAAGAAATAATAATTGGCCATGCGTCATTACAGGTAAAAAAAGGGTAGTAGGTACTTAACAGGATTATTTTTTAATTGTTTTATAGTTTTGATAATATTTTGAATACGTTCCTCGAATTCTATTCGTAGGTAAGGTAAGTGGTTTATTTCGTTGATGAGATTTGTGTTGAAATGTGTTGTGAGTTCCCAGTTCGACAAGAGTTCAAAACCTTTGTCTCGGTTAAAGATTTTGGGATTTTTTGCGTTTTTTATTTTCTCATCCTTGAAAGCGCCCCATACAAAGTATGGGCGAAACGTCGGAAACCTTTGTTTATATGTTGGTGAAGATATATAAATAAATTAATTCGAAAAAATGACGCCGTCCAAATCCGGAAAAAGCAGAATCAGCTCTGACTCTGGCCGCGAAAACCTACGTTCTAATTTGAATACTACAGGGTCAACTATTTTGTGGTTCCCATAAGACCGGATCCTTTGACGATAATGTTAGATAAATTGTTGTCACAAAGCAGCCAATATTTCAGTCATAACTTGGCGGATGTTTGTTTTCCTTAGCTTAAGAATTGTCCCTATAAACACGATAATTTGCGTTACTCCACAAAAACGTGCAGTTTCCCGTTAGGTAAATTTCTCGGGCAACAAACTCAAAACCAAAAGTGTTATGTGACTCGTAAAACCGTCCTGTTGAAATTATATATCATCCATATCTGCAAATTAACGCCAAACATTGTATTTTCTGAAGGTTATTTGTTGGCATATTCTAGTTTCTTTTTGTGATTTTTGGGGAAATAACACCACACTTTCGAACAAAGAGTTGTATATTTAGAAAGTCTAAAAGTGTCAATGTTCTGACCTGTCCTTATCAATAATATTGTTACGAAATTTACCCAAAGCCGACCCTGTGTCATTTCAGCACGACAACAAACGCTTCAATATAAAAAATAGGATTCTCGAAAAGACTCGGCAGCGGAAGGAACGATGATGACTTCTACTGGAGAATTCGACGCTGGTGATATAAAACAAGCATGCCACGATCGCCAGGCAGTGATACCGCGACGACTAGCGTATATGGGATTGTTATTGTCATATTTTAATCAGCTGTTTGAATGTAAATAAAGTTCTAGAATAGTGAAAGTGGATATTAGTTGTTATAATTTTCAATTGAACCCACGAAGTATATTGCAATATTATAACCTGAATTAATAATATATATATTCGTTTCGCCAAAATCTCACTTGGCATTTTCATAAGGCTTTTCCTCTTCTTCCAACACGAAGGGTGGCTGCAGGTTCGGACCTTTCCGGACTACTTCGTATCCGAGATCGTCGGCTAGGTCGTTCTCCGCTTGGTCTGCTCTCCGTGGCGTCTGAAGTGGAAGTGAGCTCCGATATGTGCGCGCCGCTATTTATGCTATCTCCCGAGTCCCCTCCTATTTCTTTGCCCCGCCTCCGATTGGGTTGAGGGGACGGTGCCGTTTGTTTTGATTGGGTGACACCATTACGTTGTCGCAAATTGTACCGATGACGTGGTTCTGTTTGTACCGATAGCGGCCGCAGATGTTCGTTAGAAGGGTGGGCGTCCTGATAGTTAGCTACGAGTGACGGAATGCAACGTTATGGTATTGTTGCGCTCTCTTTTAATTTGTTTTTCTTTTCCCGTAAGATGTTCTTCCAGGCTTGATACAGGTGTAGAGCTTCGTTACGGTTATTGATTTCTCCTTCCTTTTCAATTTCTATAGCTTCCCTAATTGTTCTTCTTTTGAAGTTGTTTTCTGTTGCCAGATGCTTAGAGCCCTCAAAGTTGATTCTATGTCCTGTTTGCTGTTGATGTTGGAACAGGGCCGAGGTTGTGGTCTTGTTTCGTATGCTGAGTTTGTGCTCTTCGATTCGGGCTTCGATCCTACGGTTTGTTTGACCTACATATGCTTGCTCGCATCCGCCGCAAGGTATCTTGTAGACTCCGTGACTCTCTAGTGGACGTTGGACTTTGGGATTGCCTAGAATGCTTTTTATCGTCTTATGAGATTTGTAGGAAGTTTTGATGTTGCTTTTCCTAAGGATTCTTCCGATCCGATCTGTCACTCCTTGTATGTACGGAAGGGTGGTTGCTGCCTTTGGGGGGTCTTGTTGGGTTTCTTCGTGCTTTGGTAGTTCTTGTTGATTCAGGGCTCGTCGTATGGTGTTGTTGCTGTACAAACACAACGCCATCGGTACAATTTGCGACAATGGTGTCACCCAATCAAAACAAACGGCACCGCCCCCTCAACTCGGGAGGGGACTCGGGAGATAGCATAAATAGCGGCGCGCACATATCGGAGCTCACTTCCACTTCAGACGCCACGGAGTGCAGACCAAGCGGAGAACGACCTAGCCGACGATCTCGGATACGAAGTAGTCCGGAAAGGTCCGAACCTGCAGCCACCCTTCGTGTTGGAAGAAGAGGAAAAGCCTTATGAAAATGCCAAGAGAGATTTTGGCGAAACGTCAGGCGACCGTTCCTTTACAGGAACAAAACTTTCAACGGACGAACACCCGGACCATCAAGAGAGCTACACATAGTTCCGTCCATGCCAACTTGTTTTCAAACATTGTGCACCTCTAAGGGGAGGTGACACTCAAATCCATCAAGCTCTACGAAAAGCTTAGGAGAAGAAAAACCACACTCCTGTGCGATCTCCATTTCCTGATAAAATGTAGAGACGAAAATCTCCTTCCATCTTTCACCAAGCTTTCCTACCACACCCATAGTAAGAAAACCGACACCATCCTCAACAATGCCAGAAGAGGGCTACTGCGCGAGGAAATACACTGGACAAGACGACACTTAGCCTTGACCGAGAGGGATCTACTGACTTCACACTTGCAACTCAGCAACACCCTCCACGGACTAATCTGGACGTCAACAGAACAACTAATTTTCTTTCGAACAGAAACAGACAAAGAACTCAATACAGACAAACTAAACAAGAAACATCAAAACCTTGCTAGGAAGGCCGTACAGACCACTAGTACTAGGCCGCTAGACTGTGACAAAGTGGTCCACAACGTTTCCAACTATCCACTCTCCGCTGTCGAGAAACAGATCCTGTGTAAAGGCTTCAACTTCGCAATAACTCCAACAATCATACCGGTCGAAGATATCATTTCTGGCGTAGAATCAACACTACACCACGTCGAACCGGAGAAAGCCGAAGTAATAAGGCAAGACGTAGCAAGAATCCTGCGGTCTGCTAAAAAAACCAGAGCCAAACGTATCCAGGGCAGAACACCAAGCACTCACTAACCTCAGGAAAAACAAAGACATCACAACTTTACAAACAGGTCGACGGTGCACCTATGGGCTCGGCGCTCTCACCAGCGGTGGCAAACCTCTTCATGTCTTATTTCGAAACGGCCCTTTTAAACACAGCCCCCCTGAAACCAAAAGTCTGGAAATACAAGCAGTAGCAAATACACTTATATGCAGGTCACGACGCATTGCAGACGCCAAACACAAACAAGAGGAACTAAACACCATCTCACAGACCTTGATGGCAACTGATGAAGGTTCTCGACTACCCTACAATGGATATACCGAAAATACTGAATTTTTGAATATTTTTCAACGAAGTCCAATTGAAACCTTTTTTAAATATACACTAGCGAACAAAAAATGTTCGCTAGTGCGTTGTTAATTTCCCAATAAGGGACATGAATTGACGGTCGATCGATGCAGACATTTTGAATATTTGTTGTAAAGTTTCGACATGAACTAACCGTGATGAGTATTAGATACCTTCATGAGAAGGTAGTACAAATGTAAATACGCAATAATTGCGAATTATCTTTTGCAAAGTTTTTTTTTCTTTTTTTCATTTTTTCTGTTGCAGCCCAAAATAAAATAAATAATTATTAAATCCAAAAAAACATCACCTCTTTACAAACCGTTACCCGAAAAATAATAGGCATAATATTTAAATGGGGACCACATTTTTCTGAACCTACTTTCGTCACTTAGAGCAGAACTTCAAATATATGTAGGTAAATATCTAACAAAAACATGATATACACTTCTTTTAGATAAATTATGCTTGGAATTTTAGAGAAAGAAATTCGATGCAAAATTAAATTCGAAATTGCAATTTGGTTAAAATTGTATTGGGTGAGCGATTAAATTAGTGTAGATATAATTAACGAATTCTAATTACCATATTTCAAGTCAGCACAGATTTTTTTGGATGAAACTGATGACTTATACATCAAAGAATGTGTTTCGTGCTCACCGTTATTAGATCTCTCTAATTTCGCAGATGTTATCAACATTTTTTTTCACAAATCCATTTGTTCTATAACATGATATTCATAATTATATTCAAATGTCTAAACGGGAGCATTAATAAACCTACTTTTCGGGAATGCTGATGTAAATTCTAGACGGGCTGATATAGCTTCTCGTTTATATATTCTAACACATTTCATGCAATGAATAAAACAAGTTTGAGTTATCGTTTAGCAGAGGCAATAATAATATAGGCAGATAAGACCTGTCTAAACAGAAAGAACTGGTCGTTCATTAAAAATAACGAACTTATGACATGATAATGGAAATGAGCAATTTACTCACTTATTTCTTTTAAATTAACATTCCATCACTATCTTTAGATAAACGCGAAAACTAAATTAAAAAAATCTTCTAAATTATAGGTTTTAATGAGTAAACAGCATTATCGACTCCTAGTCAGGAAAGCAATTTGTCAATTGTTCTAGACCAACTCTGTGTAATAGATTGCCTTTTGAACATTGAACAGACTTCCAAAAAGAAAGAAGGTGTCAATTTGACCTGATTTTTTTACCGTTGTAGCGCAAAACCGCTCGAGAGAGATATCCTGTTGGTTAGACAATACACCTCTCTCTCACTTGTCTTGGCGATATTGTGCCGATAGGCTGCTCAGTTAGTATCCTGTGGCGTGAGTTCGTTGTTCAATTGGCAGAAGGACTATACAAGGGCGCCAGGCCAATGGACACACACAGTTAACAAGATAGCGAAAATTTACAATTTATTTTATTTAATTACAAATTAACCAATTTTTCTATTAGTTAAGTTGGTAACAGAGAACAAAATTTAAAACAATCGAGGTATATAAAAACTGTTAGAGTGAAGTTACAAACAAAACAATCTATAAATTCTTGCCTTACAATATCCTCGGTAGGAATGCCTTTCCGTTGGTGGGTCTGCTGTCCAAGGTCCTGATCCTGGAGCTATATGCCAACCAGCAGCTGGGGTTCCAATAACTCAGGGCGGCCAGGAGTTGCCACTGTCCTATCAGAGGACAAGTCGAATCAGGTAGTACTGCCAGAGTTCTGTTCCCTTGATATGAGGCTAGTGGTTACGTATCTGGGCACTCTTAGCCCCAGTTGATGGCATACATGAACAAATTTATTGGCCAATTAGTTATAGCCCTTAGAGTATCGATACTGAATTTTCCCCCTGACTAGTATAGGCGTAATATGCTCTATAGGATCGGTTCGGCACGTGTATGAGGTGAGGCACCCTACCTTAGTTTTCCCTAACTTCTTCACCCTACATTTACTATTTGAATACTACCAAAAATAAATGAAAAATACTTTAACTAATAAAGGTAAATTTGAAATGCTTCAAATTCTGGGTAAAAATAGATAACGATAAGACTTAAGGTAAATTGCAACTGCTAGTTATAGTTTCAAATTAATTTAGATTTAAATAACAAATCAATTATTAATTACAGGTAAAATTTAACGGTAAATCAGATATATAAACAACTACGTTTGAGAGCTAATAATGTGTTTAAAGATAACGGTATAAAAAACACAACCACACAACCACAAACCGTTCGACGACTGAATGAAAGCGAATTTCCTCCGAGATAATGGGAAAACTCAGTACTCTAAATTAATATCAATGTACGATACTTTAAAAATGATAAGGTAATAAACGATAAAAATGGTTATAGCATCTATATTCATAAATATATAAAAAAAATCAGATGTGAAATCTGGTCATAAACATTTCCCCAAGTTAAACAATTAAAATAAAGAAAACTAGGCGTAGCAAAATGCTTTAGCTCAGAACCTGCTTGGCTCTCTACTGCAAACTCAGAGAAAGGAAATTAAAAATTTAAATGTGATTTATCTAACAACATATTTAACAAAGCAGGCAAGCAACCAAATCTGGGCCAATGAATACTGAAAGACCAGCGAGTGACTTAGAAATATATATATATATATTTACTGGTATATCTATATGTAAATCAAATTCAATAAAATAGAAATATATATATATATATATATATATATATATATATATATATATATATATGCCAAATATGATTTTGGCGAAACGTCAAGTGGAATGAACGGAACACCGGAAAAAATATATATATATATATATATATATATATATATATATATATATATATATATATATATATAAAAAATAGAAAGTTTTAAGTCACTCACATGATCGTTCCCAGTTGCAGTCCAACCCAGTTGGGAAGCTTCGTCAGCTACTAAATTTAGGCTCATAGGAGATTTCGTCTTGTGGATCAATTTGTCCTTTCCTGAATTTTGGTAGATATCGTCAATCAAACTCTCCAGATTCACCAATACCTAAAAATGCAAAAGAGGCCGGCAATAATTGTTCCCTTTCTCTTTATTTCTTTATCACGATACGTGTGAAAACTCTAGCAACTAACGATTGCTTATCGATGCCAACTACGTCGCAGATGCAAAGCAAAAAAATTACACAAAAAAATAGTGAACCACGCAGTTAAGCCACCAACTATTTATCGTTGCAAGAAAACGCGGTATATCGATATTAAGAGGAATATGAAACCAGATTCACACAAAAATTCTTTCCAAAATTATTAATAGATACGATAAAAAAACTATAAAGCTGAATCTGCTTAATTAGAATCAAAGGTACGGTAATAAGGAAAAACGATAAATTAAGCAAATTCTAGCAGATATTTTCACGATAAAGATAAAGAATTTTCCCAATAAAAAATTAAACTCAGAGCGAAATTCTCCTACATACCGTCTTTCCCGGCGATCGAAACAGAAGATGAAGCAAATTTTACTTCCTTCGACAAGTGTTTATCCCACTTGTCCAATGATAAAAGTGGGGAAAGGAAATGGCATGTTAAATTTCAAATTTTATTGAGCGCGAAAGCAGGAATATTAATCAATAGTTGGTCAATACAGGAACTAATACAAGATAATTTCGATAAAAGAATAAAGCAAAATTTTACTAATTAAATCGTAGATAAAATTTTAATAATGACAGTTTCCTTCTTCCCAACAAAATTATATTAATTTAATATTTCCAGTTTGGAGGGAGGTTACATTAAAATAGCACGTGATGTTCGTTCTGTCAAGACAGCATCGCGCCAAATCAAAGGACAGAGTTGGACTTAGAATACCTTCCAAACGAATTAATTGTTATTTAGCAATTAAAAGCGAAAAAAAAAACGATTGCATAAGCGACTAAAATAGGAGTATTTACTTACGTGTTTATTTATTAAGGTAAAGACACTGGTTTATTACGGTAGAACTCAGTTCAGAAAACGATATAATTAGAAAAGTGATTTGAAAAATATAAAAGGTAATTTATTAATGCGACAAATATTAGTAAATATCAATGTAACGGGGAGAATGGCAATTCACCCGTTACACCGTATGTGTGTTATCTGATTTCTTCGGTGGTTGTGAACAGATTTGAATGATTATTATTTTTTAATAGACCCAAATTTGGCATTGGATTGGTACAATGCCAAATGTAAAAAACGAATTCATCACATTTCATATTGAAAACATACCTCTATGGTTGTAGGTATATAGGAACCTCCTTACCGATATGGATAATTGAATTGGTTCCATATAGTATTCTATGACTTGCAACATGTAGTTTAATAGTCCGGGAGCTGATCACACTGAAACCCCTTCATCGTCATTGAAAATTTTACTATGAAAATCGTAAAGGTTTCACTAACAAAATAAAAGAAATTGACTCACTTATTCTCTGTAACAGATTTGTATTATAAATTTGTAATGGTCAAAGTGTAATAGGGTCAATTTCGAAAAAAATCCCGGAATAATGGTTGTCTTTTACTGAAAGTCTTCCTCCCAGAAGTTTAGAAAGAAGCTACAATATGATCAATCACTCTGCCTGTGTACAAATAGGTGTATTGAATATTGTCTATATGTAACTGTCTTGGAGACGTTTCAGCTCTAACTCTGGAGTCGTATCAATCATTCTATATTTACTACAAATGATCCCGTTTTAAAATATATTGAATTCAAGTAGATACTGCCAATACTCATCAACTTAATGATTTGCAGATGTATATTTATTATAGAATTTTTCTAACGGTCATAAAATTGATCATCTTAACAACTATTATTGCTGAAATAATGTGACCGTAGAAATTAAAAGTCCAGTTGATAATTTAAGATTAGCGGAGGAAAAACAGTAGTTAACAATAACGGTGTCAATGTAGAATGTTGGAAAAACATTTGCCATGATACCTATTTATTTCTCCGAGAATCTGAGAAATTATAAACTCCGTTGTTTGATGAGAGACGTTAAACTTTTATAATTATTAAACTATTCAAAATATATAGAATTGCAAATTAGTTTGCCAGTTTACAGTTGGTAATTTAAACCATTATGAAATTATTAGACCGTTTTCAACCCAACTAAAACATAATTATCGAATTAAAAGAAAATGGCAAAGAAGAAAGAAACTGTAAGAATAGTGACTCACATCATTATTAAAAAACAAATGAACGTAAGATTAGTATTCAAATTTTGAAATACGTATGTTTAACATTAGTTAAATAATTGGTAAAAATTCAAAGTTTTTTCGAAAAAATAGTCTTGTTTGTTTGTTTTGGGAATATCACATTAAAATGTAACTAGCTGTCCCGCCTCGGAGTCGTACGGTGTAGACAAATCAGCATATTTGACGTATTTTAACATTTTATTCATTTGCTATTTTTCACATTTCCTACTTTTAGATTGTTTTTGTGAGAACAATTTTAATATCATCTTCATGAGCGTTTACATGGCTGCAACCTCTTTTAATAAAGTATATATTTGAAATTTGAATGTGAAGAACCAGTCACATTTAACGTGTTTGAGATTTTTAACATTAGATATTGTGTATATTTCAAATATGAAACATAACATGAAAATTCAGAATGGGTATTCTATGTCATTAGATATTCTGGTTTTGCAGTTTTTTATTTTAAGATTTTTGACATGTTTTGTCACTGCAATTTTTGAGGTTTTTGCATAGGTATTTTGACATTTTCTACTTTTTTGTCTTTTTTGACGTTTTTGCCATCTTTTACTTTTGACATTTACGGTGACTTTGATATTTTTATTTATTTCAGTTAGATTTTTGACGTTTTGTACATTTTAGATTTTTATTTTTTTCTCATGTTAGGTTTTCTAAGTCTTCCCCTATTTTTCATTTTTTGGAATTTATTTTCATTTTATAAACCTTTGTCTCTTGTGACAAATATTTTAATTCTTCTGAAATTTATATCCATTACTAAGAATGACACAAATAAAGAGAAACAGAGATCACAAGAGACGGGAAGTATATTTTCTAAAAATCTTTCGCATCCATCGTCCAATCTTAAATGACTGTCGTCTTTTTTTCAATTTTCCTTCTTAAAATTATATTTTCTTGATCACTGCTTGTACTTAATTTTTCTATCTATGTTCTTAACCTCTCGGATTTTCTTCTAGTAGCCTAAAATAGCCATGTTTTCACTTGCTTTTGTGTCAGTGGAGGCTGCTCTTGTTAAGTAATTTCCTTAATAAGTTATAATATACAGTTATTTTTATTTGATCAGATTTGCTTCTTTACTATGATTATTGAGAATCGAGGGAAAAAATACAAGATTTCTTAGAAATCACATTTGAATCTATTACAGTTATGAGATTGTGTGAAGCAAAACCTAAAAAGTTTTATTTGCATCGTTCCAGGAAGAGTAGTATCATTGAAAGGGTATTTGCCCAGCAAACCTGTTAAGTACGATATCAAAATACTGAAGTAAGTAATACTAATCTAGTTATTTGCTTTAAATGACACTGATTTTTATCCGCTGACACTACAAAATCATACTGGGTAGTTAAAAATTAATACTAGTAGACGGAAATTTTGTACAGTAAAGATGAATAAAATTGAAACTATTGCTACATTAAATAAACTCGTCACTCCCCTGCTAGCATCAGCTTTTCCCTGCTAGATTTTCACTGTCCTGCTAGCCTTGTCACTTCCCTATTTTTATTTCTTACAAGGGAGAGATGTCAGGGTTGTGATGGTTTGCGTAAAATGAGACAATAACTTAAAATGTATTTAAAGTCTGTATACTGGCTCACACTAGTGCCACTCATATTAAAGACACTCTATACTGCACACATATGTTTAAACTGAAATTATACCTGTTAAAAGTTAAACTTACCAGGGGGTGGAAACACTGGCACAAACACCTTTTTCGAGAAAAAAAAATTATTTGAATTATTAAGATCTACAAAAGTATTTTATATATCAAAACTTAATTTAGAGACACGCCAAGGTAGTGACGATTGGCAGCTACCAGAAACTATTTCACGAAACAAGAGGGAATTATCTTTTAATGTTTTAATGCAACTAATTATTTAATTGGTCTTAGTAATTCCTCTTTATTTTAAATAATCGGAAAGGCGCCGTGGTTCCCAATTCGTTGAAAACGACCCATGTATTTACTAGATCTATACATATAATCTTAATACATTCTGGCTGGTCGGGTTTGAAATAATGTTTGTGCTAATTGCAAAAATAAATGTTCTTTAATACGGTCTTATATAATAACGATCTTTACCATAGGTTAACCAAGTTGTAAATTTAACGAACCGCAGGAAACTAACAGCCTGATTTAAGAGCCTGAGTATATTTGGTGCGTGCGTGCGTGAGTACGAGACAGTTTTTTTCCACATTTGGTTTATGGCACAAACGATCACTGCCTCAACAACAATAAAGAAACCAATTTATCTTTCATCTTCTTTATTGCTCTTGTTCAATTTTGGTGGTCATTTAATCTGAAAAATTGATATTCGTGATGAAATCCTAAAACTATTTCTTGGTCGGTGCTAAGTGGTGGAAATGGGAGGTCTAACATCAGATATAGGGACCTACAACTGGCTTGTTGAGAACTGTTTCATGTAATCACTTTATTCTGTTACCTTGCAATGTTTATTAGCCAGGAGCTTATAATAATTATGGTCTTGTTATCCTTCTGTTTGCGCGTAGAATCCTCATTTAGTTTTGTTTCTTTCTTTAATTTCGAAAGGAAAAGGGTTCGTAACATGTGTTGTAATTTATTCGCATCAGGGGAAAGAATCGTTTAATTCATTCCGTTTTTCTTGTTTTTCAGCTTACATTTAAACATTTATCAGGTATGAAAATGTATCATATATAGTTCCAAATTAAGTTTGTATCAAATTATTTGTTTAATGAATGAACTCACAATCGCAAAGGCCACAAACACAAATATACTCACTGACAAAGAAATCGCAATACCCATATATTTAATATTATTTTGGTAAAACTTATATGCTATAGTAGGGAGTAAATGATGATGATAAGTTTGGTGAATGTTTGTTCATTATGAATTAATACACAGTATTACTCAATTCCATTTTATTTAGACGCACCTGTATCAATTAATATCAGAAGAAGCAATAAAATAGCGAAACAATTATTACAAGTGCGTCTAAATAAAGTGGAATTGAGTAATATGTGTATTAATTTATCATGAGTTTTAACTTCCACCAAGTAACGGTCAACTCCATTTAATGAATGTGTTTTCATATAAACATTTTTTTATAAACGAATATTCGTCGATTTTTTATTTTAATTTACCAAAAAAACAAGCTGTTTGATGGGATCCAAAAACGATGTTTAGTAATGTTAAAATGCCTAGAGTATGTATACGCCGAATGTATTGCCAGATAAGACAATTGAAAATATAACAATTGGTAAAAAGTATTCAAAAAAATTCTACAAAAAATATATCCCAATATTGTAGACTAACAATATAGGGATTGTAGGATATAGGGATATAATCAATCGCACATTAGCTGATTCACTACTGTATGTCCTGCTTTACAGCCGCATTTTATACCCTATCCCTATGTCTCTCGATTGTTTTCATAGTAAGTAACCTTGTCGGTCTACCGTATATGAAGTCTAGCTGAAGGCATACCACCCGTTTGTTATAATAAATGCTTAATTTGTAAAGACATTCCTTTATAGAAATGTAAAATTAAATATTGTAACTTTATTAATTAATATTAAGAAAACAGTTATTCTTGTAAAGGAATGCGCATTGTTTGAAACGTGAACGAAATTAATATACGATGTTGTGTCAAAAATCAGAATTTTGCTTAAAAGTGAAGCACTGCCGAAAATTGCTATGAAAAATCTAGTTTTCATATTTTCCACAAATTTGAACCCCACCATTTCCTTATAGATATTGGGTTTCAGTCAAATTTCATATTAGTTTTTTTTTTGAAGTAGTATTCGTAGTACAAAAGTTCTAATATGTTTCTTTCATACATTACGAGTATAAGAGGTCACAGTTCTTCAGTTCTTCAATTTGGGTGGATATAGCTCCAAGGTTTCATCTTACTGTCACTTGTTTTGGTCTTCGAATATACTCAACGAAATTCGTTCTATTTCCCGTATAATAGTAAAGTGAAGGTGGTCGCCTTCCTAACTTTCAATTGTTAATTGTTGGACACATAAGTTTCCATACCCGATAATATATTATCGCGATATTGTAGACTTTCGTTCACTATATTTGTACATTTTTGCCAAAGGTTTTTTATCTATGTCAGCTAGTCCAATTCTACTTGGCACCCACTCAGAAATATTTTTTAAATTGTTTCAGAGAAATATTAATTCATGCTTTTTAGTTAATAGAAATTATATTCCTTAGGGACTAAAATTTTTAAAATTGTTGAAGAGCTGCGGGTATAAAATAAACTTAATAGTGTCAGCTAAGTTGAGAATTGTTTCGTTTCTCATTCTAATTTTATTTCCCGACCAGGATGTGTTTTATTGCAGTATAATCGTTTTGCTCAGCTGTTACCCCTATCATGAAGACTTTTATTTCTCTGATATCCAACAAAATAACACCAAAAATGTTAAATCTTATGAGTTTATATTACCATATAAAACCTCACTGTTAATGATGCATAACATTTTTTCAAAATTAGTCTTAAACTTTACAGTGAATGTTCTTTGAAATGGATTCGATATTAAATACTTATTTTTAGGTTTATGGTTTTTTTAGCACTTGCATTGTGCGTGAGTAACACCAAGGTAATATTATTCTTTCCTGGCAGTGTTTTCTTCACATTAGGGCATGCAAATTCTTAAAGGAGTTTTAAAAGCATATTAAGTTAATGGGATATTGATTACTGTAATGAAAAGAAAAGTAAGTATTAGGTATATGTATGTTGGGGCTTTATTACTTAAAACCCTTTTTTAAAAAACAACAGAATTTATTTGAAACACAACTATCACTACTTGTTACAAAAAGGACTATTTTATAATTATTAATACAGCAAATGAACAGACTAAATATTGTGACTCTGAACAACGTTAAAAGTCTTAAGTTGAATTCAAGAGTTTGATGAAGATTATGAGCGTCTTGTTTAGGAATATTCTCCTATTTATAATCTCTGCTGGAAATGGGGAACTATGCAGAATCATCATTTATGCAGGTGCATCTAGTAATATAATATAGGTATTGTTTTAGTTTCTGCGTAATTCCTTTACAATGGATTATTGTTTTATTCTAGACATTAATCAGCATATTATTATTTATAAGTCATGAAAGGTGATATGTAACACTCCTCCCCCTCTTATTTAAAATTTGGAGTCTACATTTGACACAAATTTTTGATTTAAAATTGATAAAAATTACAAAATTCAAAATTAAAATTAGTAATATTACATTTGTTAAAACTTACAATTTGTTTAATTAGGTTGTGGGTTCTTGCATTTCCATTATATTTTCATCTCGAATTGAAGATCTTCTTCGTGGTCTGAATCTTCTTAATAGGCTTCTGGATTGTCCTGGTTCTGCGTTTATTGTTGGGAATATAATTGCTGGGAACTGTTTTCTACATCTTTTTCGACATTTGTAAATAATGAAAATTGAAATAATTAGTACAATTAATACGATACACAAAATTGTTAACCACTGGGTATGTCTTTGAGTAAAAGGTCTATTTATTATATCATCAAGTTCTTCGGAATAATGATCTAACTTATGTTCTGCAATATTAAGTTCATCAAGTACAAGTTTTTGAATTTTTAAAGGCTTTAATTTAAACACATTTCGCGCACTTTTTGTTTCTTCGCAACATTCATAAGGAATGTTTGGAGTTTCGATGAATCTGGAATCTTCTGATTTGTAGTTTTTGCTTGACTGTATTCTGATTGAACCAACGTAACATATACAATGGGGTTGTAACTTCAGGATTGAATTTGTATTTATATTTATTGTTTTCGTCGTATCTTCTTTGCATTGGATACTGATTGGTAAAAGGGCATTGGTGACGATTAACCATTCATTTTCTGATATATGTTGTACCTTGTAGTCTTCAATGTTAACTTCAATGGTTTGGCAATTTTCTGGTAACTTTATGGATTTGATTACTTTTATTTCACAGGGTGCGTGTTCATCGATTGGATATGCGATTAAGTTGTAACATATTTTTGTTTCTGATTCGATGCTTTTGCATTTTTCCAAATTATCAATTGTAATATAAAGATTATTATCTCTGCTAACAGCTATATATTTATATGTGTTTAAGATAAGGTAAGACAATTTGGTTTTTTGATTAAAAATTGGTAAAGAGTAAACATGTAGGAGTTTGTATTCTTCAGGCTCTACTAAAGGAATTGGTAAAATAAAGACGATTTTATTATCGGATTGATAAGCTTGAAGTTCAATTATATCAAGGTATTTTGGAATATTTTCTAGATTTGGTAACATTGGTAAAACATGTGTGCTTAAACTTGTGGAAATTAGTCTTAATTGGAATATAAGATCTTCGGGTTGAATTACCGATGGATGGATGCTTTTGAGTCTTGCGAATGTGACTGAATCAATGATATCGTTAAGTTCATTTTCTATTAGAATGAATCACTCTAATAATTGTTCACATATATTTATAATTTGAAGCTTTGAATCATAAAAATTTTGGTTATCTGATATGTTAAAAATAACGTTTTCTATTTTGTGATGATTTTCATTGAATGTTTGTTCATCTATTTGTAGTTTGCGTATTGTATAGTTAAAGTTTTTTATTACAGAATTAGTTACAGTGATTTGATTTTTCATTAAATTTTCTAGAGCTTTTTCGTCTCTTTCGACTTCATTTATGACTTTGTCGTAGTATTCACCATCTGTACTATCTAGATTTCCCGTAATTGCTTTCCATACTGAACCTATAAAGTTAAAAGCTCCTCGTTTCGTACGAGTGTTATTTAAATTAAATTCTTTTGGGTCATAAGGGTTAATATCATTTTTAATTTCACTGAATTTTTGACTGATTGTCATTATTATTTTATTTAACATTGTAATATGAGGTTTGACTTCAGTGTAAGATGCTATAAGTCTTGGAGTGTCTCTTTCAATTAATTGCTTTATGTGGTTTAAAATTGAGATATCATTTTTGAAAGAATCTAATAAAATTGTAATGTCTTTGACAACTAGTAATTTCCATTTTTCATTTGATATTTTTAAGTCTGATTCATAGTAGTATTGTATTCCTAAAGTGTTATTTAAAGTTGAAATTTTATAATTACTTGCTTGACTTACTGTGATTAGTACAGCAAGAATGATGATGTATTTCATCTGAAAAGAAAGAAAATCTATTTTAAGATTGAGCTAACTTGATCTGAGTTAATTGTGAATTCTCTGTTCGTTTCTAAGTCTTTGATTTTTAAGGCATTATTTCCTAATATTTGTATCACTTTATAAGGACCATTCGATTTGTTACTTAGTTTATGTTTTATCTGTGACTCTTTTATGAATATAAAATCATTTACTTCAATATCTTTTGGTTTTGGTTTCGCTTTTTGATCGTGACGTTCTTTAGATTTGAATTTTTTCAAAATTGTTTTTTCTCTTGCTACTTTGTAAAAATATGAAATTTTATTATTTAGTTCACGTACATACTTTGTGACTAGTTCTTCTTGATTAAATAATTTTTCAGGTGGTCTTGAATTTGTGTGACCAAAAATTAGTTCATATGGCGTATAACCATGGGTACTACTTATAGAATTATTATAGCATATAACGGCATATGGGATACATGTTAGTGGATGATCTCCCGGTTTTTCAGTAACTGTTGATCTTATCATTTCCAATAAGGTACTCATAAATCTTTCAATTGAACCATTGCTCTGTGGATGATTGACTGATGAGAATGTTAGTTTAATATTATAAAGAGTACATAGATCTCTCATTAATTGGTTATCGAATTCTCTACCTCTGTCACAATGTATTCTTAGCGGCGTACCGTAGTGCATAAAATATAATAATAGTGTATTGACAACATTTTTCGCGGATTTATTTTCAATTGGATAAGCTTAGGTAAATTTAGAAAATTCATCTCTTATCACAAGTACATAATTTTTCTCTGGTATTTCTAATATGTCGAGGTTAATGCGTTCAAACGGTGTTTTTGGTGTTTCTGTTATCACTAAGGGATTTGATAGATTTTTTCTACAAGCTTTGGATTTAATACATACTTCGCAATTTTTCATGAAATTTTCAACGTCTTTGGTTAAATTTTCCCACTGGTATTTTCGTTTTATTCTTGTTACTGTTTCTTGGATACCTCTATCCATGTTTACTTTTCCTGTATGATTTTCTTCAATAATTATATTTCTTTGTTCTTTTTCTGGGATTATAATGTTTGGGTTACAAGTTATAAATTCTATTTCATTATCGGAAAAAATGAAAGATAGCATTTCTAAAATTGGTACATTTTTTAATTCTTCCATATAATATTTATTCTTTTCTAACAAATTCTTTATTGTAGTAAAGAATTTCAAAGATTGCTTGGTCATTAAATGGAACGATGATAAGGTAATACTTTCGTTTAGGATTGCATTTTGATGTGACGACGTTTACTCTGTGTTCTTCATACATTGTATTTAAGTCAATTAAATCATCAGCTATTTTAAATTGTGAATCAGTTAATTCGCCTGGCTTTAAGAATGATATAATTTTCTTTTGATGTTTTTCTAGAAATTTCTCATTAGTAAAATTACATTTAGAATAATCAATTAATGATTTTGATTCGTGTAGTTTCTTAAAAATGTTATATTCTTCTAAGATTGTTTCATATCCGATTTCTGTATTTGGAGTATCCGGTCTTTCTTCATTTTCTTCTTCTTCTTTTATTGGACTTCCGTAGAATATTTTTGAATAATCTCTGAGATGATTGATTCTTATTCGAGATAAGGCATCGGCATTGGTATTTTGTTTACCTGGTTTGTATATTATTTGATAATTATATTCTTCCAATTTTAATCTCCATCTTGCGAGTCTTGAACCTGGATCTTTTACATTGAATAACCATGTTATCGGGCGGTGATCGGTATATAGTTTGAAGGTTGTCCCGTAGACGAATTCCCGATATTTAGCAACTCCCCATACTATTGCTAGTAATTCTTTCTCGATTGTCGAGTATTTTTGTTCGTGAGCATTCAGAGTTCTAGATGCGTATGCTATAGGCAAATCTTTTCGTATTTTTCCTTGTGATAGTACTGCTCCTATCGCATAATTACTCGCGTCTGTAGTAATATTGAATTCCTTTTCAAAATCAGGATATTGTAAAATTGGATAATTTATTAATGTTTGTTTCAATGTTTCAAATGATTTCATGCAATGTTCATCAAAGTTAAATTTTATATCTTTCTTTAATAATTCAGTTAAAGGTTTGACTATTTTGGCAAAATCTTTTATAAATCTTCTATAGTATCCTGCTAAACCTAGGAAACTTTTCACGTCTTTTGCGTTTTTTGGTACTGGAAATTCTTTGACTGCTCTTATCTTTTCTGGATTGGGTTTTACACCTTCTTCTGTCACTATATGACCTAAGTATGCAACTTCTTTTTTTAAAAATTCGCATTTATCGGGTTGCAATTTGAGATTTGAATTTCTTAGTCTTTCGAATAATTCTCTTAGTCTTTGTATGTGTTTTGTTAATGATGAAGCATAAGATATGATGTCATCCATGTATACAAGTGCTCGTTCGTTTTGTATGCCAGTTAAAATATTATCCATAACTCGTTGAAACGTCGCGGGTGCATTTTTTAAACCAAATGGCATTCTCTTAAACTCATAATGACCATTTTCAACTGTGAACGCGGTTTTTTCTATATCTGTCGGATTAATCTCAATTTGATGAAAACCTGTTGCCAGATCAAGGGTTGTAAAATAACATCAATGTCCTAATTTGTCGAGTAAATCATTTATATTAGGCAACGGATATTTATCATCTACTGTGACTTCATTTAATTTGCGGTAATCTATAACCATTCTCCATTTCTGCTTACCACTGGCGTCTAACTTTTTGGGGACTACCCATACTGGAGATGACCAAGGTGAGGATGATGGTTGGATTATACCTTGTTTTAACATTTGATTTACTTGGGTTTTTATCTCTTGTTTATGGACATAAGGGTATCTATATGACTTTGTTGCAATTGGTTTGGCTTGCCCGGTATCTATTTTATGTTTTACCTTATTTGTGAAAGTTAATTCATCATTTTCTAAATAAAATATATCGCAATATTGTTTACATAAGGCGGTAATTGCTTCTTTTTCTTTAATTTTTTTAATTTAAATGTTCTAAACGCAAGGATTGTTCGACTCGTTGTAGTCTTGAATATAAGTTTTCTTTTTGTAGATTTAAAATTAATGTTTGATTCTTATTTACTGGACTATTTTCAATAAAAGGTTCAATTATTAATTCATCAAAAATTATTCTTTTCTTTTGTTCGCTTTTATTTAAAATTGACGTTAGAAATTCACCATTTTCATTCGTTTTGATTACACAATTTGGCAAGTATGACATTTTCTTTTTCCTGTGAATGTAAAATTAGTTCAGCATTTTTTTCATTACAATTTAACTTGAATATTTGTTCAGTTCTTGGTTCTATAGTTATTTCATTGAAAATTTTATTTTCTTTGTATAATGGCAAGGTTATATATTTGGTTATTAGTTTTCTATTTTTTAAATCAACTAGACACTCATATTGTTGTAAAAAATCTATACCTAATAAACCATCAAATTCTATATTTAAGTTATGCACGAATACTTCCATTTCGTCATTTTTCAAAAAGAAATCAGAAGAAAGAAAGAAAAGAAAGAAAGCTTTATTTATTTCAAAAAATTGGTTGGTTACACCTTGAATTCTTATGGGTTCTACGCTTTTTATTTTTTCTTGTTCAAATAAATATGGTTTCAAAATTGATATACCTGCTCCAGTATCAATTAAATAGCGATATTTTCCGTCATGAGTTTTTATATAAAATAAATTATTTGAATTGCTTGTGTTTACGAATTCTGATCTTATTCTTGGCTTTCTAAATTCTGTGCTTGACTGGTTGGAATGAGATGAGTAGAAGTGCCAGTCTTCATTTCCACTCTTTGTTCGTTTAAATGAAATGTTTTTCTTGGAGGATTTTGCATGTTTCTTGTATTTGAAGAATTGCTTTGATAATTATTTTGGTTATAATTATTTTGGTTAGGTGGTCTTTGATAATAATTTTCTCTTTGATTTTGATTATTATTTTCATGTCTATTCACAAAGGAATGATTTGGATTGAAATTTCTTTGATTTCCCGAATTATATTGATAATTTCGGTTTTGATTATAGTATTTATCGTTATTTTGTTTTTTGCGACATTCTGAAATTAAATGTCCCGACTTTTTGCAATAATTACAAGTCTTTTTATTTTTGCTTTGAAAGTTTGAGGAATTTACTTGTGGCTTTTTACTTTCTAGATACGTTAATTGATATTCATTTTTTACTATATTTGCAGCTTCTGCGAGATTGCAAGGTCGCGATGCTCGTACGATTGCACCTAGCTTGTGTTCGAGACCTACTAAAAGTGTCTGTAAAGCTACCTTGTCGACTAACGCTTGCTGTGCGGTTTTCTGTTCTCGGGTTAATGTTACTTGTTGATTTATCGCGGCGTAAAGTTTTGAATGATGTGCGTTTATGCGATGCACATAGTTTTGAGGATTTTCATTGTTTCCCTGTTTGATTTGTTGTAAATCGTATATTAGACTTGTTAAATCTCTAGAATCACCGAAGTGTGTTTTTAAAATAGTTTTGATTTGATCCCAATTTTTCAAGTCGCGTGAGTTTATTAGTTGAGATGCTCGTCCTTTTAGTTTGTTTTTTAAATGTACAGTTAAGAGATATGTTTGTTGGTCTGTTGCTACGTCAAATGCTGCATCACAAGAATTAATGAATGTATTTAATAGTATTGAATCTCCATCATATTCTGGTATAATGTGACATAATTCACTTAATCTATATTCTATAAGATTTAAGTCTTCTTGGCTCATTTTTATTCGTTTAATTCCACCCCAATTTTAATGAAAAACTTCAAATTAAAATTGCTCAAGTTACTAGCGGATCTCGATTCTGTCCGATTTTCGCTCGACTCCAAAATCTAACCCCTTTAATGGAATTGTTACAATTTTTTTTTTTTACACACGTATATTTTTTTTATTTAACGACTTGGGAAATGATTGGATTTAGGGAACAAATATATAGCAATTTTCACAGAATAATAACAAATCTTTACTCACTTTGATTTTCTGGAAGATGCTCTGTAGTGCGTGCGGTTCTTTCCGGTTGAAGGTTTCGAAACCACCAGATCTTCTTGGAATTTCTGCTCTGTTTTTCTTGGATCACCAAAAATCTCTGTTTTTCCGATCCTGCTGACTGCGCCAATTGTTGGGGCTTTATTACTTAAAACCCTTTTTTAAAAAACAACAGAATTTATTTGAAACACAACTATCACTACTTGTTACAAAAAGGACTATTTTATAATTATTAATACAGCAAATGAACAGACTAAATATTGTGACTCTGAACAACGTTAAAAGTCTTAAGTTGAATTCAAGAGTTTGATGAAGATTATGAGCGTCTTGTTTAGGAATATTCTCCTATTTATAATCTCTGCTGGAAATGGGGAACTATGCAGATTCATCATTTATGCAGGTGCATCTAGTAATATTATATAGGTATTGTTTTAGTTTCTGCGTAATTCCTTCCAATGGATTATTGTTTTATTCTAGACATTAATCAGCATATTATTATTTATAATTCATGAAAGGTGATATGTAACATGTATTTACAAATTAAAACATATTACGTATTTATTTATTTTCAAGTACATAGTGCATCAATACAACAGTCTCTCGTCAGCAGGAGGTACAACACATATGCTCTGACTTGGTATTAAATCTACAACTAAAAATCATTAGTATATAATAATCAGTAAAAAAATATAAACTTAATAGTATATAAACGTAAACATGGCCAAAGATTCATAATTGATAAAGCGACAGAAATAGAATACGTTACGAAATTATGACTAAAAAAATACTAAATATGAAGAAATAAAAGATATATAAACAAGACCGTTACAGGAAATAAAAAATATTGGTGAAATATTGTGAAACGAAATTATGGACATCTATCAGATGAATACAGTTTTCCATAAAAAACATAAAAGTGCTACATCGAGATTGGGTCCGGTCGAAGGTATTCGATAAATGCAAGTACCAACAAATAAATGTTCCCGATGAAACATAAAGTAAATTTAAGCACAACATAGACTCAAAGATTGGAACTTTGGGACCTGTTGTAACTCTCTGGAATGAAGATATATAGTGAAAAGTATATAGTAGATAGGCTAGGTCAAACTTAAGCGTGTAACAATAATAACAATTTCTGTACACTCTGCTAGAATGAATTTCATATACAAATTCAATTGAAGTTCCAAAGAGTAGTAAGGCACATATTTAACTTTACAAAAAAGACATTCTTGTCTGCCAAGTTCATCTTTTATTTAATTTAATTAGAATATGTTGAAAGTGGGTTTGTTTTGTTGGAAAAATGTAGAAATATTATATGAATTCAAAATTGTAAAAATCATTTTATGTATATGGTTTTGCCTTGAAAAAGTTTAAATTCGTTGTATCCAACACACATATGAACACAAGTTTCTTATAGTGCTTCAAGGTTAATATTTTTCACGAGATCATTTGTCAGTTAGTTACAGGTGACTGCAAGGAGTTTGTATTTTCCCGATTTTTTATGACTTCCATTTAATGGATTTCTAAATTATCGTCTGTTATATCATTTTATAATAATGTAACATATTGTACTGTAAAATAAGAATGATTCAAGTATCCTCAGAATATTTATACTTTTGCACCATTTTAACAACGATTAAAATCAACAAATGACTCCTAAAATAATTACAGTTCCTTAACGTAAAGTGTTTTCTTGCCCTTATAACTTTTTCGAATTTCATTTGCATATTGTACTAGTCTTTCGTTGTTATCTTTGTAATCTTTTTAGTTACGTCTGTTTACTGGGTTTAATGTTATAAGAAATTATATTGATAGAGAGTGACATTAATAGACAAATCATAATAAATAATGTAATCATTGTATAATATCTGGACATACATAATAATTGGCATACAGAAATTAAAGCGTAATAATAAATAATAGAGATGGGGAAAACTGCTATTTTTAAATAACAGTTGCTATTGTTATTGATATTTACATATATATTTACAACTGAACATAACAGAAAACAGTTATATTTTTACGGTCAAAATTACTGTCGCTATCTCGTGGAAAGAAACTAAAATATGCAAAATTCATATTTGTTGGCTACTAATAAGATAGAGATCTTCCCATTTAGAATTCCTGCAATGTTGTATCTTTGAGATTACTATTGAACTGGAAGTTCAGAACCAATAATTGAAATTATTTTTATGTTTTCTTGGGAATAACACCACAATTGAAGTAAAAGGTTGTATATTGAACGATAAAAACAAACATTTCAAAGTCGATTCTGACTTCGTTGTCAGTGGCTTTATATGTATAGAAAAAAATACGAAGTCAGAATCGACTTTGAAACGTTTGGTTTTTTCGTTCAATATACAACCTTTTATTTCAATTGTGGTGTTATTCCCAAGAAAACATAAAACTAATCAAGAATATGCCACAAATAACATTTAGAAGGCAATAATTGAAATACAATAAACAATAGTCTGAGGATTTATTTTATATATGTAATATGTGATACAGTGTGGTTATGTACATATTATACAGGGTGAGTTTTTTTATGATCAGTATGGGGATCTCGGAAACTAATGGAGATAGAGCAATGGTTAAATTGGGAAAGATTTGCAGTTTTACTGGCCCAATTTAATCACACTTTCGGATTTCTGTAAAAAGTCATGGCTTACTAGATATTTTGAAAAATGAAATTCCGTCGATTTAGTCAAATTCCTCTAGTTCCTTTGTTTTTGATTTTATAAAAAAGTGTAAATATTAAAATTGAAGGGAATTGTATCCTGAATATGATTGTCATGTCCTCGTTTGCCTGACAACTCTCGTTTTCCAGATATGAAACAAACTTATCTTTTTTTGAATGGAAACCATAGTTAGCTATGACCTCAAAAAATCGGACATTTTTAGAGCTTTTCAACGATATAATACTCTATATAGTTATTCATAAGAATAACGGAGTTATGGATGCTTTTCTCTCTTATTTTCACTTTTAACGTAGGTAGCCATGAAAAAGATTGTCTTCACTTTGACGTTTCCTCGTTTGAGAGTAATTGCATTAGTAGTGCTGAACTAACAGTCGATATTGACAAGTTTTCGTGATAAAATGGAATATTCTAACGAAGAAAAACTGAATATGGTGGAATGTTATATCATATGCCATAAAAATTCAGTTCGTGCAGCTGAGGAATACTTTCATAGATATTTTAATCGTCGTCAACCTGCTCTATGTAAATTTAAGTGGCTTTACGATAGTTTACGCAGATATGAATCTTTTACTAAACCACCAAAGGAACGTAATCAAATTAACGAAGCAGCACAAATAAATTTTTTGGCAATGGTAAATCAAAATCTATCTACATCAACTCGTGAGATTGCGGCAGAAGCTGGCACATCTCAATGAACTGTAGTTAGTTATCGACGTATTTTGTTTTGTACATGGTTTAGAGACATGTGCCTTGACAATCCACAGTTTCCATTAAAGGTGTTATTGTCAGATGAAACTAGATTTACTAACTGCGGTATGTTCAATGGACACAATGAGCATATCTGGGCTAAAGAAAACCCTTTCCATGTAGAACAAATACGACCCCAGATAAAATTTGGTTTTAATGTTTGGTGTGGTATCATAGGGTCTACTATTCTGGGGCCTTTTATCTATGACAAATCACTTGCTGGGGAGCGTTACTTGCATTTCTTGGAATAATCTTTTCAAGACATGTTGCATAATTTGAATTTGAGAACTCGTTTAGAAATTGAATGGCTCCAAAATGATGGAGCACCTGCTCATAACTCGTTATTAGTAAGACAACACTTAGATAATATCTATCCAAACTCTTGGATAGGAAGAAATGGCCCACGCGAATAGCCACCCCGGTCTCCCGATTTGGCAGTTATAGACTTCTATTTATGGGGTGCGCTAAAAAACAAAGTATACAAAAGAAAGTATGAGACAGTTGGTGACCTAAGGAAGGCGGTATTACAAGCAATTGAAGGAATTGATAGGCGGTCTGTGAGGCAAGCGGTAATGTCAATCTTAAAAAGATGCAATTTCTGTCTAAATAACAATGGTGGACTTTTCGAACATAAATTGTAACCATTATTATGTACTTAAATTTCTTAAGTTTTTTGTAAGTACCTACTTTTTCGTTATATCTAATATACCTAATAAAAAAATCTTTAATTTTTTTTGGAATAATTATTAATAAATCAATCTATTTCATGGCTAACTACCTTAAAAGTGAAAATTAGAGAGAAAAGCATTCATAACTCCGTTATATTTATGAATAACTATATCTAGTATTATATCGTTGAAAAGCTCAAAAAAGGTCATAGCCAACTATGGTTTCCACTCAAAAAAAGATAAGTTTGTGTCATATCTCGAAAACGAGAGCTGTCACACAAACGAGGACATGACAATCATATTCGGGATACAATTCCATTCAATTTTGATATTTACACTTTTTTTATAAAATCAAAAACTCGACAGAATTTCGTTTTTTCAAAATTTCTAGTAAATCATGACTTTTTACAAAAATCCGAAAGTGTCATTAAATTGGGTCAGTAAAACTGCAAATCTTTCCCAATTTAACCATTGCTCTATCCCCGCTGGTTTCCGAGATCCCCATACTGATCATCAAAAAAAACTCACCCTGTAAATTTATTTATGGCGTTATTCTCAATTATATTAATTCATATAACCGTCTAAATTGAAGGGATTTCATGAAGAGATTATTTGACACTGATGTTAAGTCAGTGTCTTGCAAGAGGCTTTTCCCAAAAACTGTAAAACTCACATCATGGAAGTCGGTTATCTACTTATAAAGTTCAAAGAAATATGTTTTAGCAACATATGTCAGAACTTACTTCTTACTTAACAATACTTTTTAAATAAAGATTGGTACATACTTTATTTTCATATCGTGATCAATATAAAGAATACTCCAATTTTATTTATGTCTTATCCTAATATATTTTTTTCAAGAACATACACCCTTATAATAATAATAATATATACCCATAATAGAGTTTCTAATACATATCAATCTTTATCTATTACCAATTCTCTCATTTATAATTAAATTGTCAAGATTTTAACAATGACAACGATGAACGAACGTTTATCTGAACAACAACCTAACGTACATTATTTGCAAGATCAAACAAACTACTGTGAAATTTTTCATGAATCCTTTTCTGCTTGGCCGTTCAGCCCGCTCTCTACTGTTAAAAGCTTTTGTTATTTAGCCTACGTTTTGTTTTACAACGGCCACCACGAACAGAAACGATAAGAATGAAAACCACTGCTATCTGCTATTTTTTTATCCGTCGAACAACTCCTATTTTCAGTCGTTTAGTTTTGGGCAGTTGAGGTTAGTTGATTTTTACAGTTCCTTAGCATTATCAATGCGTTGTCAGGTAATAGACTGACTGTTACCTGACAACATAATGATAATGCCAAGTGAGATCTAGGCAAAACGTCTGGAAGATCCGAACATGAATCGGAATAACGAACGGATGTAGTACTCCCGGACGAATACTTCTTCATATTCTTCCATCCGTGAAACTCTACGTCTAGACATATATATATATATATATATATATATATATATATATATATATAAGTGTTCGAAAATAAAATTAATGAATCTTGAGTATAGGATCATATTATGACACTAAAAGCAGTTTTTTCTCGAAAATCGTACCTACTTTGTAACCTCCAAACCAAATTATAATTTAATGACAACATTAATTGACACACAGACCATGCAGCACCATGTCCTCTGTGAGAGATGAGTGACAAGCTGTTTATACTACGATATGAAGCAATAAATGAAATTTACCGACACCTTACTAGCAATATATGTCAAATCATCAATAAATCATTTTTAATTAATACAATGTTGGGCAAAAAAAAATTAGAAACGAGCACATGAAATTGCAGTTGAGGTCAGAGTGTACGGAATGCATTATTAAATCTTACTGTGCCGTGAAATTTCGAGACATATTTTAGTCTAACCAAAAATCATTTCACTGCCAGCGGTGAACTTGACGAATGGTTCATAATTATAAAAGCTATCATAATTCGAAAAAAAACTGTACATGAACGGTCAAAAAATATCCTGTGAAATTAATAATAAATGATTTTAAAATAAACTTGTTTACATGAGTTTGGATAGATTCTTTAGAGTATTTGTGGTGATCTCATAGATACATAGACAACACTTAATATCAAATAACGAATGGACGAACAAGGACTGACTAACAGCAGTCATCAAAACACGAACCAAACTCTCAATTCTTCAAATTAACAATGGCGCAAATCTTAATGCGAGATTAAATACATGGAATGTAAAAAAACTACCATGTGCATTCCACCAAATGACCCTAAACAAACAGATATCCGCTAAACTTAAAGCAATTGTGATCACAAATTTGTAGAAGACTAATTTGTAGATCAAATAAAGAAGCTCACCTACCCAGGAGTACAAATTCACCAAATTAGAACAGATGCCACAAAGTACATAATCAAGCAAATAACCAAACAAGATGAATAGGGTAGATGAAATACTAAGTAACTAATTATTAGTAATTAAAGAATTTTCGTAAGTTATCAAGATCTTATTACAGTCCCCCAGTTGCTGATTATTTATTTCAAATGTATGAAATTATTTCCTACAAATATTAAACCTTTTAGCATCAAAAGTAATTTCCAAATGATTATTGACGAGGGAATTTATTTATTGAAGCGAAAGCTTGTTAACGAAGGCCCACACATACATATTCGAAAATAGATGAGTTTGGAGTAAAATGCAAAATATCTATTTGTTTCTAGACTTTGTTGCGACCGACCGACAGGACATTTCTTTGATCTTTGAAATACCCATACAACTATAGAGGTAATAATTAGAATAGAGTACGTGAGGCCCCGAGAAAAACGTAACACTGGGTGAGAGTGACAGAAAACCGAGTGGACGTATCTTATATCTCCATAAATTCGCATCTGATTCGTGCTTGGTTACGTCATTCAAGTGACGCCTAGGTCTAGAGGGAGACGTCCACGCCGTTTCCTTTCTCTCATCTAGCGTTACGATTCCACTTGTACAGACGCCCATACGTCATGCACTCTCCCTATAGGCATTAGCTCAAACAACTCAGTTGTCTGTGTAAGAATCAGAACCGGGTTATATATTAAGAGTCTAATCGTTTATAGAAAATCAATATTACATATGGTTAGTCATTAACGATGTATCATTGTTAACAAAAGGTTATACTTAATTGCAATAAATGCAATTACTCAACAACAAAACAAAGAATGGCGTAGCTACATCAATTGATGTAAGAAAAGTCATTTCAAAAAAATGTTATTTTAAAAATATTGAGAGTCGTACATCTTATCATTCCATCCTCATATTTGAATAGAAGTATTGCTAGATCTTCATTGCATATACACGAGAGGACAAAATTGTATATATGCACCACTGAGAAATATTCAATATACCCTGACACCCAATTACGCTACGTATTCACGATCTAAAGTCTAGAGTGTGTGTAGTAAGCTCGAGTCGTTATGATTTTGTTGAAGAGTTTACGTAGAAACTCATCATTGTAAGGGACTTGGTTGACATGAGAACGACGTTCAATGAATATATTTCAAACCGTTTTAAAGAAAAGTTTTACTTTTAAAATATAAACAAAAATTGTTCATTTCAACTTCAATATAGAAATAGTATTCATGACAGGAATTTTATAACATAATTTCTCATCTATACAGGAATTTAGTATGCGAATCATTGAATGGGATATTTTATATTTATTTTTTATTATTTGCTTATATCAATTTGAAATACCTCGGTCTGGACGAACATCTTTACCAACTGGTGCAAAAAGCCGCCCTGTTAGGAACAGCCCGGACGGTCAGAAAATTCATGGGGAACTGCGGCCACGACGCCAACCATGGGGCGTATTATTTGTTATTATTTTTTACGTTTCCGGGCTTTTGCCTTTATTTTTCCTAGTTGCTGAAAAATAGTGTTTTACCTTTTATAAAAAATCTAGAAAATGTGCTTTGACATTTTCGGTTTTTTGCACATATTTTTCCGATTTCCTTTAAAACAATATGTTTCACGTTATTGAAAAATATATCTTTGTAGAATACAATTTAAAATATTCAAATTGATTGAGCCGTTTAAGTGAAATCAGTGAAAATTCATTGAACTGCAGCTCTTTTTTTTGATTGATAAATCTCACTTTCTATCAAATTCTCTGCGACCTATATGATTAGGGCTTAGGATATAGTGGATTATACTTTTAGAAAGCTGTTTGTAGAGATCCTAGTATTTGTCAAACAAAAGTGACTACTGAGAAAATCAAAGCATATTAATATGATTTTTTTACGAAAGAAAAATTGGGCTCCGATTGAACTAAAACATTGCAGCATATACCTAATAATTAAATTGAAAACCGGCCCCTCTTATTAAGCAATCTCTTATATACACAAATAATATACATGCGTTGGTTCTATTCCACACTTTGGCGTGATAGTTATCACAAGACTAAAATGTTTTTTTTATGTAAAGATGAAGGAGGAGAATTATGAGATTAGCAAATATCACGTTTTCTTGTGTATATGGCGATGTGAAATAGCTTTTTCTGCTTTTTGTGCGAGATATCTAAATATTTCTGGAAGAAAAGTACTATAGCATAAATACTAAATTCACTATCTTCCCGTAGGTCGAGTGCTTAAGATTGGACAAACAAAAAATTTAAAAATTGATTTTCATATTTAGTACAATTTCAAATGACCATATAAACTTAAATATAAGTAGCTAGTTACATAATCGAGAACCGCCCTGTAAGCACAAACACCCAGCCAAGCAGCCGACTGATATATGATGTCATCCGAGGTGATAAATAGAACAGAAACTGTAATTGTCAACAAGTCTTATTTTGTCCGTTGATATTGAATGTACGAATTGAATTTTATATCTTTGTTTTTAAATAAAATAAATATTTTTTAAAAACAGTTTTCGAGTTGATCGGAAGTTTACTGGCGCAGTCAGTAGGATTTGAGTTTGGAAAACTTTCATTGTGAAATTGTTTTTGTGAGTTTTAACTCTTAAGGAACTCGACGAACTTACAAACTTTTCGTGCAGTGGAAACCTGAAATTTGGACTACCTTGGTTGCAGCCGCTTCAACGAACGAATATCGAAGACCCGGTGAGCCATCCATTGAATTTTCCTAATTTCTATCTCCCATTTTCATATCAGACAAAGTTTAACTTCACCAAATACCAAAGCAAATGACCTTGGTATTGCTAAGTGAATTGAATCATCAAATACGTTTCATATATTAATGAATATAATATCTTGAAACATAGTTTGCAGTAATTTTATGAATAAGAGAATTGTTTCACACAATTGCGTCTCAGATATTAATGCATATAATTTTTCATAGTGAGAATTTTGAAGTTGAATGAACTTTGATTGATTTTAAATTGATTTTGAACATTTTTGACTTTTTCTTAGCTAATAGAAACAATATATTAACAATTTAAGTTTAAGATTAGCTTAGTATTTCCGAGCTTACAAAAAGTAGTATTAGTCCAGTTCATTAGGTAAAAATTCAAAATTGAGGATTTAATTAGAAACTTGGATAATTTAGTATTAGAAAGAGAAATCATGCCAAACGGACAAGATCCAGTAAATGTACCTATAAATTATCAGTTATTAAGATTGTATATTGATACTATACCAAATTTTGACGGAAATGATAACTGTACTTTAGAAATTTTCCTTGAACATTGTGAATATCTTATTGCAACCTATACTAACCCAAGAAATTTGCAAGATCCGATAAATGGATTTTTAATTAGAGCCGTAATCAGTAAATTATCAGGTAATGCTTTAGTATTGGTAGGCAGTAGACCAGAAATTAGAGATTGGAATGAACTTAAAAATCTTCTTCGATTAACATTTGAAGAAGCGTAACTTAGATTGTCTTGTACAAGAAATGATCATTATGAAACCTAATAAAAATGAAAATTTTGTAAATTTTGGGCAACGATTACAACGTTATAGAAGCCTCATTGCCTCAAAATTAAAATCTATGAATTTACCTCTTGCAGAATGTACTTTCAAAATTAAAAATTATGATGAACTTGTTAGAGGTTTATCAGGTAGAATTCAAGATATGGGTAGGCTTAGAAACCCTGATAGTCTTGAAGTTTCAATAGGTTACGTGATTGAAGAAGAAAATTTTATTTTAGCTCAGAAGCAAGGTAATTATTTACAAAATTCATTTGTTGCAAATAAACCAAATATACAGAGACCTGTCTTCATAAATTAAGGAACAACAATTACCTTTCACTGGCTTGAGACCGAATTTCATCAGTAACCAAATTCAACATTTTCCGAGACCTAATTTCAATAAGTTTCCGAGACCCAATTTTTATCAGTTCACTCCTCCGCCAAATTTTAACATGCCAAATTTTAATAATAACAGTCAAATATTCAGGCCTCGTTTTCCAGTAAATGAACCTTTGAAACGAGATGTTGTTAAACCAACTGGTCAAGTTCCAAAAAATAAACCGGAACCTATGTCTACTACTAGTAGAATACCTACTATACAGCAAAGTCAACATAGAAACTTTTTCAGACCAACTGGCCCAAGAAATTTTGATTTCCAAGAACTCCATAATATGGAAATGTCGAATTCTATACCTTCTACGTCAGATTTTGATAACTATGACTATGATGCCTCTGGGAACACAAATTATTTTCCAAACGATTATCTCGACTATTCCAATGAACTATCTGAACCAACTGAAACCGATCAAGTTGTGAATCAAAATTATGTAAGCGAAGAAGAAACTATTCCCGAAGAAAATTTTACTCAGGCTCCAACCCAAACAAATCTAACATAATAAATTTAAATCATTTATTAGATGAATTACCTTATCTTTATATTCCTGAATTAAATGCAAAATTTCTATTGGATACAGGTAGTTCCCGTAGTTTAATTAGTACGAAGCTAGATATACATTTTTCCAGGAACATATCTTGAAAGAAAATTTTCATATCCAAACTTCTCATGATATTAGTTTTCACGACGAAGTATTAATAATTCCGATTTTTGAAACTTTTCAGTGTGATGCTTTTCATAAATTTTATGTTTTTGACTTTAATAAAAAATATGATGGTTTAATTGGTATGGATCTTCTTCACCAACTTCAAGCCATAGTAGACATTCATAATAAACAGTTAATCACCCCTACTATTCGTATTCCCATATATTATTAGGAAGTTTCAAAAACTCCTACAAAAAAATTCTTAAAATGCAACCACAGTATAATAGTTCCCCCAAGGACTGAACAAATTGTTAAAATTCCAGTATGAAAGTGGATTAGGTATTTTAGAACAAACAGATTTCGGTAAAGACGTTGTAACTCCAGAAGCAGTAGTAAACATTAAAGACTACTATGCCACAACAACCATTCTGAATCCTAATATTAACCCTGTTAAAATTGACATATGTGAATCTTTAAATATTGAGTTAATTAATCCCAATGAAGTCTACTTCACTGATAATATCTATGAACCACCAAAACTTACAAAACAACAGGACAATTTACTTAAAGCCAACTTAAAAAATATAAAACTAGAGCATTGTAATAAAGAAGAACGAGACGCCTTACGTAAACTTTGCTATGAATTTCGAGATATTTTTTATTGCGAAGACATTTCTTTAAGTTTTACAAATGAAATAACTCATAAAATAAATTTGACTGATGAAACACCTGTATTTACAAAATCTTACCGTTTCCCAGAAATTCATAAAAATGAAGTCAAAATTCAAATTAATAAAATGTTAGAGCAAGGTATTATTAAACACTGTACGTCTCCATGGAGCAGTCCAATTTGGATTGTACCGAAAAAATTAGATAACTCAGGAAGACAAAAATGGCGTATAGTTATTTTACTACCCACTACTCCAAATTACAGAACTCCTTGACAAGTTAGGTCGTGCAAACTATTTCACTACTTTGGATCTCGCATCCGGTTATCACCAAATTGAAATTGACGAAAACGATATCCCAAAAACAGCTTTTCAACCTTTAATGGACATTTTGAATTTATAAGGATGCCTTTCGGACTAAAAAATGCACCCTCGACTTTCCAAAGGGTTATGGATAATGTATTACGAGGACTAAATAACGAAATTTGTATAACATACTTAGACGACTTTCAGTACTTCCTTACAAGAGCTCATTGTCCGACTTAGAAAAGTTTTTCAGAGACTTCGAAATGCAAACTTGAAAATTCAATTAGATAAAAGTGAATTCCTTAAGAAAACAGTTAATTACCTTGGACATGTAATAACCCCAGACGGTGTGAAACCGAATCCTGACAAAATTTTGGCAGTTCAAAACTTTCCAATTCCGAAAACCCAGACAGAAATAAAATCATTTCTTGGATTACTCGGTTATTACCGCCGTTTCATAAAAGACTTTGCAAAGATCACAAAACCCCTTACATCTTGTCTTAAAAAGAATGCCAAAATCATTCATGACACCAAGTTTATTGAGTCCTTTGAAACTTGTAAGAAGATTTTATGTAATTACCCCGTACTCCAATATCCTGACTTTTCTAAGAATTTCATACTTATAACAGATGCTTCAGATGTAGCCCTAGGTGCTGTTCTCAGCCAAGGACCTATTGGATCCGATCGACCAATTGCCTATGCACCTCGAACATTAAATGAAACCGAAAGAAAATATAGTACTAGTGAAAAGGAAACCCTTGCAATAGTATGGGCATGTTCTTATTTCAGACCTTATATTTTTGGGAGACCCTTTACGATCTATTGTGATTGCCGCCCTTTGATTTGGCTTTTTAACATCAAAGAACCCAATTCCAAACTTGTTAGATGGCGACTGAAACTCACTGAGTATGATTACAAAATTGTGTACAAAAAAGGCAAACTTAATACTAATGCCGACGCCCTTTCCCGAATAAATTTAAATATGCACGAAACTGAATCAGTAATTAACAATCCAGGTGACGTAAATCAAACAACTTTAGAGTACTTAAGACAATACGCTTCGAACCCAGACAATTTTCGAGACCCTGAAATAAACCCCTCTGAAAACCCAAATGAACTTAGAACAAATACTTCTGTTCAACAAAATACTAATCACTCAAGAACTTCATCTTCTACTAACAGCTCTGATAATGAAACCCCACACTCTATGTCTTTCGAACATGAAAATGATGGAATCCCTATTCTAGATGAAATTATTAATAATAAATCCAAACAAATTCACGTGTATAAACATAATCTTGATAAATTTTCGATCAAGTATCAAAGTTGTGGAAGAAATAAAATTATTACCGTAAAGACTCCTTTGCAAGATACTGAAATAAATGTTTTCGAATTTTTAAGAGACTATCTTAAACCCAATTCAACATATTACATATATTTTCATGATAGAGATTTTATTCCTATCTTTAGTAGAGTTTATTCTCAAAAATTCGACAGACAAAACTTGAGACTTATTATGTGTTCTAAACTGGTAAATACAGTCACTGACATTGGAGAACAACTAAACTTAATTAAAAATCATCATGAAGGAAAAACTAATCACCGTGGAATTGACGAGACTTATTCATGTTTAAAAAGAAATTATTATTGGACTAAAATGAAAACAACTATTCAAAAATTTATAAATTCATGTGAGATTTGTCAGAGAGCAAAATACTCTCGCAAAAATCCCTATGTACCTCTTATTCTTACAGAAACGCCTTCAAAACCTTTCGAACTGGTACATATAGACGTATTTTATTATAACACATATAACTATTTAACAATTGTTGACTCATTTTCAAAATTCGCCCAAGTTATACCCATTACAGGAAAAACTGCTGTAAATATATGTGACGGACTTATAAAGTACTTTACAAATTTTGGTGTTCCTCAAAAATTAGTGTCAGATAGTGGACGAGAGTTTAATAACGAGACCGTTAAAGAACTTATGAAACTTCACAAAATAACGATTCATTTTACTACCCCAGCTCATCATGAATCAAACAGCATAGTAGAGCGATTCCATTCAACCCTTATTGAGCATCTGAGAATACTTCAAGAAACAAATCCTAGTGAAACAGACTTGATTAACTATGCGGTGCTAGGTTACAACAATTCGATTCATAGTTCGACTGGATTCACCCCTTTTGAACTCGTTTTTGGTCATACAAATTCAAGATCTCCTGATGAAATATTTATTCCCAAAGAAGCTTATACAAATTACGTTCAAAATCATAAACAAAAACTTATACAAGTATACGAAAACGTTCATAATAAGTTAGAAACAGGTAAAAAGAAAGTTTTAGCAAAAACCAATATTAGCGGTGACAAAAACGTTCAATTTAAGCTTAATCAAACAGTATATAAAAAGAACCCAAAAACTAACCGAAACAAGAAACATAACAAATTCCTTGGACCTTATGTCATTACTAAAATGACATAAGGTCCATGAACATAATAAAGTTGAAATTAAAAATCCTAAAAACAAAATAGAAATCATTCATATTAAAGAACTAAGAAAACATTATTACAGGATCAAAATGAAAGTCACCCTCCTGAGCATCCTACTAGTAACACTGGTGCAAGCACAGGACATCAAAGTGATGAAAATTGATGATTCCCCAGGAATTCTTCCCTTTAAGTTAGGCACAAATCGTATTATATCAAGCAAACATGTTTTTCTACATGAAGTTGACTTAAACACTCTTGAAATAAGTGTTAATAATTTACTGAAAAATTACAAAGATTTAAACACAACATTGACTAATAGTAACCTCATTTACAGAATAATTTTATTTACGAACTATAATCACTTAAAACCTCTAATGGATGAAATAATGCTTAAATTAAACAATGTTTGTATTAACAACAATTCAAGAATTAAACGTGGTTTAATTAATTTTGGGGGCACTGTTCAAAAATGGCTTTGGGGAACCCTTAGTGCTGATGATGGTGAACGTTATGATAAAGCAATAACCATATTAAAACAAAATCAACAAAAAATTGTCAATCACGTAAATGAACAAATCTCGCTGTCCAAACAGCTTATCAGTAAATATTCAAAAGATATTGAAACAATAACCAAAAACCAAAAGAAAATTTCTGAATATATAGAATCATATACGCCGTATGTGGAAAATGCAACTGATCAATTTTATCAATATACTTCTTATTTAACTATGATTGAACAAATATTCATTAATGCTCACATGACAATTACGTTTTTGGATAATCTCGAAAATGCTATAATGTTTGCTAAACTGCATACAATCCACCCAGATATATTATCAACTCAAAATTTACATGAAATTCTTGAGGAACTTAAAAGTCATCATAACAGTAATGAATTATTGAAAATAAGCCTACACTCTTGGTATTCGGTGATACAAACTAATTGTTATTTCCAAAAATCAAAAATTATTTTCACAATTGAAGTTCCAATTGCCAATCCAAAACTATTCCAATACTTTCAACTATTTCCTATACCCACAAAGGACTTTAAAATAATAATCCCTTCTAAACCATTCCTGGCTCTAGAAGATAATGAATTTCAATATATGGCTCAACCATGTTATAAAATTGAAGAAACATTCATATGTGAACAAGAAGAATTAAAAACCGATATTCTAAATGATTGCATCGCCTCTTTAATTCAAGACAAAAAGACTCGATGTAAACAAAGTCCAATTGTAGTTCCCAAATTAATATTCAATAAAGTCAACGACCAGTTCATCATAGTGATTTCCCAAGAAGAAATTAAACTCAAATCAAATTGCCCAGATCAAAGCTACCTCATTGTTCAAGGTAATCTCATTATCCACCTAATTGTACAATCAAATATGGGAACTTCAAATTTGGTACGTATCAAGAAAGTTCTTTTGGTAAACCATTAATATTACCAAAACTAATTAATGGATCCACAATAATTGAATTATCACATCATCGCCCCTTAAATATTGATGATATCCGATTAGAAGAAATTCATTCATTAAAAAGAAACATAGAAGCAACACATCAATTATCTATAATGGATATAGATAACATGAATCAAAGTAATTGGTTATTATGGTTCATACTTTGTGCAGTCCTAGTGATCTCAACATATTTCCTTATTTCCAAGATAAGAATTGTGAAACAAATATTATTTTCACAATTACCAGTCAGTGTCAAGAAAGAAGAAAATTCTGAGCCTTCGGTCCTGTTTGATCCCGAAGTCCAGATTTAGGGGGGAAGAGTTACATAATCGAGAACCGCCCTGTAAGCACAAACACCCAGCCAAGCAGCCGACCGATATATGATGTCATCCGAGGTGATAAATAGAACAGAAACTGTAATTGTCAACAAGTCTTATTTCCGTTGATATTGAATGTACGAATTGAATTTTATATCTTTGTTTTTAAATTAAATAAATATTTTTTAAAAACAGTTTTCGAGTTGATCGGAAGTTTACTAGCTATTTCGGTATCAACGATATTTATATGCATTAATATATGTGGGTACAGGGTGTTTTGCAGAGGGTTCGCCAAACAGTGAGGGCGGATAGGTGGACTCATGTGCTATATTATGTAGCCTATATAACATCTGGATAGCGTACGGATTTTGTTTTTTTGTAGTTTAATATTTTTTCCTTAATTCATATCTTTTTTCATATCAACTTTATAACTTATTTATTTTTCACTGTAATTTCACCAAATAAACTTCTAATCTATGATGTTTGTGTGCTCTTCTGCAATCGATATTTGACACAAATAAGTGGGTGAAAAATTATATGAGTTCACAAATGGCGAGGTTCTATAAAAAAGTCATTAACTTAAATACACTTTATCACATTACAAAAATTTACTAAAATTTCTATACTTCAGCCCCTTGCCAACGATATACCACATTTACTAAAAAAAATGAGATTGTTGTTGTTGAGATAACTGACGACTTTTTATCTAAATTTAGTTTCTAACCTAGCACGTACGTGGTAACAGCAGAGATATGTTATTGAATGCAAATAATCTACAAATTCCATAATATTCGGATTTTGTGCCCAAAAATATTACCTACTACTGTGTAGAGTGGGCTTAGCATTTCAGTTTTTATAATAATTATTTATTTTATTAATTTTATTACCAACCCCCTTAATTCTCAGGCTGAAGAAAATTTTAGAGTTTTCATAAAATAATATTCTTCAAATATTGCAAGTTGAAAAACATTTTTTACATTGTTTTCGAGCAATATTTGCATTTACCCTAAACTAATAGCTCTTCACAACTTTCCGTATAATTATAGATACCGCAAGCAATAAGTAAAACCAATTTTACCTTAGATGTAAATGAAATGAAAACAAATTGCAGAACGAGAATCTCAAACGCCAAGTATTTAGTAATTATGGATTCGAATTATTATAGCCCTCTCGGGATTCATTTTCTCCGTGTACGTATAAACAGAAGTGAAATTATATGTACTAATAGTAGCCGACACGGTATAGTATACATACATTTTTTATGCAGTCAAATAATTAAACAACCACTCAGAACAGCTCTAGCTTTGTGTACGTTGAAAACGAAATTAATTAAAATACTGTAGCATCTCGTATTAATAATTATTTGTAATAAGATTTACTTCACGGTAGGTGCGTATTCTTTGCTTGTCAAATAATGTACAATGGTGGAGTCGTTTTAGTTATGTTACTCTTGAAGGCTTTTCTTCTGTCTTCTTGAGAAGTTAATTAATATTGCGGTAGGTTAATTACATCGGATGACAGAAAGCCTATTATTCTCAACCATTCTTGAAGAATGATCACTGGGATGTTCGAAAGGGAAATTACGGGTTGAAGGTCTTGTAAATTTCAACCTTTTGCAACGTTGGTGAGATAATACACGAACAATTTAAAAAACATTGGATTCTGATACCATATTTTATCCATATTTAAATTTGACATGTGGGCTACATAGAAAGCTCAAAAAACATTCTGATGTTAATATTCATTAGCCAAAATCATATTTTCTAGAAATTGAAAATAGCCTGCCAATAATTTGACTTTGATCTTTCAATCAGCACCATGATAACAGAAGATGTTGGCCTGGTCAACATCAAGCTTGTGCTTGTAGAGTTTGGAGAGTCGGCACCTAGTTAATAATCTATGTTCGTGTAAGGCTTTGATTTAAAATACATCATCTATGTTTTTTTTTTATAAAAAAAAAACTTTGCATTAAGTAAAAAAATTGCATTTAAGCACCCCATTCAGTAAGAAACTGCTTTCTTCTCATATTCTCATTTTCAATTTAATATTATTTCAAATGATTTAATATTAATTATAAACGAACTGAATTCTGTATCTCAATAACACTGCTTAATATTTGACACTTTTTTAGGCATGCAGTATGCAACCAAGTTTAGTAGATGTGGTGAGCCCATGCGCGAATTACACTTTGTTTATAACTAATATTAAAATATTTAAAATGAATAATATTGAAATGGAAGCGATACACAAGTACTGAACTAAGGATGAAAAATAACGATATGATAATGAATGCCTTTTTTTTATTGCAAAATTATTGTTTTATATTTACAAAGGGAAATTATCGAGAAAGTCATTAGACCTTAACTGACCTAACTGAGACCTATCAGTTAGCGGAATCTAAAGAAAAGCGAAATCATCACGATGCAGACAGGGATTTCGAAAAATTCCGTGACCCTATAACTTGAAAATGTTAGAAACAAAAGTTGTAGAATTTTCTCCTGGCTATCAGATGGTCAGCATCGATTTGCCCCTGACCATAACCTGAGGGTCATTTCAGGGTCAAGGTCATTTTAAAAGCCTGCAATTTTACATACAAACATTGTCATGACCATGACCTTGACGAGGACATGGACGATTATACATTTTACCCGCTATATACAAAAAACGCAAACAAACAAAAGAAATGGTACAAAAGTTGTAGGGTAGAACTGAGAACACATGATGACCAAGACACTTTGACCTTTACTTTTTCCTTTATTTTGGTAATTATCTTGAATGTCATTTAATGGTCATGTTAAAGTCCATCACAATGAGTCAAGTTGTCAAGTCTGTTGTTGCTCATAGTCCGTAGTACTCCACTTACGGGCGATAGCAGTATATAGTACTAAGAATATGGTTTCAACAATGGACACGAAGGTGGAGCAAGTATATTACAGGTGAGAAGCATAATATACCCCAAATTTTATAAACAAGTTTATAACATCAGTTTCGATACTTACTGGACCACTTAATGTAAATGGTCGTATTTTCGGATTTCGCTGATTTACAAGTCTTTCATGAGAAAAACGGTCTTGAATCTGAACAGACGGACAAACGTACAACAAAGTATTCCGATAAGGGTTCCTGTTTTTGCTTATTACCCTAAATAGTTTGTATTTAAGAAATGTGTAGGTATGTACCTATATTGCCTCAATAATTTAAATTGTCTTTACAATCCCAAATGTGTTACAAAACTTTTGGGAATTGCCACAACTAAATAATAATCTAATATCAAGCAAAAAACGCAGAAATTTAAATCTCTGCAGTACTTTCATTTTCGGTTGAGTACTTATTCTTATGCTTAAAAGCTCATTAATTATAACAATATGACAGTCAATTACAAATAAAAAGTGTATTTTCAATAACTAATTAACTTGAGTGTGACAGTTTAGCATATCAATCAGGAATCAATTACATTGTATATGATAAAACGCCAGTAAACGATAATGCAATATTTTCAGACTAGTTATTTGCCTAATTGAATGTTTATAGACGTCTACTGAAAGCATCAATTTATTACTGCTATACTGTATATAGTCCAGCTACGCATAAAACTAATCAGTATTATTAATGTTTTTATTTTTTTCCAGGTGAGTTCGTAACATTCTTCGATTGATGAATTTTACCTAGTAAGTATATTAATTGTCTTTAAAAACATATCCAACACAATTGCTTTTGGTTTTATCGTTCCATTCAATGATGACTGCATCACAGTTTAAGTTCAGATATTCGTCCCTCAAAAATAATTCTTAATATATAATATAAACCATAAGATGTTTGCTTCGTATGATTTTACAATCTTTTTAACACAATGCAAACGAAGTTTGATCACAAAGTAACTATATTTCGTTAATTTTTAAATGCTCGGTTGCACATTAATTCATTAATGCATAGACTAAGAAAATATGTGGAAAATAGTTTTCTGAAGCTCATTTGTGGCATCTTTTATTCTCTTTTAATGGTTTTCTTGGGAATATAAATTTAAAAAACTCTCTACTCGGGAACCGAACATAATACTGGCATGAGAATTATCATATTAATGCTTTAAATTAGTAGAGATTTGATGACATTCATCAGTTTACCAATACCTAATTTTAGGGGGGGTGGGGGTGTAGTGTAAAAAATGAGTTAGTCATGTGTCATTTCTAAAAAATAGGAAAGTTGGAAATATAAAACATTATAAATGACAAAGATTTATAAAACGAAAACAAGTTCCAAAAAAATTACAAAAATATCAAAAATCTAAAAACTAACAAAATTGTCAAAATTATCCTGTCAGACACCAAAATTAAGGAAAATCTCAAAAATGTGAAAATGTACAAAGCGAAAAATGCCGAAACTAACAGGAATGACTAACAACTTAATTTACAGAAAATTCTAAAATATCAAAAATGTTAAAAATTTCAAAGATGTAATACGAAAAAACGTCAAGTTGTCAAAAAACCTAAAAAACGCAAACGAGAATATTAAATGTCACACATCTCAAACACGACACATATGTCTTATCTTTTCATATTAAATAAAAATACATATAATATATTTTTAGAAGCGGTTGTTGCCAGATAAATTTCGCTCATGAATGAAATGATATTAAAATGGTTTTCTTAGAAAAATCAAGAAAGGTACGGGATGTGAAAATTACCAAATGAAAAAATTGTTCAACATAAATGCGTCGAATACACCGATTTGTCTACCCCATGCGAAGCCGGGGAGGGTCAGCTAGGAACTTATATTTTGTTTTTTTAGTCCATATGACTACATCTTTCAATTTAAAACATTATTGCAGATTATTGTTATTTGTTTATATATAATGTTTTGGATAATACTTATTTCAAACATTAACCCAGCATAAATGAGCAAACATGGCAAATCTACACACGGTCTTGTTAAAATTGTGAAAATTTCTACAAATAACTTGTACTAATTTGGTGCGGTAAAAAATTCTTTTGAAAGTAAAATTATGGTAAAAACTATTTGTGATAACAGTCGAAGAATAGGGAGAAATCCATACAATAAGACAATAATAGACGATATGATCAGTAACCATATAAGGAATCTAATCAGACTGTGCGAGTTATAAGCACATAAATAACAGCAAATTTAATAACACTATACTGCTTTATAAATAAAGAACTTCGACAGTTTAAAATGAATTATGTTACAGTAATGAAGGTGCTAATTTTAGAATCACACTGCCATGCCTTTGAGGCAAAAATGGTTATTGTAAAACCTGCAATTAAGAAACTTAGTTCTGACTTTGTCACACCTTAAAATATTGAACGGTTTGTTTTAAATACATTAATATTTTTTGGAGACACAATAAATATACCTATGGTCCTGAGAATCAAGGAATGAAATCCCCAAAACATATATTAACCTACATAAATCATTTTGAAGGCTTCGTACATTGAATAAATGCGAAAATTTCTTGACTGCTGACTCCATTTCTTTTGCAATTAGTTTTCATACTTCTTCTTTGGCATCTGTATTTCAAAAGTTTGGGTGATTAGCATAAGCCTTTGTATAATTTGGTGATATGCTCCACCATTTTCTTTCTTTTATTATGCTATTATTTTTATTATTCTCTAAATGGGAGATGGAGTACTTTTAGGGAAAAACTCACTAAATCTGAGACTCACGAGACATGAACAGGACTAAGTCACGATTTCACTATTTATTTTCGGCATATTTACTTTTTATGCTATTTTTGTTGGGAATTGTTATATCAGTTAATTCCTTATATAAAATTTTCGTCACGGCATCTTGCCGTTTTGTACCTATATTAAATTCCATCAAACATTATCCTGCAATGTACGGGATTGATTTTAATGTTTAGCATCATATCAGCATCTGTCATTATTTACAGAAAAATCTTAATATTGTACTTTATGTTTCTTAGTTGGAATTATTTGACCTTGGACCGCCAATTCAGAAAATATTTGACCAATGAGTTGTTCGATGCTAACCTTGACTTGTTATTGGTTGGCCACGTTTATATCTGTTCCATCAAAATACTTTTCCTTCCAATTGAGTAGTTTCTGATCAGTTGACTGGTAGTGTAATTTGCCTTGTTGTTCTTTCAGTCGCAATGATGTGAGAAATATGTTTATCTAATTGATTGCCTATATGTGCCAATCATATTTCTTCTTCAAACCCTATGCGTTTCCTGTTTTCAGAGCTCGTTGTTTGGTTCTGAGTATCTGGATACTGAGCCCGCGTTGGTATCCAGCTTGAACCACAGGTTTTTTTATGTTTACTGGTTCTTCAATAATCGTCTTACTCTTCTGCACAATTCTCTTGGTAAGTCTTTCTTCATTGTGGAATTGTTGATTCGTTGAGCTTACTTTATTTCAAGGTATTTATACGTGTTGCTTTCTTTCGTAAACTTCGATATGTTGTCATCTCTTATTTCACCATCAACCATTAAACTAGCATTTGCCTTTGCCAAATAGCTGCCGATTGTTGAGTAGCTACCATTAACTTTTCAAATATTGGTGTGTTTGATACTGAATCCAAAGTTAGAACAATTCTCTATATTGTGCTTTTTTAGCTCCTTATTGAGGTAGTACTTTACGATATCCAGTTTTGCTCTGCTCTAGGATCGGAATTATCGTTTTTGTTCGACTATGTAATTATTGATGATTACGTTGGGCCTTTGAGTGTTCTGTTTATTAGGATATAACTATTTAAATGACAGCGTTCCGCACCCTGCCACCGACTTCTCTCATGCTGCCATGTCCAGCCCCGGCCTGACCATCTCCAGGTCGTGACTCTTTTCCAAGGCATCGATCTACTAAACTTTATATTGCATGGATGAATAACCCGTGGGGTTGTTACTTTCCAGATGAATTTACTTAAACCCAGACCATCCCATGCAATTTATATGGATAGTTTTAATCGGCTCGTACGATCCTAAACCGTAATTACATGTTTCATTCGATGAGTCTTTTTCTTTAATTTTCCGTTAAAAATCAGGCCCGGCTATTGACTGTAGATGATTTTGTTTTCTGTTGCAATCTTACAGTAAAAGTCAGACATTAGAACTTATCGATTGTGGAGATCCTTTTCTCATGTTAGAAGATTCACACTAAATAGTTTCTTATTGTTATATACTTGGGTATACGTATGTCTCGCAAAACTTCAATTCTTAACAGAGTGTTTAGATATATGACCCCTTAAATATTCTTAAAAATCATATGAGTTTAACTGTATAAGTTTAACGAATGAAAGTAGCAAAATTATATCAATCTCAATATATATGGAAAAAAAATTGTTAACGTTACCCATTAGGTAATGTTTAATTCTGATTTTCAAATTTGTTATATTTTTGGCTGATTCATTACCAGCCGGTTGACCAGAATAATATAAAAACTGACAAAAATGTAAATTTCACGCCCAGAGCAAAATAAATTACTTTAAAAACTATCCAATTTTAGTAAAGGTATATAAATAAATAAAGTTTCAGGATCTGCATCTAATGAGCTAAAGCAATTGTTACATCATCTACATCTACATCAAATATCAGATAATATGTAGTTCTGGGTCGATCGTTGAGACCAATTGAGTCCAATTAGCCAGAAATTGTACTAACCTATAAATATATGCCCCTGTTGAATTAACTGAAAGATTGATTTCGTCAGTCAAACGGATGGGACTCACGAACACAAAACAAAAAGTTCTCTTAATGTTCATAACTCAAATTACTGGGTAAAAAAATTCTGCATGTGTTTGTGAATGTTTATATTTTTGTGCTTCTTGATCAAATACTTTTTTTTATTTTAGAAATATCTATAAATCACCGTATTAATTTTTATTATTACAGTTACGTAGGTTACAATTGCGACACGTCTCTGTGAGAATATGTTTTAAATAATAGCTATTCCGATTTTATGCGTCCACAATAACGCAAATTACTCTAACGAACGGAAACAATTCCAAGTTTTATCAACAAATAATTAAATTTCTATGTATTTAAAGCTTTGGTGGTTTCGTTCATGTCGGTATTAGTGTTTCTCTCAGGAACATTAATGGTTAAATCGAAAAGTGATTCATCATCAAATTTGCACATTTCTCCGCAATGACAAATAAATGAGGTTCTATTGTCGGCATTTTCATCGAGTAAGCGCAAAATAATGGTAACTGACAACTTTCCGGCATATTATTGCAGTTATACGATAAAAGAAGTGACTGTGAAAAGGACAACCATAAGCGGATGTTTTACGGATGGAGATGAAATGGCTGAACGCTGAAACGCCACAGCACGGTCGGCATTACATCCTCTCGGCACAGAGCACGATCCGCCGACAGTGAGGTCGGGACCTTTTGCTTGAATACACATCAGAAGTGGGAAAATTGAGAGTTCTGCTTGTGAATGCGCGTCACAAATTGGAGACTAATGCCGCACGTTATTATAATGATTTCGAATAATTTCGTATTGTAATTGTTTTTATTTGATGGTAGAGAATTAAAGGTATTATGCGGAACAAGATTTATTTGTTCTACGAACTTCACGCTATAATGTAACGAAACGGAAATTTATCTTGATAGTAACGAATTAAAGAGATATTTCTTAAGTAGCGTAAACAGTTGAACAAATTCGGTATATTCTGCCATTAATTGGAAACAAACCAATTTCGTTGAACTAGCTCAATAAACAATAGTGGGTCATTTCACTTAGTAACAGCCTGATGGTGGAAGTTTTGGGGTAAAAAAGTTATTTACTACAATTTATCGAGTAACTGCTTACTTAACAAGTTCGAAGGTAACCTAAAATATTATTCTCCGTCTTCTTTAGAGTAATGCTAAACGGAAATATTCTTTCAAAATTATTCTGTCTAGTATATACAGACCCCATACATCATTATAGCTTCATAAAACCAAATCGGCAAAAATTAAAAAAATATATCTCAGAATTTGTTGATAATTAATTGCTAACAAATTGATTTTGTTGAGAAATCGACAACAATTCTAGCCTTACGTAAAGATAGCAGGAAAATTACCTAACTATGAGATAATCAAATAAACAAATAGACCAAAATTTGTATTCGACGACAATGGTAGCTTTACGTAAAGGTACCAAGAAAATTAACTAAATATGAGATAATCAACAAATCAAATATACCAAAAACTTGTTGCTAATTTATTGAAGTAAGACCCCACTAAAACAAAAATGAAACAACTCGATTTCGTTACTCTAACCGAGCTGGAAAAAATCGTAAAGGTAGCTGGAAAAATAGCTAAATATGAATAATCAAAAAATAAATACACCAAAATGTGTTGCTAGTTTGTTGTTGTAAGACCCCAGGAAAACAAAAATTAAAGAAATCTTTTTGTTGATGCAACCGAGCTCGAGAGATCGATAACGTAAAGGTAGCAGCAAAATTGCTAAAAATATGAGGTAATCCAAAAAACAATTAAACCAGAATTACCTAGTTGCTAATTTCTTGCTTTAAAACTCCACAAAAAAAAGATTTTGATATTCGAGCCGATCTCAAGAAATCCACAAGAATACTAGCTTTGCGTACAGGTAGTCAGAAAAATACCTATATATGAGATAAGCAAAAAACAAATATACCAAAGTTGTTACTGTTAAAATCAGTTTTAAGAAAATTATATTAAACATTATATTAGCCATGTTAGCTTAACACTGGATTATTCCAGAATATATGAAAGAGATAATTAGAGATTAACTAATAGAAATAAATATCAACCGTTTTTGTAAGAATTTAAAATTATAGAAATTACGGTTAAAATTAATATCGTTAAATACTAATGTTTGAGAATACTTCCTATACACATAGAGATATGGAAAGTCGAAAAGGATAATATGATTCCTTTTAAGGTACTTGCGCGGTAAAACAAAAACAGCAAGTATTGAAAAGCAACAACACAATAATTTTGATTACTCCAAAAAAATCCACAGTTAAGCTAGCAAGGCCGGTTTATAAGGATATTTAACGGTTAGCAAATCAACCAATTTCCAGTTATATATTTTGTTCTTCAGGTGGCAACAATCAGTCCTACCAAGAGCAACAAAATTATTTCTTTCATTGTTCTGGAATAATCGAGAGTAAAGCCCGCGACACCGTTGTAAATTTTAATGTTTTTGAAAATATTTTTTTTGTTAGCAACAAATTTTGTTTTTTTTTTCTCATACTTAGCTATTTTTTCTGCTACCTTTACGCAAAGCTAACCTTGTCGATTTCTTGAGATCAGTTCATGCAACACAATCGTTTTTCTTTTAGTGGAGTTTTGCAGCAACAATTTTTTTATTATCTCATATTTAGGATTTGTTAGCAACTAATTAGCAACAAATTCTCGGATATATTTTTTTAATTTTTGCCAGTTTTATGGAGCTCATCATTATGTATAATTACACGAAAACAGTATATTGATCGTTATAGTTAAAGTGTCTTTATTAATTTTAAATTCTGTGTATCAATTGAAATTTCCCGTTTTTGAAAATAATACACTGAAGCTAATGACGTATGAGTTCGCCATAATTTTACAATTAATGCATACAATAATTAAATTTATCACTTCCTGAGCGTCTTTTCCATCTTAGTGATGTATCTCCCTGCACAACTGGCCAACTGGGAAAAAGTAGATGTTAAAATTTGACAGTAAACGCATGCATGTTTGGACTATCAATAGGTATGTGGCAAATGTTTATCACTTTCAATTAAATTGCAATAATGGTATTAAGATGTTATTAATTGTGTTTCATAACTATCATTCAACACCATCATTAAAAAATTACTTATAAAAACATAATCTCAGGAACGATCCTAGTTAATCACCATATTGGTAAACTTTTCTTCATTTAATATGTCACTTGTATATGCAGATATTATCTGTTTTAAATTTCTAAAGGTTTGTCCTATAGGTACTGTAAACTATCAAAAACATATTTATTGATGACTAGCAAGAATTAACTAACAAGATTCCATCATTCCATCAACATTTTTTTAAAACTGTTTCAATAACATATGCAAAATACAAAAGTTTTCTACAACAATGAAATACTTATCCTGAAGTCAATATTTCATTTATTTTTTGCTTTTTAGTTACATCATATTTTTTCAGTTGAAAAACTGGTATGTGATGATTTAGATTTCAGACCATACAGATCTGTTTATGAAGAATAACTTTAAGCTAATTATTATTCATGAGAAAGTTTTTCATTTGATTCCAACTTATATATAGACACACTGAATATACAGAAGAATTGAGAACCTCCACCTTGAAGTTGCTTAACTAAAATTTATATAGGTTTAATTCCAAGCTATTTTCAATTAATTACATCCCAGGTTTTGAACAACGACAATTGCTTTCATTTAATACTAGCGCCTTCGCCAAACGTTACTTATACGAGTGCAAATTTTTCCAATTTTCGTAAAACGGTTTAAGTCATGCCATTGAAAAAATGGAATAGTTCGGCATCCGCCTTTACAGAAACCAGTCCTGACGATCCAAACTCACTTCAGATAAGATTTGACTTCCAAGAAAAATAATTTTTAATAATCCACATTGGTAAGTATTGATGTATAAATAGAAAATGTTGTACTCTATGAAGATGAGTTATGTTTGGATCATATTTAATTGACTTATTTGCACTTTACAACTTATATTGATGCAGTTCTTCTTAAAGCTACATATATGCATGATCTTAGCCACATATTATTTTTTGTAACATTTTAAACTAGTTATTAAATATTTCCTTTTCTATTTGCCGTCCATTTCACTTTCTTCTTACGAGTTAACATTAATAACAATTTTCCCATTTAAAATCTCCGGAAATGCTTATTATCATACTTAGTGAGCGTCGAAAAAAACTTGCAGACATTACATACAGACGGTAATACTGATCCTGTGTAATTCGGATAAAACTTGAGTAGATTTCCGTTCGTGGTTTATTGATGTAATGAGTTTAATAACGGTAATTGTCTAGTTCTTCCTTGAAGAAGTCAACCGGTCATTGACAATTGTAACTCATGTGTGTATAATGTAATCCGTCAGTGTAGAATATTTTCCTGTTCTGTTAATAGTTTCATTAGAATTTTCAAGAATATTTATAATACTTGTCGAGATGATATCTCAAAGAAACTGAGAAAAAAATTATTTATTATTCATATTGCTTTTATAACCATGAAGATCGCTAGCCAGATATATATTGATGGGCGGGAGGTAGAATTGTATGTTGTTCAGTAAGTTATTCAGAGTTTGAATATTTACAGCTATCGGAAACTTAATAAATTAAGAGACTCAACTATAAAATCAATTTTCTCTTTGGTTTTCTTGGGAAATAACGCCACATTGAAGAAAGAGCTGTATATTCAAGAAATCCAAACGTTTAAAAGTCTTATTCTGACTTCGTTGTCAATGGCAATAAATTGTGAATAAAATATTAACTGAAATTGAACACTGTGGTTTTGACACTTAACTAATGAAAATTGTTGTTTTTGAGATATACAGGGTAACACAAGACATGCCAAAGATCATACATATTAGTTAAGCTGCTTTCAAATTGGAACAACTTGAACGAGTTGTCCTCTGAATTTATACATGGTCTTCCTAGGGGCAATTTTGTTGTAAGATAGTGCATTCGCAAAAAATGCCATGAAAGAATTCTCTTGATTCGGTGATCCCATTACCGTTATTAGGGAAAACCTAGGAAATCCTATCCTGATATAGGGTTGTTCAAAAGGAGATGACACTTATTAATTTCTTTCTTTATTATCGCCAACCAGATACGATTGAATTCTATGGAAATAGAAGTGATGCAATCATTCTCATTTAACAGAATTAAGGCAGAATCCTTTAATTTTTGTTTTGTGTTGTGTTGTTTGTGTAATGTTGTGGAATTGTCAAATTATATTTTATGGCCTAGGTCCTAAGCAGGTCATGTTCACAAATTTTAGATTTCTCATTTTGTCGTTTTTTTATGAAATTTTTGTACATTTAGGGGTCTAGATATTTCTCCAATCTAAATTTATTACAGTCGTAAGGAATTTTGTAAATGCTTTTATTTGAGTTTTGAGTTGTGTTAGTTTTGTTTTCGATATAACTGATATTACTGTATTTCTTGTTTTAAATGTTGTCTCGACGTTATAGCTGTTGCCTACTGTATTGTCTCTACTATAATGTGGTTGCCCTGAGTTCCAGTATTACTTAGAGAAGTTTGGTGTTGAGTCACAGCGTTTGTTTAATTCTTTGTTGATGATTTTTGTAGGGTAATTGTTTCCAGCAAGAACACTTTTTATAATTGTTTTTTTCTTTATTGAATTAGTTGACATCAGACAGTTGGTCTTTGCTCTACCAATAGTGATTTAATACTTGTAACACCTTTCATTACTGTATGTGGTAGATTTGAATTCAAATGAAGGTATCTGTTAGTATGAATCAGTTTTCTATAAACCCCTGATTCAATCTTTTATATTAATAAATTGTAAGTTTCATTATTTATACATTTTTTATAACTTAGTAGCAGATACACGACATGCTTTGCAATGGTACTCAAAGGATAAAGTTATTCTGGTTTACTTATGTTTATTGCAACACGAAAGCGAGCCACATACAGCGTACCCACAAGGTAAAGTATGGTTTTTTCAAATTTGTTTCCACACTTGTAGTGAGGCCATAGCCTAAACAGCCACCAAATTTAACTGATGAATAACATAGTCCTAAACTTTATTTAGTGAAATATGAGTTGACATTTAAGTTTTATTTTACAAGAAAATATAATTCTTTTTGTTCATTCGAATGTTCTCTCCTCATTTCTTCTTCAGCGATGTTCGGAGAGAGAAAATTCTGTACAATTGTGATCAACTAGTCGTCCTGTGTTCAAATAGATGTATTGTACTTTGTGTATATCTACATATTTGCAATGAAAATATTTCAACCCCAAGTCTGGAGTCGTTGTAAATTGTCTTACGGGCGTTCTTAAGTTGAGTCGTTTTTAAATTTTGTCTCATCAAGATGTTTGTAATGTCCCATTTTACTCTGTGGCTGTCAACGCTGGTGAATTCTTGATTGAAGTATTATTTGTCCACGGGTCTTCGGAATATGTATTAGTGTTAATTTTTCCTTCTAGAGGTATCGAAGTGTCACTCTTATATGTTTGACCACAAACCCAAGGTACATTATAAGCTTAATTAAATTGTTTTGTATACAAACAGAACAGATTGTAATGTATTATTTATCTTAAAAGCCGTTGTAACGTATTTATTTCCGAAACGTTGCATTCTTTTCGGATAAATCCTATATTCAGGTTTCATTCAAATAATCATAATTTGGTTTGTTGTTTGGTTGTTACATGTCCGCTCTGTTTCGATTAGGGTTTTATTCAAAATCCTTGTGAATATTGATTTTGAGCACATGAAAATATAAGAAGCACACAAATATCCACTAATATGCACTTTGCTTAATTTATGACAGTTGAAAGATAGGCTGTACTATTTATTCGAAAACTGACCATTACTTTTACTTGGTGAAAGTTCAAATTTCATGATGAATTAGTAATACTCATAATTATACTCTTAAACTTTATTCGGTCACTATTTGTTTCTATTATTCACCAATTTTAATAAAATGAGATACGCATTTAATTAAGTGGAATCTAGTTATTTTACTAGTTTTAACTAGTTCATCAAGTTATCTATAACCCCTGAGGTATAACTTTGATTTAGTTCAGACTTTTCTGAGAGAATTTGCATTTTGATGTACGATTCATATTCAAAATATTTTAAAAGTTCTTGCAATTTTTATAAAGGTAGATCATTCGTATAAAAATTACTGTGATTAACAAAAATGAAGCTTCTATGATGTAAGTAAATAACGGTTACCAAAATAAAACGTCATTCGTTCATTCATTATTTAATTTTTTTTTGAAGTACGACAAATTTCTGCAAATGTTAAAATAGAATTTAATATGAAATATTTTTACCTATAAAGGAGTATATTCGAAGAATACAAATTGTTAATGAAACTATCATTAAATAATAGTTTAGATAACTATTATTATAATTTTCAACAGAAATTACATAGTTTGTGATATATTCGATCTCAGAACGATTAGAAAGCTTTGAACTTGCCATTTCCTTTAGAAAAAAAAAACAGTTGTACGTCACTGGTTATGTTCACTGGACCACATCATCAGTTAGGCGAATCTCTGAGGCCTATGACTGTTAATGCTTATCGAAAACGGTCAAGAAGAACCCCCACATATTTTTTCATTATTTTGACATGTTATGTGCTATCCTCGTCTCCATTTGGACACTAGAAGTATAGGCTAATCAAAACCAAGATGAATTAATAGATCACTCCATGAGCACTCCTCCTTTCTAGACATCTCAGACAGTAAACAGAAACTAACGACCTGTAACGTTATTGTCGCCAACTTTAATATCTATTCTATCGCGAACTTAAAATAGAATTCTAAGTTCTTTTATGCTAGTGTAGGTCAAACATTACCAACCACACCCCACATGTGCCGTAAAAGATTTTTGGTAAATATCTCATACCCATTTCCATTTGAGTATCCATCGCTTATGCATTTCATTAGCCTCTCGTATCTTAGTCAATCGACATTCATCAGATTGGTCACAAACATGTGAAGAAGATCGAACTTACAACTATCATGAACAGACCTACTCAATACTTTTTATACATTTCAGGTTTATAAATACACGTTCTCGAATTTACACTACATACATTTTCGATATACATATGATATTAAAATTACATTTTTCTGTAATATTCTTATAAAAGAAGTATAAAGTCTGCAGCAACCAACAAGTATTCCTCTAATGAATCTCATATTAAAATAATGATACTGTCGACTTCCCGTATAACCAGAATTATTAAAATAACATTCATATTTCATTTGGAAATATTATCAGTTGCCGTTGTCGTATAATTTACGAAATCCATTTCATTTGACAGTTCGATATTCTAATGGCACATCGTCGTGAATCAGCCTGTATGTGTAGACATTTACAAATTAACTTACGGACGCTCTCTATAATAGGACGGCATATGGGGAGTGTATGACTAGTTTATATTAGTCTGCAAAAAATAGATATAAATAATTTGCAAATTTTAGCCCGACTCTATACTGTAACTAAACTTTGTGATATCTAATAGTATTTGTATTACAAAATGTAGAGGGATAAGTAAAGCGATTTGAACACCCACGATTATACAAACACGATCTTACTATCATTACCTTGTAATAACTGAAACACCTATTTTCGTTTGAACCTTTTTGAAGTGAAACTAAAAACCACACTGGGCCTTCAGGAGACGCTTAGATTTGTGAAGGTATTATTTAATTGAAGTATCATGTTATATTTCATGTGTGACAATATTAACTAAGAGCAATACATAAATACAATAAAACGATGCCTGAACAATCATTCAGAAAAGAACGAAATATTGTTTAAACAAATTTTGATTTTTCAATATTGTTAGTAAGTTTTTGTGCAATTTCCAGTGTTTATATATATTTTTGTGCGACAAATCTAAAATGCTCAACACCTACAAGACTAAGATTTTGAACATATATAAAATTATTATTTATAGTTTAACCAATCGAGTAGAGATAGAGATTTGGATCTAACCTTTTATTCTGATGAAGCATGGTTTCACTTATTAAGATATACTGTATTTTAATATAATTAATACTAATATATTTCTGCAAAATAAATCGTAAATTCTGTCGTCTTCTTTGTTTCCAGACGCATATATCATTAAAACATGACAGTTAAACAAATATTTTCTCATATCCATATTTATTATTTTTTATTTTATTTATTCAACAGTCCATAGTGATTAAACTTAGATAATTATATCTGTATGTAAGACTGACTACAACATTTTAAGCTATATATATATATATATATATATATATATATATATGTTATATAAGTTATTCCATCGACTTACGTGAAACCATCTAGCAACAGTTCCCAAGCTGAGTCAGCATCCACGTGTCGTCTCAGGTTACCTTCGACGACGTACATCCGTGAGAACGGCAAACGCGGCGACAGCTTAGTTAACATTCTTATGTTATAAATTGTTCAATTGCCTTATGTCTGTATTCATTGTTACTTACAGATTTGTCTAGTTAGTTTAACACTCATTTTTTTCCTTTTTTATTGTTATAAAGTTTTATTATTATTTTCATTATATTCAAGTTTATATTAAAAGTTTTATTGATTGTGCAAGTATAAATAAAGTCTTTTTTAAAAAGTGAAATTTTGGAAGTGTGATATAACAAATTGGCGCAGTCAGTAGGATCCGTCTAACGTTACTAGAACACGAGTACTCTAACTGGTAGCGGCGGATTCCTATCCCTCAACGGAACAACGAACCTGAAAGAAGTCCTCACTGCAATCAAACGTAGAACACGGCGCTTTCAATGTTCCTGTTGATGTAAGTAATGGTGAATCGTCATTCGTTTTAAGTAAATATTATTTGATTGAGCATTGATTTTTAATAATTTGATTTAATACATTTGATTTCATTGATTTTTATTGATTTTATTATTTGATTTTTATATATTTGATTTGAATGAAATATTGATCTATTTCATTACTTGATTTATTTGATATATTTATTTTATTTCTTTTATTGACATTTTATATATTTGATTTACTTATTTTATTGATTTATTATCTGAATAATTGATTTATTTGAATTGATATTTTCATCTATCGTGTTTAATTGCTTTACATTTTTTTATACCATACTGTTCTATTGTTCAAACAATCGTTAATTCCCACTAACGTATTCTACAGTTCATTAATTTTCTACACCTTTTAACATTTTATTCTATAAACCTTATATTCAAATTCATTTATATCGATAAACATGGCACAAGCTTCACCAAATTCAGGTACCCCTGAAACAGAAAGATATCGGTTAACGGAAATATTTTCCGTTATACCCGAATTTGAAGGCGACCAAATTTCCTTGGGAACCTTTATAGATGCGTGTAATTGCGCATATAATATGTCCACGGCGGATCAAAAATATTTGTTGGTGATCCATATCAAAAATAAACTCAAAGGGAAAGCGGCGCAGTTGATAAATTCAAGGAACCCTGGATCGTACCTTGAAATCAAACAACTATTGACCCTACACTTTGGAGATTCTCGTGATCTCTCTTCCCTTATTCACGACTTACAACGTCTAAAACAACTGTCGAACGAATCCCCATTAACGTTCTACAATCGTCTCCAAGTATTGAGTGCGAAAATGCACTCCTGCATTCACAAAACTGCTGGGCTTAGTCCAGAACAAAAAGACGCCCAGACCACTCTAGTGGATACTATGGTCATGAATACCCTTCTTACGGGATTAGAACCCCGGTTAGGACAAGTAATTCGTGCCAGTAACCCAAAAGACCTTCTAGAGGCACACTCCCGGATTAGGAGAGAGCTTCAACTTTCTTATTTCGAGGATCAGAAAACGAACAAATCTGTTCCTCTCAAACCCAACTTTCAAACACGAAAGCCGACACAACCTCCTAAGTGTCTTCATTGTGGTCGATTAGGCCACATAGCCGTAAATTGCCGATTGAAAAATCAAAACAATTCTCAAATATTCAATCAAAACCACAGACCAAATCCTGTTGGGCCTAACCAACAAACAAGGCCAAACTTCCCCCCAAATAATCCCCCGGTTCAACAAGGACAACAGTTTCGTCCACAAAACTTCCATAGACCCCCTTTTAGGTCTCAAATGAACCCGAATTATTCTCGTCCTTCGGTTATACAGAATAACCCGAATAACCGTCCTGAAAGGACACATCATTTCAATCAACATCAAAATGATGGTTACTCACAATATTCGGATTATTATACCGATAATTACAATACTTATGACTACGAGGATGATAGTCAAAATTATTCAGGCTTCGAAGAAACTCTTGACGATACCTCTGTCGAGCCTTTTAATTGTCACGATTATCAGGATTTTCTAGCGCTTCCGAGCCTAGATCAACCTCCCGATTCGACAACAACTTTGTGCGAAGTCGAAACCCAGATTCAAAACCTCAATCTGGACGACTTGAACCCCGACTTGAACTTCCCGGAGCAACTATTTCTTTAAGCCCACTTCTTACTGTGAACTCTAAAAATCTATATTACATTCTTGACGCTTCTTCTAAATTTAAACTTCTTATTGATACCGGAGCTGGTATCTCTATCTTCAAAGAAAATACCGTAAAGAATTTCACCCAAAGATCTCCTGAAAGGGTAACTATTCAAGGTATTACCCACGAAAAAATTCCCATCTCACAATCAACTTTAATCCCATTCGCTCCACGTAACCCACATAAAGTTTTCATATACGATTTGGACATTGAGTTTGACGGCATACTAGGATTAGATTTTCTTGAACACTATGAATGCATAGTTGACTTAAAATCTAAACAGCTAATAACAAATTTTAAAACCATCCCTTTACACAAAGTTCCCGATAACGATCAACCCTTGACTGATGTACCCGACACACTCAACGTTAAGCCTAATATTACTTCACAAACACCTACACAAAACAAAATAACCATTGAGGCACGCACAGAAAAGATCTTTAAACTTAAATGCGATCTTTCTAACATCGACGCCATCTTACCAACTCAAGAAATTGACAGAGTACGACTTCCAAACGCACTCGTACACATTAACTCAAAAGGTGAATTTCTATCTTCCATTATCAACGCTAACGCGATGCCCAAAACAGTAACTTTTTCTGATTTAAAACTGGAACCACTTGACAAAACTCACTCTCTTCTGAATTTCAATACAGACGATTATCATGAACCCCAATACATAGACAGAAACTCGACTATTAGACAACAAATTAGAACTGAACATCTAAATGACGAAGAACGCGAACAAATCACTGATCTTTGTTTGAAATTTCAAGACATTTTCTATCTTGAAGGTGACGTCTTGACTTTCACTAACGAGGTTAAACATTCGATTGATACGAACAACGCAAAGCCCGTTTTCACTAAATCCTATAGATATCCTCAAGTACATAAAGAGGAAGTGAAAATCCAAATTGGAAAAATGCTTGAACAAGGTATCATTAGGCACTCCTCATCCCCTTGGTCCTCCCCTGTATGGGTCGTCCCCAAGAAGCTCGATGCTTCTGGTAAACAAAAGTGGCGAGTTGTTATCGATTACAGGAAATTAAATGAATTGACTGTAGACGATAAATATCCTCTGCCAAATATATCCGATCTTCTCGACCAACTTGGAAAGTGTCAATACTTTTCGACACTGGATCTCGCTTCCGGGTTCCACCAGTTGGAAATCCAAGAGGAAGATATTCCTAAGACTGGCTTTTCTGTCGAAAATGGTCATTACGAATTCGTTCGTATGCCATTTGGTTTAAAAAATGCACCTTCTACTTTTCAGAGGGTCATGGACAATATTCTTCTGGGTATACAGAATGAACGTTGTCTCGTCTACATGGATGATATCATCGTCTACTCTCCGACCATCCATGAACATATTTCCCGGTTGGCAGAAGTTTTTAAACGACTTCGGAAGTCTAACCTAAAAATTCAACCTGATAAGTGCGAATTTCTTCGTAAAGAAGTGGCTTATCTTGGCCATCTTATCACACAAGAAGGTGTAAAACCAAACCCTTCAAAGGTTGAATGTATTCAGAACTTTCCGCAACCCCAAACTCCGAAAGACATCAAATCTTTTCTTGGTCTCGCTGGGTATTACAGACGCTTCATACCAAATTTTGCGAAGATCTCTAAACCTCTGACTAAACTACTCCAAAAAGACGTCAAATTCATCTTTGACGCAGATTGCAAGTCTTCCTTCGATGAACTGAAGCAAGCCCTTGTATCTGACCCAATCCTGATATATCCAAACTTTGAAGAACCCTTCCTGCTCACTACTGATGCTAGTGCTTTTGCTATTGGAGCGGTTCTTTCTCAAGGCCCTGTGGGAAAAGATCTTCCTGTTGCATACGCTTCTCGCACCCTCTGTGCTGCAGAGACACGATATTCCACCATCGAACGAGAATTGTTGGCCATAGTTTGGGCTGTTAAGCACTACAGACCGTATCTTTTTGGGAGAAGGTTTACACTCCTGTGTGACCACCGTCCGCTTACTTGGCTCTTTTCCATCAAAGATCCTGGCAGTCGTCTAGCCAGATGGCGCCTTAAGCTAGAGGAATACAATTATAAGATTGAGTACAAGCCCGGCAAGGTAAACCAAAACGCAGATGCTCTTTCTCGCATCAAAATCAACCATTTCAAGCAATGTGCTGATTTCCTTTCCAAAATCAAAATTTTCGCTAACAACGAAACTGACTCCGAACAACCTGAAAACTCTGACAATGACGACGAACATGACGAAAGAATTATCGCTGAGTTTAATCGATTTGTTCAACTCTACAAAACTGAGTCAATAATCGATTACTCTAAAATTGAAATATCCAATTCTCAACTTTTAGACAAGTCCCACAAACGCATAGTTACATTCTTTTGGCAAAACAAAACTAACGACTTACACGACAAAATTATTGATGACTTTTTCGAGGAAGAACCTAATTTCAGTAATGACACTCTTAACATCATGGCCAGTAAATCTGTCAGGCATAGAAAATACTTAGTTGTACCTTTGCCCTATGACCCTGAAACTGTCGTCTCACATCTTTTCAAAATTATTTATACCAACCAAGACCAATTCAACGACTCCGAAACATACTGCATAGAAAATAACATAGAACTTCCCATTCTTGAAATTTTATCTTTCATTCTCTCCGACAAAGAAATCAAACTGAAAATCTGCCAAAACATTGTTACAAATCCTACCGAAGACGAAATTCCTATAATAATACAACAATACCACTCTGGTAAAAACAACCTCCATCGTGGCATTAACGAAACTAGACGTATTAGGGAAAAATACAATTGGACCGGCTTAATTAAAACTGTAGAACAATTCATCAAATCCTGCGAAACTTGCCAAAAAGTAAAGTTCTGTAGGAAAAACTTAAGTTCACCTTTTGTTATTACGGAAACACCCAAGACTCCTTTCGAACGTATTAACATTGACATCTTTGAATATCCATCTAGAAATCATGCACTCACTATTAGGGACGAACTCACGAAATGTACGCAAGCCTACCCCATTAACGATAAAACAGCTTCAACTGTCGTAAACACCCTCCTAATTTTCTTTCAACATTACGGAACCCACTTCGCATCCATTAGGACTATGGACGTGAATTTGACAACACTTTAATGCGGGATCTATGCCAACTATACGACATAAAACTGACATTCTCCAGCGTTCAACATCCCGAGTCAAACGGTTCTATTGAAAGATTTCACGCGACCTTAGCAGAAATGATAAGGGCAAATACAGCGGAACATCCAAACGAACATCCATTTAACGTCCTCCCTTATGCCATCATCTGTTATAATAACACGAAAAATAAAACCACCGGTTACACGCCCTATGAACTCATATTTGGGCACACTTCAAGTAGGCCTCCAGAAACCCTTTACAACCAGGAAAAACTGATTTCGAAATACGTAAGAGACCTAAATAACAGAATGGACTATTACTACAGACTCGCCCGTGCTAAAACCGAAAGACAGACAGAAAAATCTAAAGTGCGATTTGACCAACACGTTTCTACTAAACAACCCGATTACAAAGTAGGCGACAAAGTCTACGTAAAAAAGAGTCCCAAATCAAAAACAAAGCCGAAAACAAATTCAACGGCCCCTTCGAAATTACCGCAATACGAAAAAACTCTGCCACCGTCATAAATTTACAAACAAACCAAATAACTAAAGTTAACTTTGACAGACTAAAACCCTATTTTGAATAAATCCCTTTTTTCAGATTCTGTGGACTGTTTTCAGTCGTGAACCTTCAACAGTACTCCATTACGCCTGTTAACAATACTATAGGAGTTTTCTTCCATGAAGAAGGCACCCTTAAAATTTCTAATGAGAAATGGACACTCCTTGTTTACAAAGATCTAAACCCCTTTCGAGACGCTATTTCTAACAACGACAATATACTGAGCACACTTTTAGAAACTATTAACGACAACAAAACTAACATTAAAATCTTCAAATCAAAAGTACAGACTCACGTAAGCCTCCTGAAACAAATATCAAAATCTGTTAACATCAAATATACAGAAATTTTCGCTGACACTGAGACTTACAGTACCAACAGAAAGAAACGCGGACTAATTAATGGACTGGGATCGATTTGGAAATCTATTTCCGGTAACTTAGATGCAACAGACGGAGAATACTTTAGTGACTCTATAAACAAAATTACTAAAGACCAACATCAAATTGAAAACTTAATGAAACGACAATTATCAGTAACAACTTCGGTTATTAAGAACCTTAACACCACAATACAAAAATTTCAGTCCGAAGAGAAAATATTTTCGGAAAATATCGAAGCAATTAGGAAGTCAATTGTGTTCATTACAGACGATCTTGCTTTTTATGAACTTCAAGCCAATGTCTTAGATTTGTGTGAAAGCTTAATGGAAAGTTACGTATACATTGAAGATACTCTCAACGATGTATTAACTGCAGTCTCTTTCGCCCGTCTAAAAATCTTACATAGCTCAATTATAAACCCAGTAGATTTGGTCGATTCCCTTCAGAAAATATCACAGTCACTTCATGAAAACAACTTACCACTTCCCACCTATAGTTCAAATGTTGCTAGATACATTGATCTAATAGAATTGGAAGCTTTTCAGATCAATACTAAAATTGTTTTTGTACTAAAAATCCCCTTAGTCAATCCTGAAACTTATACACTGTACCGCTTGTATCCTATCCCAGTTTTGGATAATCGAACAGGATTTCACCATATTTTTCCAACAAAATTAAAATATATCGCGAGAGATGACGATTCGCTATTGTACGCATCTTTCGAAGACTTGAGTGACTGTAAGCCATTATCTAAAGAACATAAGATCTGTTCCAAAGTTATTCCACACACCATAGACCAAGAAGCCCTCTGCGAAGCACAGCTTCTTAGACAGCCAGCAGTCCTTCCTCCAACTTGCAAGCCTTTAATATTATATGCCGAAGAGTATAATATTCAAGAGATTGACCTGAACCTTTGGTTAATCTCGATTTCCGGACAGTTGCCCATCAACATCAAGTGCAAGGGAGAAGATGTCGTTACAAAATCCATTTCGACAAATTCTGTATTGACCATCCAACCCAGTTGCAATGCCTTCATCGGTAACACCAGGTTCCATGCCAGAAAGACCACCAACAACGTTGACAACATCACACTTAAGAGTCACCCAGTCAACATCCCCTACAACTGTTGCGACAACCTGCCAACTATCAGTCAACTTCCAAAGTTGAAACCCATGAGACTACAGGAATTGGATGCCAGAGACCTGAATATCGCTAACCATAAGCTTAGCCAATACTCCAGGGAATTAGAAAAGCTCCTAGACCAACCATTCTTGGAGAGACACACCTCCTGGTTTACGATCATCACAATAGCAACAACCGTAATTGTGGTTGCCCTCCTTTCCATCAGCATCATTAGAAAGAAACTCCAGAAGCCCCCAACGATTATCCCTTCTGTCGATCCAGCACCACCACCAGGTCCATCAACCATCAAGCCCAGGGTAAAACTCCATAGCCTCCTTAGTCCTGTCGAGGATATGGAATTGCAGAACCTCCCTTAAAAGTCGATGCTGTAGCATCAACTTTTTTATATGGATAAGAGTTGTTATATAAGTTATTCCATCGACTTATGTGAAACCATCTAGCAACAGTTCCCAAGCTGAGTCAGCATCCACGTGTCGTCTCAGGTTACCTTCGACGACGTACATCCGTGAGAACGGCAAACGCGGCGACAGCTTAGTCAGCATTCTTATGTTATAAATTGTTCAATTGCCTTATGTCTGTATTCATGGTTACTTACAGATTTGTGTAGTTAGTTTAACACTCATTTTTTTCCTTTTTTATTGTTATAAAGCTTTATTATTATTTTCATTATATTCAAGTTTATATTAAAAGTTTTATTAATTGTGCAAGTATAAATAAAGTCTTTTTTAAAAAGTGAAATTTTGGAAGTGTGATATAACATATATATATATATATATATATATACTCGATATATACTCGAATAACTAGAAGTAGAGTAACTAGAAGCGAAAGCAGAAGGCTACGAGAATTATGCGAACCGACCTGAAGAGGGCAGATCTGACTCTGCCGAAACGTCGTCATTTTACCATCGATCCCGGCAGGGATCAGTTATCAACTACGCGGATGAATTCCCGGAAACCATCTAAAATATATATATATATATATATATATATATATATATATACTAGTGGTTGCCCAGTCCAGTGGTGACCCAATTTCATGAAATTGTAAAAAGTATATTTTTATAAGAAAGAGGTTTGTGGAGAAATCGGGGAAGTATATGTAATGACCAAAATTGTTCACTCATATCGACAAATCTATTGAAATAAAAAGAAAATAAAAATGTAATCAAATATCAGTATTCGAAATATTTTTGACAAATGAATGACCCCCCCCCCAAAAAAATTCTCTACTGTCCGCTGTCTGAAAATTTTTTACACAACACCTTCGGGAAGGTTGTGATAATAATATATTAATCAAATAATTAAATTCACATTAAAAACAGAATATTTAATATGAAAGTTACTGCAACGCGTCCGAAAAATCAATACTGATCACTACATTGACTATTTTACCACTAAACAATAACAACGCTTGCATGCCACTTCCAGAAGTACATGCTCTAAGTATATAAAATCATCGGTCCTTCAATATATAATTACTCAATGTTTTGAGTCTGGCGGCGGCGGCACATTCAGTTGTTTGGCGTTGACATTATGGACGTAAATAATAAATTTGTATTATATTTTATTTATTGAATGAACCAATATTATAAATTAATATTAGCATTCTGCACTGAAGGTCGTCAGTAGCTACTAAACCAAACAAAAATGAAGAAAATCGGTTGAGAGGCAGAAGAGAAAATGATACCTAATCGTTTTGTCTTTGTCTATTTATATATAGATCAGAACTAAGTGACGAAATATATTGGAATTGGTCGTAATTACAAATTTATAGAAACCACTCTTTCAGTTCCGTCGTCCATCCTTCTTTATGTTATTAACCGACTTCAAAAAAAAAGGAGGTTATCAATTCGTCGCGTATTTTTTCGCTTTTTTTTGTATGTATGTTAACTGATTTCTTCTCCTGTGGTGCACTGTTTTGAATGAATATGGTCTTGTTTAATAGAGTATATATCCGGATTGGTGAAACTTCAAATTTTGGAAAAGAATTCTATTGGTAAAGTGATAAAATTTGTGAATGAACACATGCGTGCATGGAAATCGACCAATATATATCCCTAATATTTTAGTCGATTTTTCGATAACTCCTTATGAATGTGTATAGTTTTTTAACGTTTAATCTATTAAGGAAGATCCTTAGGTGATCTCATATACTTTTCTGCGACGTGCAACTTGGAGTTTTGCAGAAAATCGCCGAAAATTCCAAAATTCTTATCAAAAATTTCATCGAAATGACATAACGGACATTCCCTTATAAATATTTTAATTCCAACGTAATAGTGCGGTAATTTTAGGCACTGGAAGTTTTAATTGCGAATTTGAAAATTTTCTATGTACATCTCAAGCATATAGGTAGTAAAACATAGTATTTTCGGCTCCTTAAATCAATGAGTACCAAGCTCGTTTTGTTTGCATACCAGGCAAATGCCTATTTAAATGCAAATTTTTCCATTTTGCGAAGACGGTGCTTTTGGTTGTCACATTCTCCCGGCCTAATAGAAAATTCAGTGACAACACATGTTAAACTTTAAACTGCTATCTGGTACGTTTATAGACAGGGTGTTTAGTTATAGCAAACAAAATCACAAAGTAAAGTGATAGAAGGAGTTGCATTTATATGAAGATTGAAATATAGGACGGACTAGAATGGTAGTGGTCCGTAGGCAGCCGTATATTCAGGATGGTTGGAATATAGGGTGGACTGGTGTTATAAAAATGTTGGAAAAAATGTGAAATTAAAATTATATAGGGTGATTAAAAAACTGTTATATGATGTGGACATAAGCAAATCATATACAGGATGGTTGAAATATATGCTGGAGTTGAATTATATTTATACGGTGTGATTAAAAAATTATTTCTTTTATAGCCCATAAGAAGTTGCATAAAGTGTGGAGAGGAATTAATGTTACACAGGACGATAATATAAAATGTAAAAAATAAACTAACACTAGTACTAGCACATTTTGTTCGTAAAGATTTACCTGTCAATTTAAATGAGAAAGTATCATTGTGTATTGTTGAGTCTTTCGATGTTACCTGGTTCTGTGTATTAAGGTTATACATACAAAATAAAAAATAAAGAATGAAAACTACCTGAGTTCAAAAATACTAAAAAGTTGAAAATAAAACATTTAAAAAAAATATATAACCGACTTCTAACTATAACTAAAAAGCTAAAAATAATTATAACAAAATACAACTGTAGCAAATAAATAACACGTTCAATGTTGTTAGGTACCTACCCAGGAAGTAAAAAATGTAAACATTAAAATGTGCTCATTCTGTACAAATTAATTACCTACCAATCTAGTATATTTTGAAGCCGGTGCCAAGCAAATCTAAAATCCTTCATTACGTACTTATCTACTAATTCATCAAACTTGCTTGGCACCGACTTCAAAAATATACTAGATTGGTAGGTAATTAATTTGTACAGAATGAGCACCTTTTAATGTTTACATTTTTTACTTCCTGGGTAGGTACCTAACAACATTGAATGTGTTATTTATTTACTTGAGTTGTATTTTGTTATAATTATTTTTAGTTTTTTAGTTATAGGTAGAAGTCGGTTATATATTTTTTTAAAATGTTTTATGTTTATTATACTTGCAGCAGTGTACAAAATTCTTTTCTTCTAATCAGTATACCCTTAAGGAAGTGCCTTGCAGCACAATAATGGCAGACAGCACTGTTTTTACACTTGTTAGAACCATAACAATTTGTGCATTAATTTGTATCAAAATTATCACTATTTTTGCATCGATTATATCCAAAGTTTATATTTATGAAAACAGTTACTTCATGATTATCAAGAAAATTCCTGTCCTTAATGTCATTTATCAAGTTTGCATAAGATATTTACATATGTCACTCAATGCAGGTAATTCTTATTCTAGTTCTTTCAATTTTTCAAAATCAACATTTATTTGCACCTTTTTAACAGTTTAGTTTTTGCGTATGATTAGCATGAAATTGGCCACTTGATATCAATTTCTTTCTCAAACATGATTGTAATTTAACAATAGATTATTGTTTTTTCAGTTGAGTATTATGATCCCTAGAGGTTCTCTGGTATAAAAGACAATCTTTTGATTTACACTCTTCATTTTTAAATAACGAAACTTTATTTTCTTTAATTAACTTAAATAAGAGCCAAAGTCATTTCCTTGGTTGCATTTTCTGTAATTTTTGAGGTTATGTGTTTCATATCATTCAAATTACAAAAAAATCTATCTTCAATACCAACTGTACAGTTGCCACAAGAATTTAGTTATTGCCAACTCAGTACACTTCAGATTGATCACCCGGTACTATATAAATTATGAATTCCTTTAAAACAACCCAAACCGAAAACCCAATCGTCCCAGTTTTTTTTTTCTTGAAATAATTTATTATTATCTTAGCAGTATAAATAAAAGTTAGACCATATATCCATAGTCCCGATTTCCGTATTTGCAGATTCTGTCAACCATAAGAAAAACAGTGTAGCCCCTAACTTTTATGCCGAGTTTGTATGTAATGTCAACTGTAAGGAACTTGCTCGATGGCTGGTTTCGGAGCCGCTGGCTGTGGGCAATCATACAGAAACTCTAATTGCATCGCATATATGGTATCTGATAAGGATCATAATCAAATTCTTGTTAAATCAATGTTTAAACCCGATTACTTTGTTATGCAAAATTGATTTGCTAACCACAGGACATTTTTTTTCGCATTGCATACGCCGCATAAAAGTCATTGTTGTTGAAAATTCAGGCACTGAATATTGTAGGTCTATTTGTAAACTTTCCAACATTTTTTAATTCCCTACATCCACCTCTTGAAACATTCATTGTTTTGTAATTATTATCACTCCCCGCACGTTCATTAATATTAATTAATGTCTGTCAGCCTTGAAACTGTATGAACTTTTGCGGCAAGTAATATTGTAATTATTTATTCGAAATACGAAAGGAGAATTACTTTAATTTCTGTACATGACTTCTTGCATTCCCCAGGTGTCCTTGTATTTGTTGCTGTTTAGAAGAGAGATGTATTCATTGTCATGTTTTTCCGAACGCCAAAGGAATGTCGTTATAAATTTTTAAGATCTCGAGGTGTTTCATTGTTCACTTCTTGAGTTTTATTCGCAACTTTTTTAATGCCGGTCATTGTATAAAGAACGATTTATAACAGTTTTCTCAATTGTCCCCACTGGCGTTACTTTCTCCGCTTAGTCTTTGTTAATACTTTCACTCATATATATTCGCCAAGTTGTATTTTCGCAGTTTAAACACATATAACAATATCATATGATTTTATAAGAAATCACAGCTAAAAGCATAGCAATTTCACTTTTACTACAAAAAGTTTTTTGATAAAACATATTTTCGTTGCACATATTACAAAATATTTTGCTTTGTCATCCTAGTAAGAAATATATAATTAAACAAAGATCAGTAAATAAAATATGTTATATAAGTTGTGTTAGCCGAAGAATTTTCTTATCCATAAATAATAGAAACATAAGTGAGGACGCGTGTGTTCATTCATTTATCATTCAGGTATTGGTTTTTTGTAAAAACGCTCGGACACGTCGTTTGTTTTCACTGTGGTTTCATTTATACAGGGTGGGCCAGAAGTAAATTGCGACCATCAACTTAATTTTTTCAAATGGAAACATTTGTTTTTTATTTTATTTTTGAATTTTGCATTGGATTCTAAGTATTTTTCATGTACAATGTCCTATACCGAAAATTAATAGTTATTAAAAAAATTACATTTATTTCAAAATTGAAGAAAAAAATATCAACATATCAAATTAAATGTTCAAATTGTTGACCATTAACTTCCTAACCTAAGACAGTTTTCAAATTCTCGTAACACTTCATTTAGCGTTTGTGGTAGAATTCGTTCTATTCTATAATTCCTCGATATTTTCCGGCTTATTGAAGTACACTTTAGATTTCACGTAACCCCAAGGATAAAAATCTAACGGGCTTAGATCTGGAGTCTTAGCTGGCCATTCGATATTTCCAATACGATCCATCTATTTGGGAAAATATTGTCAAGATAATCTCGCACTGTTCTCGAATAGTGCGGGGGCGCTCCATCGTGTTGAAACCATACCGAATCTGCCAGTATATTGGGGTTTTCACCAGTGGGTAAAGTTCTGTTAAACTGGGTATTATGTCATTTTGTAATAGGTCTAAATACTTTTCCGAGTTAAGAGTTCCCTCAATAAAATAAGGACCCACAATTTAAGTAGGTACCCACAATTCCGGCCCATACGTTAACTTTCTTAGAAAACTGTGTATGACTTTCCATAATCCAATGTAGATTTTCTGATGCCCAATATCGAAAATTGTGCCTGTTTACTGAACCATTTAAACAAAATGTTGCCTCGACGGAAAAAACTATCTTACTTGAAAAGTGCGGGTTGGCATTGCATCTATCCATCATTATTTCGCAACATTCTACCCTCCGGTCCAAATCATCCTCAGTAAGTCCGGGAACTAAATGAACTTTGTATGGGTGCTATTTATTTCTATGCAAGTATTTTAGAACAGAAGATTTACATGTTGACTGTTCTGCGGCGATTTGTCTAAGGATTTGTGAGGATTTTCTTGTAAATCGAACAAAACACTTAATTCTGTACCTTCTGGAAGATGTTTGGTTTTGTAATTGTTTTTGTTTTGTAATTACGTGGCCAAATTCTAGAAACTTTCTTTCTATTTTACTTACTACTGATCGTGTAATAGGCCGTTCCGGGTACTCAGCTTGTATTCGAGTTCTGTCGCCATCTCTTACCATCGTCAAAATTTCTATTCGCTGCATTTCAGTTAAACGCGCCATACTTTAAAACTTTGCAACTGCACTTGACAACTACTTATTTGAAGTAAAATTATAGGACAGTTTCTATGGGAATAAACAAATGTTAAAAACTCCAGCATTAAAATAAATATAATGCTGGAGTTTTTCACATTTGTTTATTCCCATAGATAGATAGATACTAAAATACTACCAGCAATCATAAAAACCAGACGTAAATAAATAGGTTCAAATCAACAAACACCTTATTTTTACCGTTGCTTTAGAAAAAAATGTATTTTTTTTAATAACTGTTAATTTTCGGTATAGGACATGAAAAATACTTAAAATTCATTGCAGAATTCAAAAATAAAATTATAAACAAATGTTTCCATTTGAAAAAATTAAGTTGATGGTCGCAATTTATTTCTGACCCACCCTGTATAAATGAGTTTATCATCACAAAAACCGCAGTCCAAATAAACCCGACGTGTCCGAGCGTTTTTCTAAAAAAACAACACCTGAATTTTAAATGAATTTGTACCTACCCACGCGTCCTCACTGTATATTGTGTGGCACTTCAGAGTTAAAATTTTGAATTTGTATATTTTTAAATGCACATATATGAATGGGTTTTATTAATAATTCATATTCAAATTACGAGGAATTAACTTAATCTAATAGTAATAGATCAAAATCAAGCTATAATAATCAACAAAATAATGAGAAAATTCACGAAAAAGTTATTTTTTCGGAGTTGTATTTCCAGTATAAAAAGTTCTGGAAAAATGTTTATATCACTAGTCAACATATTCACTTTTGTTTTTTCAAACTTCGTTAAAAAAATTATTTAATTATAACATAGACTCGTGACATTTGGAATGTAACACTTTGGGGGCTGTCGGATTAATAAAATCCTACAATTTTTGATGCTATGCTATAATATAAAACCTATCAAAAATTTAAATTATATGTTGCTCGGTTCATGCTAATGAAGATAGATAAACCTATAAAGTATTGTTTAACATTAAACGCTTAATGTAAAAGTTTTTAATCAATATAACTGAAAAAAGAAACAAAAAATATACGTGATTTCGAAATTAGCTACATGTAGTAGGTCAGTTGTAACGATTGTTTTTTTTTATTGTTGTGTGTATATGCCTAGATTTATTGTTTATCAAAAAAATATATCTAAGTGCTTAAAAACATATACGTATAAATATGGGCGTACCGAGGGGGGACAGGGGAGGGCAGCTACCCCCTGCGGACCTGAAAAACCTTCCGTGAGCCATTAAACCTTCCCATAAATTTGCTGACTTCTCCCCCCCCTGAACCAAAAAAATTCTAAATTGTCCCTTTTTCTAGGACAATCTTTTTTTCGATTTGCCCCCTCTACGACAATTTTTTTCCTAAATTCCCCTCCCTAAACTAAAACCTGCGTACGCCCATGCGTATAAAATATAAATATATAAAAACTTATTATTATAGTATTTAACATTTACCATTAATGTAGGTATAGGTACACATCTTTACAGACTTATATTAATTGCTTCCTTCTTATTCAAGTTGCTTCATAAATACCATCTTATCTCTATACGAACTGAGTATAAAAAAGTGAAATATACTCGATTCGGCACAACACAGAAAAAAAGGTGTACAATGCACCCAAAGAACATTTGTCGGTAAAACATGTTACTCGATGGGGTGCAAAATACCTGTACAAAATTTCAATTTGATAAAACCCCCCGTACAAGAGAAGCTAAATAAAAGCTTTTATAAACGAAAAAAAAAACTATAATTTATACTTAGTTCATTTAAAATTGTAATCGTTTTTTGATATAGTTCATGTATTATGGTGTTTTAATTTTTTTTTAAGTTAGAAATTATTTATTGATTGAATAATTTATGTTAATCTAGTAATCAGTTACAGTTCATAGTACAGCACCTAATAAAGGTCGATTTGGTAGATTCAAAAATTTTAGTATTTACTATTATTTTTTTGTTGAATCTAGAAATAATGTGTTAATAAACCCGAGAGAACATCTGCCCTAGAAAACGGCGGGTTCGGCGCGTATGACTGGAGAAACTCACCAAGTTGCAGGAAAACCATGTCCTACAACATTTTCAATACAAACTTAATGCAACAATAACTAAAAGATAATGATTGTATATTAAAGTTTATGGTGTTTGCAATGTACGTGACCTACAGTTTATCTGTTTATTGATACCTGAACGTAATACTCAATAGCGTGTTTGATAAAAAAAATATGCATGAAAACAAATAATGGTTTACAATACTTCCAGGATAGGTACAGCAAATAGAAGATTTATTAGAGTTGCATTTCCGAAACTTGAGATTTGACACTTGTTAGACCATGTGTCATTTTATTAATTGTTATAGCGTAGATGAAAGTAAATCTCTATGTTTACTACTTTATAGAGATGGGCAAGACTGCTATTTTTAAAGAACAGTTGGTATCGTTATTGCTATATGCATATAACGGATACCATTTATATTTAACTATCAGAAATGCTGTCGCCATGTCTTGGAGAGAAACGAAAATGTCCCAAATTTATAATTGTCGAGTAGGTATTCATAAAGTAGAAATCTTCACGTAGTGTTACGTCGAATTTATTTGTAAAAAAGCAATATCTTTCAGATTAACGTTAAACGAGGAAGTACAAAACCAATAAATTAAATACATATACAGTGTTGTTATGGACATATATATTTATTTCTGGCGTAATCCTCAATTATATTTGGTTCTTTTTACAATTCAAACATAATTTTCCACTGTTGTCATGTCAGTGCCTTGCAAGAGGATTTTCTCAAAATTGTAAAACTCATATCGTATCATAGAAATCGATTATCTGTTGATACAGCACAAAAAAATATGTTTTTGCATCAGTCTTTAAAAACTTATAACTAATAATGATGTTGTGTTAATATATTCTTCAGTTCAATCTTGTGCTTTTATGATTTATGCAAGAAACGGAATTATTATGGCTTTTGTAAATTTCTATGTTCATAAGTGTTTCATTAAGTGGCTTAAAATTGTTATAGTGAATGATCTCTGTTTCTTCAATTTATTACTTAACGAGCAGGTAGATTTTAAAAATAGCATCCTATTTGAAATTTTTAATAACTAATAATCAAAAATGATATATTTAAAATCTTCTTAATTAGTTTACCACTTTGTTTCTATGCAATATTCTTATACACAAAAATGCCATATTTATGTAACCCTTCCGAGAATTCAACACATACCTACTGTTGTAGACAACCCTTTACGTTTGAAAATAGCATAGTATTAGTCACGGTTTTTATGTTTATTTATTAAATAAATAAATTAGTGATATAAAACAAAGTAATTCGTTTTTCTACAATCATAATCATAGTATATCACAAAGTAATGGCTTCCACCATCAACTATTTAAATTATAAATTATTAAATCTGTTATTAAAATTATTTGAAAATACAAATAAAATATATTTTTCAAAATTTAAATAGTGCAGTAAAGTGGGAATTAAGTCGATGTTTAACATTTTTGTTTATATCTTTTAAACAAATGATTTAAAAATATGATATATTTGTAATTCACATAATGAGCCTTTTATTTGATATATTACATAATGCGTTTGAAAATTGAATTTTTATTTTCCATTTAATTGTATAATTTGTCCCTAAAATTACTATGGGAGTTTTCTAATAATTTTTCTTATAAATTTCAAGTGAGCCCCAGTACCCGTAATTATATTCAAAATTTTAGGTAGTGTGGTTTCGGAAATAAAGGGAGAAATGAGAATATTTTATATCTTTATGTTAATATCTTGTAAACAATTACTTTTAAAAATATGAAAAATATATATTTGTATTCCTCATAATGAGCCCCTTCATTTGATGTATTGCATGATACGTTAAAAAAATATTTTTTAAAATTTTAATTATAATTCTATAATTTGGCCCCCAATATTTATATTGGGGATTTCTTCGTATTTGTCCTGTAAACAGAAAAATTTAGGTCTTATAGCTTGGGGAATAAAGGTGGGAATGGGTATTTTTTTAAATATTTTTTTAATATATTTTAAAATATTCATTTTAATTTTTTTTTAAATATATATTTGTATTCGTCATAATGAGCCCTGTGATTTAATATATTACTTGATCCATTAGAAACAATTATAATTTTTTATTTTCCATTTAATTCTATAATTTGCCCCCCAAAATGAATCTTAGGGGGTTCTCCTTATTTTTACAGTAAAGTTCAGGTGAAGCGCTATACCTCTATTTTTTTTCAAAATTTTGCAGCTTATGGTTTCGGAGATGAGGGGGGAATGGTTAATTTTTTTAAATATTTTTGTTAATATCTTTTAATTTATTTATTTTAAGAATATGAAAAAAACTTATTTGTTTTCGCCATAATGATGCGTTATAAACAATTTTAATTTTATATTTTCCAGTAGTAGTAGTAGTAGAGGTATCTGCTTATTTTTCCAGTAAACTTCAGGTCGGACCCTATACCTCTATTTTTTTTTCAAAACTTTACGATTTATAGATTTAGAGATAAGTGGGGGGAATGGGCAAATTTTGGTATATTTTCCTTAATATATTTTTAACTAATGATGCGTTTGAAAAAAAAAATTATTTTTAAATTTTCATTTAACTCTATAATTTTCCTCCCAAAATTATTATTAATGGTTTCTCCTTATTTTTCCTGTAAAGTTCGGGCAACGTTCTATATTTCCTATTTTTTTCAAAGTTTGTAAACGACTTTATACTCTTAACATGGTACAGAATGGATTACTACTACATTCCATTTTCTATAATAAAATGAAAAAAAAAGTATATATTTGTAATACACAAAAATTATATTGAATTTTGTTTATATTATTATATTTAAAAGTATATATTTAAAAATATATATATACTTTTATTGACAATTAATTAACTATTATGGAATCTGAATACCTATGATTATTTGAAACATATTGGAATATTTTTAAACTAATTTTTCTAATTGGTACAATTTTAAATTATTCCCTTTTAATTTCAAATAGTACATTTGCCGTGCGAACAGTTTTAACTTTTTCTTTTCTTATTAATTGCCGTTGAAGACGGGGAAGGGAGGGCAAAAGGAAGACTTTACTTTATGGTAATACCCAATGTGAAATACATCATCATTATCTATTAATTTAATCAGTTCTTAAAGAGTACTTATTAATTTACAAATATGAGCAAGAAATATAAAAAAATCTCAAATCAAAAAGCAATATCAGGACATTAAATAGAAGCATGAATTATTCTATCTTGCCCTTATGTGGAAGGCAAAATGGATAGCAAGTATGAGCAAGATAGAAAAGAAAACTAAGAGGTTCTTATGTAATGAGTAATCACAGGTATTTTAAAATGACTACAAATTATACAATGTTCCTATATTGTTATACAGTTATATTTTGTCCAAATAAAGATTATTATGATGTATTGCAACTGACACATTAAAAATAACCATTTTCTATGTAACTACATAACTCATATGCCCAACCTCCACATGCTTGACATTGTACCCAATCTTATATTGGAGGGTCCTGATATTGTTCCCCACACAATAGGCAAAATACAGTATCTTCATCTTTTTCTTCCCATTCCTTTAGCCTTTCTTTTCAAGAAGTTCATTCATTTTCTTCCTATGTTCAAATATGAAGTCAGTAGACCAATCAATAGAGATTTTTTCGTACAAAAAATACTATCAGGATACTGCGTGTGCCATCACATTAAGAACGATTTGTAGTAATATTTTGCTACCTTTTCCACTCGCAACTATGGTTTTTTACTTTATTATAAACAATTGAAACAAGAAAATTGCGTTTTTTTTCTTTGCATGTTTTTAAAATGAAAAATAATAAACTAATCTCAATGGTGCCAACAGGTGAATTGTAAAGCATGAAAAAACCAAATTAGGCCAGGATCGATCCGATAGGATCTTTAGTAACACGGAAAATCAAAAAATACTGAAAAATTTAGCGGTTTTCTTTATATTATCATAACTCCGTCACTGTCAAAGTTGTAGAACTGGGCTTGTGGGAACTGATAGTAATTGATATCTACCTTATGCGTGACTAAACAAGGCGCTATCGGTTTATTAGTTTTTGAATAATTGTGATATGAAGTTTTTAGTCCACTATTCTTGCAGTGCGTCTCCATGCGACATGGATCGTCAAATATCAATTCAGAATAGAGATATTGAAAGTAGAGGTATCATTCTACAACTCCTCTATTTTCATTTTTCGTTAAATTTCTGTGAAATATACGAAAAATTTTAGCAAACATCACCAAAATTTGGTGAGCGTATGAATTTGTTCGCGTAGTGGGGGTAGTGGGGGAACACGGTTGTTGAGGGGAACTGCTGACAATAATTATTATCGATAGTAACTGTCACTCTGACACATGGTGAATGAATCTAATCGCTAAAAAAGCTTATATACAGAGCGATTTGTTCGATTTGATTATATTAAATGAGAACTGTTTGCTTATTAATATATTTATATAATATTTTATAGAGAACTTCAGAATTAAGGCAATAGGTTTATATTAGTGAAACAAACACTGAACTAAATAAGTCAAAAAATGTCTTGACAATATCTAAATTAGTTTCTGACAAAAGTAATAAAAATATTTATAAATTACAGGCAGCCTGCCTATATTATATATTACTAAACGCTTCCCCTCAACAACCGTGCTTCCCCCACTCCTTGGATACATTCATACGCTCGCCCATTTTTTGTCATGTTTGCTAATATTTTTCAAATATTCCACAGACATTTAGTGAAAAATGAGAATAGAGGCTTTGTAGAATGTCACCTCTACTTTCAACAACTTTTTTCAAAATTGAAATTTGGTTATCTATGACGCATGGAGGCACAAAGCAGAAATAGGGAACAAAAAACTTTATATCACAATTGTTCAAAAACTAATACACCGATAGCGCCTAGTTTTGGCATACATATAATAGATATAAATTACTATCAGGTCTTACAAGCCCAGTTCTACAGCTTCTAAAGTGACGAAGATTCGTTTTTTTTAAATGCTACATTTTCCAGTATTTTTAGTTTTTCCCTGTTACTAATGATCCAATCGGATCGCGCCTGAGCTCATTTCATTGGTATTTTCATGCTTTACAATTGACCTATTGACACCATTGAGATTAGTTTATTAGTTTTGATTTTATAAACATGCTAAGAAAAAAAAATCATTTTCTTGCTTCAATTGTTTATAACAAAGTAAAAAAGTGGAAAACAGCAAAATATCGATACGAATCGATGTTAATGTGATGGCACAATCGGTATCCTGATAGTATTTTTTTCACATTATCAGTTAATTTTTGCTCTGTTGATTGGTCTAAGGTGGAACAAACCGAGCAGTTGCACTGCACGCACAGATCACAGTAGTAGATAGTTGCCCCGTTTCTGCTGATGAAATAACTCCTACCTGCCTCTTGAGTTTAACAGAGATTACTCGAGGAGGTGTGGACGCGCTAGTCTTAACGTCTTGACACGAGTTTCATCCGTATTATAAATATTATCTGATCTTGTCAGGAACTGATGTTAAGAAATAACGCTCCATAGGTTGATAAAGCTGTTGGTTCTGGTGTTTTAAATGTTAGTTGAGGGTGTCTTCTCAGAAACCTTCAATTCATGGTCTTGAAGCCTTTTCACATGTAAACGGATAAGAAATATTATTTTGTGTGCCACATCATAAGCTAATTCCTTTAAACTATCTTTTGTTAGATCATAAAACAATCAGACGGGTTCAATAGCTACATCACAGTGTTTTCGCTTACGTTCTATAGAGAAAAAATAGGCTGAAATCTATCTAGTTTCTTTTTTTATATGACGGTGCAATGTCCCAATCGGAATGCCATATTTTTTTGATGCTGCACTTATAGTGCTAGTTTTAGCTTCATTTGTCGTTTTGTGGATCGATTCTTCACTCCATGAACCGCGAGTACTCTTCCTATTATACTTAAAAACATCTAAAATATAAAACACTTAAGTAGGAAGCAAATTGAAAAAATTACACCTGTAGGCAAGATGGGAAGTATTCCTACCCGAAAATTCAACTTTCCATCTTGCCCAAATGACCTTTGCTGACAATATATCAAATATCGGTAAAATACTTATCAATTTTTTTTTATTTGACTCTCATAACGGAAGCTACCTCTACTAGAAATATATTGTTAAAACACAATAGAGATATTACAACAACAACAATAACACTTTAAAAATTAAATACTTTCGTTCATAAATGCAAGGTTGCCACGTGGATTTCAGTTTCCAGAGAATTTCCATCTTACTCACTCCTTCCATATTGCCCTCCCTTCCCTTTCATTTTATTCACTCTTGGGAAAAGTTCGTATACCTAAGTACTTTAAGTCTCAAGAGTTCAGTCACAGATATGCCATGTTCTGTATTATAAACGTGTCGGAAGTGATTTATTTGTCTGTTCGCTTTTAGTATACAACCAGACATGTCAGTTTACAAAATAATATTGGTTGTCCAACTAGTACGTTAATATTACTGAACAAAAGCAAAATTTGTTAGACTTTCAATTATTTTGCAGTTGTGCTACTGTCTTGAGTTGTTTGAGAATTACGAGTAGTAACTTAATTACCATTTTTTAAATAAATAATTGATTGATTACGTGTACATCGTGTACATGACAAAGGCTCTACTATTCGTATATGTATACCTACCTAACTACATAATAACTTTAATTCACAAGGAATGCTCAAGTATCCAGTTATTGTATATAATTCAGTTAACCAGATTCTCTCACCCAAAATATTGTTCCAGTTGATTGTAGCAATTACTGTAATGTATTTAAATACTTCGTTAAATATTAACCTGTTCCATTTACTTTAAGTGCTCGAATTAAGAGACCTAAATCTCATAAAACCAATATGTATCATTATACATAACTGTATTTTGCATGGTCGTAACTTATTTTTTAACAATAAAGGCTTTAAAAAAAGTTTCTTAAATTATTGGGTGCTGTATACTTCAATTGTTGCAAGCACAATCGAAAATTCTTTTAAAAGAGGTCTTCAACTTATTTTAACAATGGAAACCGTTATTTTTCGTGGGTGATGAGCTTGCAAAAGGTCTTATCTTCTAGTAGGCTATCTTAATGTTTTGGTATCAAGTAGTTTGTCTATATTTCAAATTTTAATACAGATTGTTTTAAAATAAAGTGAATATATTTGAGTATATTGTATAATAAAGCATTTAACACAATGCCACACATTAATTATGCCAGCCTAAAATTTCAAGTCAACATTCTTATTGAAAATTAGTGGTCTACGGCCGCATTTGAATATGAATAACATAAATAATTGATGTTCTGCCCGAATAACTGCTAACCTGTTCATTCACTTCTATGATTTGTTTTATAGTAGATATCTTATTTTTACATTTAAACGAAGTTTTCTGTTTACATCACCTCAATAAATTAGGAGTATTATGTATAATGCTCGAAGGTTTTACATTTGCATATCTACGAAAACTAATAAAGAATAATATGCTAACAATTCAACATAAATAATCAAACTTATATAAAAATGTAATGATATTGGGTATTTAAAAAAATTTTTCAAAAAATATGAAATTACTAATACAATAAAGGCCAGTTAGTACAGATGTTTGTGGATCAGCGCAGTGAACACGCATGGAACCATGTGGTCTTTTAGCATTTTCTCATTATTCCCATTAAAGATGAATTGTTTTAGTGTGTCTACAATTTTGTTTACACTCTTTTAATTTTGAATATATTTTTTTCTGATCGGTATTGCCTTTTGTATAGTGTTAATTTGTTTGTGTAATCAGTTTGGGATGGGAATGGAAACCCTATTTTAGAAGAACAAAAAACGAAACCCTGAATATCAAGTGATCCCCAACCAATTAGATTGTCTCTGCGAAAATTTTTGACAGGCAGCAAAATTTATATCTACGCGAAAATTGAAGTAAAAGCGTTCATTTAAAACACACAGTGATTATTGATAATGACTTCAGATAGATTTGAAGTTGAAAGGTCTCCAAACCCCGTATCTCACAACATAGAAAACACTATTTATATAGAGGAATTCTGGTTGATCACATTCTCTTGCTCTCATCTATGAGGAAGATTTTCTGTAGAGACAACCAGTAACCCGGGCAATTTTACATAAAAAAACTGCGAAGTATAGAATTATTGCTTCTTTAACTGACCTGTAAGTAATATATTACTAAACCATTAAATTAATTGCTTTCTAAAATGTTTATAAAATACTTCTGTTATAAAAAAAAACATTGTTGCTAAAGATAGTAAGTCTTTACAATCCAGAATTCTATTCGAAACTCACGTATATTTCGTTGTGTTATATTGTGTTATATAATTCTATTTTACCCTTATTTTACCCACATTGTATATGCGCTAACAATATAACATTTTGTTATCCGCCCTGTATAAATATAATTCAACGTCACCCATTTTTCAACCACCTCGTATATACAACGATCCACTCAATATATCTTTTTTGAACCACCCCGTATAACTTCCCCCTATCGTTTATATGGAACAGCCTGTAAAATTACACTTGATATATCAGTTGGAATTTTTTAAAATCGATACATATTCCGAATTTTTAATAAAAGCTAAGCTGATGCATGTATCTAAAATTTGGTGCATGCGGTGGAACCAATTGACTAATTTTGTATGTATTACCGAACATGTTAGTATATTTTGTCCTACATCTACCGTTTCTGTCGATGTAGGGAGATAAAATGTATACCAGATTTTAAGTCAAACTATAAACTTTTCAACAAAAAAAGATTCAGCAAAATCAGTTCAGTAGTTCTTATGGCGGCACTTGGTGTTAGCGTATTTTTGATTTGTATCGCTATATTCGTCCAAAAATTTGATGTATTCGCTAACCAATATTCCAAACGTGCCATCCACACATATCGCAAAACATTCAAACATGCCATCCACACATATCGCAAAACACTCAAACATGCCAAATATGTTTCAATACCAGCAACTTTCAGCATTGATTTGCTTTAACATAAATAGTAAATGTGACACATGCCTCACCGTAAAGATAAATAAACAAAATGAATGAAAAATGTTTTTCATTTATTTTTTACCTACCTCAGTATTCGTAGATGGGTGGCATTTATTAGATGGCTCCCAGAAAACTATTCATATATTGGTAAGCAAACCATGTGGGATTGTATACGCTAGACGTGCCTGCTCCTGATGTTTCTGGTTTCTTAATTTTTGTGTTATAACCCCAGAACGCACACATCAAAGATTCCCTCTTTTTCTTTAAATCAGTAATTGTGCATGGTTGTCCCATATTGGTTTGGATATCTATCAATGCATTTGGTACAACTCGAGAAACTTCATGATGTTATTGTTCGACCACTCCATTTTGCTAGAAACGGCACAAACACTACTTTGCCATTAAAAACAACACTAGTTGATCACGATCGAAGCGTCGCCTGCAACTGTATGAACCAAGTGTGGACGGCTGAAGCAAATATTTGGCTTATTTGACTCCTTTGATGTGTATTGAAAACCGACAAGTGGACGGTAAGACGTATTTGCTCTTAGCGGTATTCGACGTATTTGTTCAAATAAAGCAAAAATAGCGAATAGCCTCTCCACACATCGCCGTTTTTGGACAAATATAGCAAATATACGAATACACCAAGTGAAGTGCCGCCATTACGTGATGAGGTAACAAACAAACAAACAAACAAACAGACAACTACAATTTTATAATAGTATATACACAATAATACACATCGATTATTAGATTCAGGTACAATCTGAAAACTCAAAAGGTAAATTAACATCCGCCCCCTGATACAGTAGTTTAAGAGCTAGTGACCCATTTTTCATGAAGTGTTTTATTCAAGCAAATATTTTACATAGTGGTGTAGTTAGGATAGATGAGTAGGTTGTCACATGTTGGCCTAACCTGCTTGGGGATAGGAGGTACTGCGCATACAAGAAAGATGTAAAAAAATGTTTCCCAAAAAAAGTGTTTGAATCAGAGGCCAACAATAATTATTCGACAGTTTAGATGGCTTAGAGTTAAATTACAAATAAGGCAGACACTTTTGAGGGGGTTAATATATAACCATTCTACCTCAAAGTTGAACTTTATAAATTAAAATAAAAGTGTTTGATTCACGCTGAAATTTTAATAGATGCTTTGTTGTATATATTTCATAATACTCACAAAAAGGCAGACACTTTTTCTGGGGTTTAATAGCTGGCAAACAACAAATAAAGTTACCGGAAATAGAGAGAGATGCGCTACGGGTACCTGCTATACGAAAATGTAATCACAAAATATTGCAGTGCCTACATATTAATGTTTATACGTTTTGTTATTGTGAACACATTGTTGTTTAACATAATATAAAAACATTAACCAATCAAAATGGAATGTGTTTCTTGTGTGATATTTGAAAAGAAAACTGATGACAAAGTTATTATATTTTCAGAAGCCATTTTAGGAAAATGTCATATTGCGTTAAAAATCCGTCAAGACAATAATATAAAATATAATAGTCTGGTTATACCATTAAACTATTCTTCTACAAAAGGCTATCATCTCCAGTGCTATGGTAATTTTCCAAGTATAAAGGGAAAATACAAAGATGTATCAAAAAAATCCACAAAATTTCTTACTTCGTCATCACGTTTTTAGATTAGAGTAGAATTTATGCACTGTATATTTCATTTTTTTTTGGATTGTAAATTTCAAGGGGATTACAACACTACATGAGACCTATGTTTGGTAATTAAATATTGTTAAAGTTATAATTTTAAAATCAGTAGGTACCTAAATATATTTTTTGAATCAATATTGTAAAAAGTTGCCAAATGTATGCTATATCTACCAATTAATGACACGGACCCTTTTGACGCTATTATCACTTAAATAGCTATATTAAACAAAGGATTCAATTAGTTATATTAACTGGCAGTGGGGATAAGATGCGGCTTAACCTGACGTATGTGCGTATTTAATGGGCTAAACAAAATACTAAATAGATGAGAAAGCTTCACACGCAATATCCATAGATAATATAGTGTATGGGTAGAAATGTTCGAAATAAAATCATTGGAGCCTATTTTCTTAATGGAACTGCATATATTTTTTGGGGAACTTTTTGTATCCAATTTTAATGACCTTACTGCAAACAATCTCAGACATATACAGGGCTTTCATTTCAAAACTAGCCGCCCAAAACAATTTTTAAAATATATTTAAAAGAAAAAGACAAAAAAAACACATTTTACACGTAGTCAGAGTTCCAACCCCTAAGAAATATTGCTTATAAAAGAGAGAGAGATGAGATCTTTTTAGAGAGAATCTCTATTTGCCAGAGAGAGAGAGAGAGAGAGAGAGAGAGAGAGAGAGAGAGAGAGAGAGAGAGAGAGAGAGAGAGAGAGAGAGAGAGAGAGAGAGAGAGAGAGAGAGAGAGAGAGAGAAGAGAGAGAGAGAGAGAGAGAGAGAGAGAAGAGAGAGAGAGAGAGAGAGAGAGAGAGAGAGAGAGAGAGAGAGAGAGAGAGAGAGAGAGAGAGAGAGAGAGAGAGAGAGAGAGAGAGAGAGAGAGAGAGAGAGAGAGAGAGAGAGAGAGAGAGAGAGAGAGAGAGAGAGAGAGAGAGAGAGGAGAGAGAGAGAGAGAGAGAGAGAGAGAGAGAGAGAGAGAGAGAGAGAGAGAGAGAGAGGAGAGAGAGAGAGAGAGAGAGAGAGAGAGAGAGAGAGAGAGAGAGAGAGAGAGAGAGAGAGAGAGAGAGAGAGAGAGAGAGAGAGAGAGAGAGAGAGAGAGAGAGAGAGAGAGAGAGAGAGAGAGAGAGAGAGAGAGAGAGAGAGAGAGAGAGAGAGAGAGAGAGAGAGAGAGAGAGAGAGAGAGAGAGAGAGAGAGAGAGAGAGAGAGAGAGAGAGAGAGAGAGAGAGAGAGAGAGAGAGAGAGAGAGAGAGAGAGAGAGAGAGAGAGAGAGAGAGAGAGAGAGAGAGAGAGAGAGAGAGAGAGAGAGAGAGAGAGAGAGAGAGAGAGAGAGAGAGAGAGAGAGAGAGAGAGAGAGAGAGAGAGAGAGAACTGTAAATGAAAAAAGCAGAGTAAAAATATCAAGATAAACAAGTGAGAAAAAAATCCTTAATTGTTTTGCCAAAGATTTTCGATGCTGGTTTTAAAGGAGAGAATAATCCGGCAGTTAGTTAGTGCAGCGAAGAGCTTATGTAGACATATTATTGTGAGATTCGAATCAGCTGTTGTATATATTTGATGTACATAAAAGTTCTAGAAAGTGGTAGTGAATATTAGTTTTAAATTTTAATTGAACGCTGAGCACGGAGTATATAACAATATTGTATTAGCGTTAAATTAGATGTTCAAAATATCCGCTATTGACGGACTGCGACTGATAAAGTCGCAGCTCGAATTCCTCTGGGCACTTAGTATGAAGCGTCTCTGGAGTAATCCGCTCACACTCCTTCACTATTCTACGTCTAAGTTCAGGAATATCGCGAGTTTCGAGTTTTAAGCATCACAGGTCTGGTGATCGTGCTAGACATTCTATAGCGCCCCTTCTGCCAATCCACTTATCTGAAAAAGCTAATTTCGTACAGGCAAGGCTTAATGTAGAGGTGCTCCGTCCTTTTGAAAAAATGAAGGTTTTTTCGTCTAGCAACAAAGTTCCATCTTGATCTATTTGGTTTTCTAAAATTCGATTATAAGGGGATTTATTACATTTTCTATTAAGTCCAACAACAATTCCCCAATTGGAATTTTCTTCCACGAATAATGAACCAATAATTTTATTTCCAGAATTCGGGCCCATACATTAATTTTCTGAGGATGTTCGTTGTGCTCTTACCGAAAAACTTGTGGATTGGTATTGTCCCAGTATCTACAATTGTTTATTAAAAAATTCATTAAAACAAATTCTTCGTCAGAAAAACAAAATTTTTAATCAAAATTAGGGTCTGCATTTGCCCTTTGAGTCATTAATTCGTAGATCCTAACCTAACCTTCTGTCATAATCATCCACAGCAAGCTGTTGTAAAAGCTGTATTTGTACGGAAACGAATTTACTTAGGCGTAACGTTTTATGCACAGAGCCTAGAGAAATATTTGTTAACCTGGAGACTTTTGTATTGATGTTTGAGATTCCATGGCAAAATGACCTAAAATTCAACCTGGGCGCTTCAGTTAAAACTCTACTATTCTTGACAATTTCATTGCAACACTTCCAGTTTCGTGAAATTTATGAAATCCAACTGGGACATACTAATGCCCAATATTTTTATCGGGATGTCTCTGATGAAAAACGTAAGCAGTTCTGCGTGCTCAGCGTTGTTCTTCCCCATAAATAAATATTAATTCAATTCCTTCTTGTAAGGAATGAACCAGTGTCGAAATCTGATGGTCAGTATATAACGACCACTACTAATAATAAATTCTTTACATTTACAGTCACAAATATCTTTGGCAAAACAATTAAGGATTTTTTTTCTCACTTGTTTATCTTGATATTTTTACTCTGCTTTTTTTCATTTACAGTTCTCTCTCTCTCTCTCTCTCTCTCTCTCTCTCTGTAAAAAATAATCTGATTTGGCAAATAGAGATTTTTAAAAAGATGTATCTCATGATACCCCTTTGTATGTAAACTTTTATAAGCAATATTTACCCCGCTTAGACGGAGTGGAAGCCTGCAGGGTGACCGATACGTGTAAAATGTGTTTTTTTTTAGTCTTTTTCTTTTAAATATGGATTTTGGCAAAAATTGTTTTGGGCGGCTAGTTTTGAAATGAAAGCCCTGTATATGTCTGAGATTGTTTGCAGTAAGGTCATTAAAATTGGATACAAAAAGTTCCCCAAAAAATGTATGCAGTTCCATTAAGAAAATAGGCTCCAATGATTTTATTTCGAACATTTCTACCCATACACTATATTATCTATGGGTATTGCGTGTGAAGCTTTCTCATCTATTTAGTATTCTGTTTAGCCCATTAAATACGCACATACGTCAGGTTAAGCCGCATCTTATCCCCACTGCCAGTTAATATAACTAATTGAATCCTTTGTTTAATATAGCTGTTTAAGTGATAATAGCGTCAAAAGGATCCGTGTCATTAATTGGTAGATATAGCGCCTACTGAATACCAAATACTTTTTTACATTTGGCAACTTTTTACAATATTGATTCAAAAAATATATTTAGGTACCTACTGATTTTAAAATTATAACTTTAACAATATTTAATTACCAAACATAGGTATCATGTAGTGTTGTAATCCCCTTGAAATTTACAATCCAAAAAAATTAAATATACAGTGCATAAATTCTACTTTAAAAAAATTTGATGACGTCACTACAACAAATGGTTTACTCCGTATATTTCACTCTCATATAAATATACATGAAAAAATTATCAATCAAAAAATAACTGATTTCTATTGAAAATGTTTACTTTAAAATTAAATCTATACCAAACTTTATGTACATAGTATGTAATAAATTTATTAATCTAAAAACGTGATGACGAAGTAAGAAATTTTGTGGATTTTGATACATCTTTGTATTTTCCCTTTATACTTGGAACATTACCATAGTACTGGAGATGATAGCCTTTTGTAGAAGAATAGTTTAATGGTATCAACCAGACTATTATATTTTATATTATTGTCTTGACGGATTCAAGTTAACGCAATATGACATTTTCCTAAAGTGGCTTCTGAAAATATAATAACTTTGTCATCACTTTTCTTTTTCAAATATCACACAAGAAACACATTCCATTTTGATTGGTTAATGTTTTTATATTATGTTAAACAACAATGTGTTCACATTAACAAAAACATATAAACATTAATATGTGCACTGCAATATTTTGTGATTACATTTCGGTATAGCGCAGGTACACCGTAGCGCATCTCTCTCTATTCCGGTAACTTTATTTGTTGTTTGCTAAGCTATTAAACCCAGCAAAAGTGTCTGCCTTTTTGTGAATATTATGAAATATATACAACAAAGCATCTATTAAAATTTCAGCGTGAATCAAACACTTTTATTTTAATTTATAAAATTCAACTTTGAGGTAGAATGGTTATATATTAACCCCCTCAAAAGTGTCTGCCTTATTTGTAATTTAACTCTATGCCATCTAAACTGTCGAATAATTATTGTTGGCCTCTGATTCAAACACTTTTTTTGGGAAACATTTTTTTACATCTTTCTTGTATGCGCAGTACCTCCTGTCCCCAAGCAGGTTAGGCCAACATATGACAACCTACTCATCTATCCTAACTACACCACTATGTAAAATATTTGCTTGAATAAAACACTTCATGAAAAATGGGTCACTAGCTCTTAAACTATAATAGTTAATTTCACAGTTTAACGTTGCATTACATTTTGTAAACTATATGTTTACTTTTAAAAGTAGTTCAATTTCAATTGGACGATTTTTTTACTACTCTATGAGTACCTATGTAATAATAAATCCTTAATTTCTTTAACCAACCTCAAAATAAGGGGAGGTTCTCATTTCGTCAGTATATATATGTTTATTATGTCTGTCCAGCTATTGCTCGAAACTAGGTTAACTGATTTGAATAATTTAAACTGTATTCTATTAAGTAAGTGGTTCCATATTGTTTTTATTGACGTGAGAGATTATGTTACAGAGAAGGGTGTATCTTCAACATTTTGCATCATTTTCTTTGGAGGGCAAGAAACAAAATACTGTGTATTTACAGAATACTGTGTAGGTACACACTTTTTTGATTCCAAATAAATTTTGGGACGGCAAATGTCTTCCTTGCCCCGCTCCCCCTCGTACATACACCTATTACAGATAATATTTTTTACCCAAGGCGGGGCGTTTTGCACAGCGACTATTACGTAATACGCCTCATGAATCATCTATCATGAATAGTTTGCTAGATATTTTGTCCTTATGAAATTTACGGTCGAATTTGATGTAATTTGTAGTGCGCTTTTGTTTTGGTCTTGAGAACAAATTTCTCGTGTTCACAGAGTTCTAAAATGCCCCTTAGGCAATATATGAGAGGTCAGAGTGCTACAGTCTGACTATTTCGATTCAGTACAGTTCCAAGGTCCCATCTAAAGTTCGTTGGTATTAGACTTTAGACTTAGATAACGAAACTAATGTGATTCATGAGACAATCATCGCCCATAATTAGCTAAATATTCCCTATATATTTTATCTTAATTTTATTCATTGTAGCGGTTTTTATGTTTTGTTACGCTTCATGCGCTCTATGACTAACAAGTCATCCAAATGTATTAAATATTATATATGTTACATATCACCTTTCATGACTTATAAATAATAATATGCTGATTAATGTCTAGAATAAAACAATAATCCATTGTAAAGGAATTACGCAGAAACTAAAACAATACTTATATTATATTACTACATGCACCTGCATAAACGATGATTCTGCATAGTTCCCCTTTCTCAGCAGAGCTTATAAATAAGAGAGTATTCCTAAACAAAACACTCTTTTGAATTAACTTTAAGACTTTTAACGTTGTTCAGAGTCACAACATTTGGTCTGTTCATTTGCTGTATTAAAATCATATAAAATAATCCTTTTGTAACTAGTAGTGATAGTTGTGTTTCAAATAAATTCTGTTGTTTTTTAAAAAAGGGTTTTAAGTGATAAAGCCCCAACAATTGGCGCAGTCAGCAGGATCGGAAAAACAGAGATTTTTGGTGATCCAAGAAAAACAGAGCAGAAATTCCAAGAAAATCTGGTGGTTTCCAAACCCTTCAACTGGAAAGAACCGCACGCACTACAGAGCATCTTCCAGAAAATCAAAGTGAGTAAAGATTTATTATTATTCTGTGAAAATTGCTATATATTTGTTCCCAAAATCCAATTATTTTCCCAAGTCGTTAAACAAAAAATACGTGTGTAAAACTTTGTAACAATTCCATTAAAGGGGTTAGATTTTGGAGTCGAGCGAAAATCGGACAGAATCGAGATCCGCGAGTTTATTTTCGAGGGAATATCGGAAGTAATTCGAGCAATTTTAATTTGAAGTTTTTCATTAAAATTGGGGTGGAATTAAACAAATAAAAATGAGCCAAGAAGACTTAAATCTTATAGAATATAGGTTAAGTGAATTATGTCACATTATACCGGAATATGATGGAGATTCAATATTATTAAATACATTTATTAATTCTTGTGACGCAGCATTTGACGTAGCAACAGACCAACAAACATATCTCTTAACTGTACATTTAAAAAACAAACTAAAAGGACGAGCATCTCAACTAATAAACTCACGCGACTTGAAAAATTGGGATCAAATCAAAACTATTTTAAAAACACACTTCGGTGATTCTAGAGATTTAACAAGTCTAATATACGATTTACAAAAAATCAAACAGGGAAACAATGAAAATCCTCAAAACTATGTGCATCGCATAAACGCACATCATTCAAAACTTTACGCCGCGATAAATCAACAAGTAACATTAACCCGAGAACAGAAAACCGCACAGCAAGCGTTAGTCGACAAGGTAGCTTCACAGACACTTTTAGTAGGTCTCGAACACAAGCTAGGTGCAATCGTACGAACATCGCGACCTTGCAATCTCGCAGAAGCTGCAAATATAGTAAAAAATGAATATCAATTAACGTATCTAGAAAGTAAAAAGCCACAAGTAAATTCCTCAAACTTTCAAAGCAAAAATAAAAAGACATGTAATTATTGCAAAAAGTCGGGACATTTAATTTCAGAATGTCGCAAAAAACAAAATAACGATAAATACTATAATCAAAACCGAAATTATCAATATAATTCGGGAAATCAAAGAAATTTCAATCCAAATCATTCCTTTGTGAATAGACATGAAAATAATAATCAAAATCAAAGAGAAAATTATTATCAAAGACCACCTAACCAAAATAATTATAACCAAAATAGTCTAGTTGATTTAAAAAATAGAAAACTAATAACCAAATATATAACTTTGCCATTATACAAGGAAAATGAAATTGTCAATGAAATAACTATAGAACCAAGAACTGAACAAATATTCAAGTTAAATTGCAATGAAAAAAATGGTGAACTAATTTTACATTCACAGGAAAAAGAAAATGTCATATTGCCAAATTGTGTAATCAAAACGAATGAAAAAGGTGAATTTCTAACGTCAATTTTAAATAAAAGCGAACAAAAGAAAAGAATAATTTTTGATGAATTAATAATTGAACCTTTTATTGAAAATAGTCCAGTAAATAAGAATCAAACATTAATTTTAAATCTACAAAAGGAAAACTTATATTCAAGACAACAACGAGTCGAACAATCCTTGCGTTTAGAACATTTAAATTTTGAAGAAAAAGAAGCAATTACCGCCTTATGTAAACAATATTGTGATATATTTTATTTAGAAAATGATGAATTAACTTTCACAAATACCGTAAAACATAAAATAGATACCGGGCAAGCCAAACCAATTGCAACAAAGTCATATAGATACCCTTATGTCCATAAACAAGAGGTAAAAACCCAAGTAAATCAAATGTTAAAACAAGGAATAATCCAACCATCATCCTCACCTTGGTCATCTCCAGTATGGGTAGTCCCCAAAAAGTTAGACGCCAGTGGTAAGCAGAAATGGAGAATGGTTATAGATTACCGCAAATTAAATGAAGTCACGGTAGATGATAAATATCCGTTGCCTAATATAAATGATTTACTCGACAAATTAGGACATTGCTGTTATTTTACAACCCTTGATCTGGCATCAGGTTTTCATCAAATTGAGATTAATCCAACAGATATAGAAAAAACCGCGTTCACAGTTGAAAATGGTCATTATGAGTTTAAGAGAATGCCATTTGGTTTAAAGAATGCACCCGCGACCTTTCAACGAGTTATGGATAATATTTTAACTGGCATACAAAACGAACGAGCACTTGTATACATGGATGACATCATATCTTATGCTTCATCATTAACAGAACACATACAAAGATTAGGAGAATTATTCGAAAGACTAAGAAATTCAAATCTTAAACTGCAACCCGATAAATGTGAATTTTTAAAAAAAGAAGTTGCATACTTAGGTCATATAGTGACAGAAGAAGGTGTAAAACCAAATCCAGAAAAGATAAGAGCATTCAAAGAATTTCCAGTACCTAAAAACGCAAAAGACGTGAAAAGTTTCCTAGGTTTAGCAGGATACTATAGAAGGTTTATAAAAGATTTTGCCAAAATAGTCAAACCTTTAAGTGAATTATTAAAGAAAGATATAAAATTTAACTTTGATGAACATTGCATGAAATCATTTGAAACATTGAAACAAACATTAACAAATTATCCAATTTTACAATATCCTGATTTTGAAAAAGAATTCAATATTACTACAGACGCGAGTAATTATGCGATAGGAGCAGTACTATCACAAGGAAAAATAGGAAAAGATTTGCCTATAGCATACGCATCTAGAACACTGAATGCTCACGAACAAAAATACTCGACAATCGAGAAAGAATTACTAGCAATAGTATGGGGAGTTGCTAAATATCGGGAATTCGTCTACGGGACAACCTTTCAAACTATATACCGATCACCGCCCGATAACATGGTTATTCAATGTAAAAGATCCAGGTTCAAGACTCGCAAGATGGAGATTGAAATTGGAAGAATATAATTATCAAATAATATACAAACCAGGTAAACAAAATACCAATGCCGATGCCTTATCTCGAATAAGAATCAATCATCTCAGAGATTATTCAAAAATATTCTACGGAAGTCCAGTGAAAGAAGAAGAAGAAGAAGAAGAAAATGAAGAAAGACCGGATACTCCAAACACAGAAATCGGATATGAAACAATCTTAGAAGAATATAACATTTTTAAGAAACTACACGAATCAAAATCATTAATTGATTATTCTAAATGTAATTTTACTAATGAGAAATTTCTAGACAAACATCAAAAAAAAAATTATATCATTCTTAAAGCCAGGCGAATTAACTGATTCACAATTTAAAATAGCTGATGATTTAATTGACTTAAATACAATGTATGAAGAACACAGAATAAACGTTGTCACATCAAAATGCAATCCTAAACGAAAGTATTACCTTATCATTGTTCCACATTTAAATCCTGATCAAGCAATCTTTGAAATTCTTTACTACAATAAAGAGATATTGTTAGAAAACGATAAATACTATATGGAAGAATTAAAAAATGTACCAATTTTAGAAATGCTATCTTTCATTTTTTCCGATAATGAAATAGAATTTATAACTTGTAACCCAAACATTATAATCCCAGAAAAAGAACAAAGAAATATAATTATTGAAGAAAATCACACAGGTAAACTAAACATGCATAGAGGTATCCAAGAAACAGTAACAAGAATTAAACGAAAATATCAGTGGGAAAATTTAACAAAAGACGTTGAAAATTTCATAAAAAATTGCGAAGTATGTATTAAATCCAAAGCTTGTAGAAAAAATTTATCAAATCCCTTAGTAATAACAGAGACGCCGAAAACACCGTTTGAACGCATTAACCTCGACATATTAGAAATACCAGAGAAAATTATGTACTTGTGATAAGAGATGAATTTTCTAAATTTACCCAAGCTTATCCAATTGAAAATAAATCCGCGAAAAATGTTGTCAATACACTATTATTATATTTTATGTACTATGGTACGCCGCTAAGAATACATTGTGACAGAGGTAGAGAATTCGATAACCAATTAATGAGAGATCTATGTACTCTTTATAATATTAAACTAACATTTTCATCATTCAATCATCCACAGAGCAATGGTTCAATCGAAAGATTTATGAGTACCTTATTGGAAATGATAAGATCAACAGTTACTGAAAAACCGGGAGATCATCCACTAACCTGTATCCCATATGCAGTTATATGCTACAATAATTCTATAAGTGTTACCCATGGTTATACGCCATACGAACTAATTTTTGGTCACACAAATTCAAGACCACCTGAAAAATTATTTAATCAAGAAGAACTAGTTTCGAAATATGTACGTGAACTAAATAATAAAATTTCATGTTTTTATAAAGTAGCGAGAGAAAAAACAATTTTGAAAAAATTCAAATCTAAAGAACGTCACGATCAAAAAGCGAAACCAAAACCAAAAGATATTGAAGTAAATGATTTTATATTCATAAAAGAGCCACTGATAAAACATAAACTAAGTAACAAATCGAATGGTCCTTATAAAGTGTTACAAATATTAGGAAATAATGCCTTAAAAATCAAAGACTTAGAAACAAACAGAGAATTCACAATTAACTCGGATCAAGTTAGCTCAATCTTAAAATAGGTTTTTTTTTTCAGATGATATACATCATCATTCTTGCTGTACTAATCACAGTAAGTCAAGCAAGTAATTATAAAATTTCAATTTTAAATAACACTTTAGGAATACAGTATTACTATGAATCAGACTTAAAAGTATCAAATGAAAAATGGAAATTACTAGTTGTCAAAGACAATTTTATTAGATTCTTTTCAAAATGATATTTCAATTTTAAACCACATAAAGCAATTAATTGAAAGAGACACTCCAAGACTTATAGCATTTTACACTGAAGTCAAACCTCATATTACAATGTTAAATAAAATAATAATGTCAATCAGTCAAAAATTCAGTGAAATTAAAAATGATATTAACCCTTATGACCCAAAAGAATTTAATTTAAATAACACTCGTACGAAACGAGGAGCTTTTAATTTTATAGGCTCAGTATGGAAAGCAATTACGGGAAATCTCGATAGTACAGATGGTGAATATTACGACAAAGTCATAAATGAAGTCGAAGAAGACGAAAGAGCTCTAGAAAATTTAATGAAAAATCAAATCACTGTAACTAATTCTGTAATAAAAAACTTTAACTATACAATACGCAAACTACAAATAGACGAGCAAACATTTAATGAAAATCTTCACAAAATAGAAAACGCTATTTTTAACATATCAGATAACCAAAATTTTTATGATTCAAAGCTTCAAATTATAAATATATGTGAACAATTATTAGAGTCATTCATTCTAATAGAAAATGAACTCAATGATATCATTGATTCAGTCACATTCGCAAGACTCAAAAGCATCCATCCATCGGTAATTCAACCCGAAGACCTTATATTCCAATTAAGACTAATTTCCACAAGTTTAAGCACACATGTTTTACCAATGTTGCCAAATCTAGAAAATATTCCAAAATATCTTGATATAATTGAACTTCAAGCTTATCAATCCGATAATAAAATTGTCTTTATTTTACCAATTCCTTTAGTAGAGCCTGAAGAATACAAACTCCTACATGTTTACCAATTTTTAATCAAAAAACCAAATTGTCTCACCTTATCCTAAACACATATAAGTATATAGCTGTTAGCAGAGATAATAATCTTTATATTACAATTGATAATTTGGAAAAATGCAAAAGCATCGAATCAGAAACAAAAATATGTTACAACTTAATCGCATATCCAATCGATGAACACGCACCCTGCGAAATAAAAGTAATCAAATCCATAAAGTTACCAGAAAATTACCAAACCATTGAAGTTAACATTGAAGACTACAAGGTACAACATATATCTGAAAATGAATGGTTAATCGTCACCAATGCCCTTTTACCAATCAGTATCCAATGCAAAGAAGATACGACGAAAACAATAAATATAAATACAAATTCAATCCTGAAGTTACAACCTCATTGTATATGTTACGTTGCTTCAATCAGAATACAGTCAAGCAAAAACTACAAATCAGAAGATTCCAGAGTCATCGAAACTCCAAACATTCCTTATGAATGTTGCGAAGGAACAAAAAGTGCGCGAAATGTGTTTAAATTAAAGCCTTTAAAAATTCAAAAACTTGAACTTGATGAACTTAATATTGCAGAACATAAGTTAGATCATTATTCTGAAGAACTTGATGATATAATAAATAGACCTTTTACTCAAAGACATACCCAGTAGTTAACAATTTTGTGTATCGTATTAATTGTACTAATTATTTCAATTTTTATTATTTACAAATGTCGAAAAAGATGTAGAAAGCAGTTCCCAGCAATTATATTCCCAACAATAAACGCAGAACCAGGACAATCCAGAAGCCTATTAAGAAGATTCAGACCACGAAGAAGATCTTCAATTCGAGATGAAAACATAATGGAAATGCAAGAACCCGCAATCTAATTAAACAAATTGTAAGTTTTAACAAATGTAATATTATTAATTTTAATTTTGAATTTTGTAATTTTTTCAATTTTAAAAAATTTGTGTCAAATGTAGACTCCAAATTTTAAATAAGAGGGGGAGGAGTGTTACATATCACCTTTCATGACTTATAAATAATAATATGCTGATTAATGTCTAGAATAAAACAATAATCCATTGTAAAGGAATTACGCAGAAACTAAAACAATACTTATATTATATTACTAGATGCACCTGCATAAACGATGATTCTGCATAGTTCCCCTTTCTCAGCAGAGCTTATAAATAGGAGAGTATTCCTAAACAAAACACTCTTTTGAATTAACTTTAAGACTTTTAACGTTGTTCAGAGTCACAACATTTGGTCTGTTCATTTGCTGTATTAAAATCATATAAAATAATCCTTTTGTAACTAGTAGTGATAGTTGTGTTTCAAATAAATTCTGTTGTTTTTTAAAAAAGGGTTTTAAGTGATAAAGCCCCAACATATATGTAGACTGGTTATATTTGTTTGTATTTATTTAATTTTGTAAATTTATTCTCTTAAAATGTTCTATACGGCTAATATTAAGTATTTGTTTTTAAAACAAGCGCATAGAAACTATTGAGTATATTAAAGTATTAGGAATAATAAAGGGTGCTAGTTTAGATAAGAAACCATACTGGTTAACAAAATTTTTAATTTAATTTATGAAAAATCTTCGCCTACTACTCTTAGTGTTCTAATGAATTTATAGAAATTACTTCAAGGCAATTCGAGGCTGCTGTTAACCGGTATATGAGAATATTACAAATCTTCTTGTGCCCTACAGGCAAACTTGTAAGAATATTCAGCCTCTATGTCGGGAATTCGTTCATTTAAATCGGGGCTTACTGATACTGCTCGCTCGATATGTTTGAACAAATGACACCAAAGAATTTGTTTTAAATATTGTCGAAGAAGGTCTTACAGTTTCTACAAGAGAACCTACAAGGCAATGTATCCTAATCTGCAGTGAGGCGAGAATTACTGGAGCAACGTTTTACCTCATCATATTTAACTGGATGTGTTGCTGCTTCATATCTAATTATGAAAGTGTTACAGAAATTAGATATCCTAGCCCTAGCTTCTCAAATCTTGTATATGATTAAGCCTCTTTTACAATACACCTAGCGCATTACAAGAGTGAACAAAACATTATGAGACGTGCAAGTTCCACACAGTTTTCCCAACTCTCAAAAATTTATCTCCCTAAAGCCTCAATCAAAAACCCCTAAAATCCCCATAATTACTAAGGATTCCCCCTGAAAAAATTTTTATTATTTATAAAATAAAAAATTTAATTCCTCTAGATTTACACTCGTAAAAACAAAAAAAAACTTCACCTTTCAAGTCCGGATCCGTTTCCCATGTCTTTGCATATTTTTGATTGTACTTTTTTTTATCTTTTGCTTTAGGCATACTTATAATTGATGCGAATAAGTAATATCAATCAACTCGTAGTAAACATAAATGTACTCAATAATAAAATTAATAAGCAATCATCACACTAGATGTCGCTAAAGCGATATGTATAAAATTAAATTTGCTCTGCTAGAATGGATTACCTCAGGACTTATACTGCTTATTACACCTGTATTTTGCTGAATTTGAAAAAAAATATATTGAGAGTTATGAAAATCCCTAAAAATACCCCTAAAAATATAACACCCCTAAAAAAACCCATCCCACTTTTCCCCCCCTAATTTTGGGGGAAAACCCCTAAGTTGGGAACCCTGATTCCACAAGCAGCACATGTTCACTCTAAAGGTACAATTTGAGATTCGCGACCGAAAGAAGCGACAGGGACACGAGACAGGAAACATATGATACGACAAACGTCAGCGACATCCACTCGGAATATTGTGCCCGAGAAACACACATGGATTCCAATTTGTGAACTCAAAAATGACGTTAAAGCAAGCCCAAATACTTCTTGAACGAGTAATTGTAAAACCAATCCATTCTACCACATGATGCAGAAAATTTGTATTCTCTATTATTTAGTAATCACTTATAATTTACCCTTACGTCTTTGTACGATGCAGTATTATGATCTATTTCGGAGATTAAATTAATCAGAAGATTGCCTACTTTATGAGAAAATTTTGAATCCGTCATTTTTTATGCTCAAAACCAGACGCGGCACTACGCTTAGGAAGCAGTCGCCCATCACGGTCGCGCGTCACTGTCTCGCGCTTCAAATGTTCTTCATATAATTGCATAGAGAGCAGACGTATCGTGTTTCGCAACCTATGGTCTCTTGTCGCTTCCCGCGGTCGTGTAGCCTAAATTGCACCTTAAATATGTGGACAGGTTTTATAGTACTTTGCCTGGTAGGACCTGTAATGCAGCGTCGCCTAGGAGGAGACGACTAGCTCAGTTTTATAGACTATTTATTAGTATTGATCGTTTACTAACTTTGAATAAAATAACTTGAAACGTTTGTGAAAAATTTGCTCTTTTTCTACTTTTAATCCTGTTTTCAAAACGTTTGGTCACATGTTTTAGAATCACCTTTTAGTATAACTTTTTTGCGATGTTGATTCTAATATGTATTCCTAAATTATTGGTCCGTAAACTTATATGAGTTTTTAGTCTCTTCTTAAAATATAAGGGCATATGACAGTCAAACAATAATCGACAAAACTGAAGTTTGACCAACATATTCGGAGAAAAATAAACATTTCATCAAACCCGTCTCGTCACTGCCTTCTCGTCACTGTCGTTTTATTTTAATTCACTCCTCTCTGCGCAGACGAGGTGCAAACTCCTGCCATTAAAAGCTTCATTATCGCTAAACACTATTGGCATTCCTTATCTCTCCAGTAGTTGGTAGAAAGAAATACATTAAATGAGCCATTTTCGACTAGTACGAATAATTTCTCATCAGCAATAGTCTGGTAGGTACAAACAAAAGAAGAATTAGAGAGTTTTTGGCAGAAATCAATGTTGCAGGAGCAAATATTGTCAAATATCAAAGTTAATATTTTAACAACATTAAAATATTGACTTACTTGTATTTTAAAACTTTCAAGAAAACAAAGTAATTAATATAAAGCTCTCTAAGTTGGGTCTAGTTAATAAAACACATAATCTCCAAAATGTGTTTTTTTATTTTGATTTAAAAAACTCGTTTTCTGAATATTGATTATCGGAAGAAAAATTTGCAAAAGAACAATGTCTTGTTCGTGCTAAATGCAGAAGGTATATTGTTTGTACTTACCGTATGTACGTACTACCTACTTCTCGTCAGAAGTTTGGAACACTACTCTCATGAAAAGGTTCATTCTTTAAGTTGTTTAGGTCTGTTTTATTTATTGTCAAATCCAATTTATTCATTGGTCGTTAGTCAAGTATGTAACTCAAAATGTCTTGGTCAACCCTCTAATTTTTGAACAAAAAATCCTATTATCCCTTATTTCATCTTTGTCAATTGAGCTTGACAAATATGTTGTTAATTTTTATATTTAAGGGACATCAAGAAACGTTGACACAGATTGTTTGTTGGGTTAAAGATTATTATCGATTCGTGTTTTCCATTCATTTATCATAAAAGGTGTTGCAATATACTCATATGTATTCGACTAGAACTGTAAGTTTTTATTTATGATGAAGGCTCGATGGCCCCTCCTATTCGCTCTGCATTTCAATATTCTCTTCAGTTATATCCATTGTGTTCGGATGTTTCTCTGTGTTCAGCAAGACGACAGCACACCACACACAACATAATGTACAATTGTATTCATACGGTTGGCGATACTTCATCACGATAACTATGCTAATAAGGAATATTAGACAAAGACGATATCAGATCTTGATGCATCAACGGAAAATTAAGAATGCGGCACACCATCTGTAATGATTTTAAGGAGCGCCTTCATTATGCACTTTGTTATAGACGTGAATGTCCTACGAGCCAGCTTTTAGTGGGTGCATCATGTATATGGTAAATTAATACGTTTTTCCCTGTTTGAGTTGCATTCATTATTACATCAGTTGTTTCGCCACGAGTTGAGGTTTTTTTGTGTGAAACATGATGTCGATGAGGTTTCCACAGATTAATTTATAAAGTATGGAAATGAAACATTTTTGTAGTCCAACCCATAACGCCCATAAATGAACTAGAAAATTATTTGCATTGTCTGGAGTGTAAAAATTTTACGTTTGTCAAAAATATCGAACGTCTAATGATGTAATTATTACCAATCGAAGTAATCACACAAAATAATATTCGTATGTCAAAATATAACGAGTGGGAAAATACCGCCATCTATCGACTGATATCATATACCAGAATCATTCATAGAAAGTCATTTTGTTGACTCCGAGAACATTTTGTATAAATATGAGTTTATAAATGTAGAATTAGTTAGTAATTGACTACATTGCCACCTATCAGATCCTAGCATAACTAATATCGTGTCTTAATAAATGTATTTCGTGACTACGAGATCAATTGGTCAAGTTGTACAGAAGTTACATGATTATTAAAATTGAATCAACCATTTTATGTATAAATATAAATAACTATTTCATCTATCCGGACCAGATTTGTTTTTTTTGGCGCTAAACCAGTATGAATTAAAATCATTTTGGTTTATAAATATAACCATCTATCGGATCCTAGCGTTAATATTACGACTTTACTCATTATTACTCGTTTATAAAGATCTTATCTGCATATATATATATATATATATATATATATATATATATATATATATATACTAACAATTACCGATTAGTAACAAATGCTGCAAATGGTTATGTACACATCAAACCGTCACTTATTCAAACAATTCTCAATTTTCGCCAAACTTGCTGTTAAATGTTTTTCTTGGCAAATCGACATTTAAGAAAGTAACCCACAGATTACCAGTGATTCTTTAATTTATGCTAAAAGCGTTTTACTGTCGACTTAGATCTTATGGTATTTCATTAATATATGTACTTACATTTCAAAATGACAAGTAATTTGTCCAAGCTGTAGTTAGGTTTTTTGCATCGACACTGATTATAGGCATAGAAAACTGACTAATTAATGTTTAATAATTATTGGTGCTTTTATTGAGTTATTTTAATTGAGTGTATGTTTTAATTAAAAACTCTTTAATAACAATGAAATTATACCTTGCACTGTATTATATTTATTTATTTCAGGTAATGACTGCTACATATATTTAATGGTAAGTTTATACATAGAGCACAAACAGGTAATTATGAGATTTATCTCATTTAAGAATACTAAATAAGCGTATAATTCTATATGTGTTTTTTTGGCTACACAAAACCTAATTTGTTCAACATTTATTTTCGTTTTGAATCTGAAAGTAGATTGGGACATATGAAACGCCCATGTTAGAAAACGCGATATAACACAGACAGAAAATTGGTATAGTTTTCAAGTAGGGCTTCTGTATAGTTTTATACACAATTTAGTTCCTCGGCTATTGCCTAAAAATAGTCCATCTGCGATTTGAACTCATAGAAGTTACTTTTTCCAATCTCTTCAGTTTCAAATTCTAGATTAGCATTCCAGTCGCTTCGGTGCTAAATTACATGTGTAAGCAAGCAGGCACCGTCTTCTATTACTAAGATGATCCTTATTTTTGTGATTTTTGAATTTTTATTCTTAGAGACTAAGTTTTAAGTTTCCATTTTAATATAATAGGCGCCGCCTCGCAATGTATTTCTCATCAGAATAACAATTTTTGTTTCCGTAGCAATAACTGTTCAAAAAATATGAAATTTGACTTAATAGTTCCCTAAAATAATGTAATGTAACCCCTCGTTTATATATTATTTCATACGATTTCTCGACCCCCCACCTGTAGATCACTTTTTGTCATATCAAATTGCAGCAACCAGGTATTTATATACTCAATATATTCAAAATTCAAAACAAAACCTACCTAAGCCAGGTCACAATTGCTAAACGACTACTTTTCATCGAGAACTAAATGTATTTTTAATCAGGGCTCCTGTTAGTAAAAAACCTGTAAGTGAACATACCTTAACACTATTAAATCAGTAAGAGGTTATGATGTTATATTGCATCCGCAATATCGTTAAGATTTATTTTCCTTTAAAATGAGCTGGTCATCGTTTTCAAAATAAATATGTATTCAATATTTCACTTTTTCTCAAACTACAGTTTTTCTTACTAATCTATAGTATTGGGTATAGAAAAATAATATGCAAAATGTAAACAGAAGAGAAAAAACTAATAAAATGGTATACAAAAAAATATTAAAAAAATGAAATATTCATTCAAATTATCAATTACGTGTATTTAGAAGTGTAAACTGTTATCAGTAATGCCTTGCCTTGTACATGTCATATTCAGAAAAATCTTTATACCATATATGAATCAAAAACAATTATTGGTACTGCACTTGCAAAACTGTAGGTGGAAACAGTAATTGGACCCCAAACGGTTAACTGTTATATATCCTTCAGATTAATAGCTAAACTCTCCAAAAATGACTCCAAAATGCCATAAGGTAACAGGCTTAAAGTGGCATTACCAGGTTCCAAAAAATTAAGTCCACCAAAAAAATAGTAACAATCTAAAATATTACATTGCAATTTGATGATTCTGTTTCAACAACATGGCTACAGCTTACCTCTTCCAAAAATTTCCGTCATTATCTTATATATCAACTACATCACGATGCCAACGAAATATGCAACTATAAAATTATCTTTTACATTCCGGGACGAAATGGTCTTAAGGAGGGGGCCATGTTACGAAAATTCATCCGACAGCTGGTGCAATCGGCCATCAACCAATTCGTGGAAGGTACATTATTCCGATACTTCTGAGAATCCGAAATGTTTCGTCTCTCAACAGGCCGACCACTGCCGTTACTGGGAATTCCCTTAAAGCTTCCAGAACATGAAAGAGTTTCCCGATGGTTCGTGGACTTACCAGGCAATTCGGAGAGAAATATATAAATATGGACAGCTGGCGATAGAAGGCATTCAGTTTTCGACGGTCGTATTGTATAGTTAAGATGAAATGTAAATAGTTCTTGTGAATATAAATTGTGTTAAAGTAGTGGAAATAAATTAGAGTGAGTTGGACTGTGCTTTTAAATAAATCCAAGAACTTAACTGAACCCGTGTGTGAAAATAAAAACATTACAATAATCTCCTAGATAGCCACGTCATGTAGAAAATCACACAGCCACAGAAACTGCTTACTCTAAGATGGCTAGCACTCAAATTAGTTCAGTGAATATTAGTCAAAAGCTGGTAGAAAATAGAAAATAAATAGTTCAGTGAACCTACATAATGAAATGGCTTCAATTTTTCACACGTTACAAAGTCCCTTGCCAAGTTTCATCAGCATGTAATGTATAATTTACATTGCCGGTAGCTCCCAATCACACTATATAAAAATAAAATCATTTTGAGAAATACATATTTTAAAAGAAAGTCCTAATGGATAATTTTAAATTTATTTGAAAAATAAAAAACACATTTATAGTTTTCAGAAAACTAACATTCGTTTTAAGTGAAAAGTAGAAAAAAATGAAAAATCATAATTTGCCCAGATTATTAGAAATTTAAAAGGGAACCCTTAGTATGCAAGTCGCAAGTTGCAGTTGACCATTCTATTATATATATTTTTTCTTATCTTACATTAGGTTGTTCTACATCTTGAACTAATAGGATATGATCCAATTTTATCTACTGAAATAAAAGTCGCACATTTTATTGTCGGAAATATTGTACATTCCCGCAAACTTTACTATCTATGTCCATTATTCCACACATTTCAGTCAGTGTAAATGGCAAATGAATTAAAAATTGCTAGAAATATATTGGGTATAAAATTAGCTAAAAAGTCATTTCTGGTCTCATAACACTAACTTCAGAATCACTACTTACGTACAGTTTATTAAATAAGAATGACATACTTTTTTGCATTATTAAACACTCTAAATATCACCCTGTATTAATTGTGTTACAAACTATACTTTATGATGGCACAATATTATTAAGTTTCAAAGAACAGTTTTCATGGCGTTCCACTTCACAGTCTACATCGTGATTATTGAAATGGAAAACATCATAATTCTAAATTAAATATTGATGGGATTGCATTTGATTAAATACAAACAAATTAATTAAGCGTCTGGTATTATGAAAGTAACATCTAGCGTTCGTTTATGTAAATAATGCTAAAAGATATACAGATTGCTAATACAATTACGATTATTACGATATTTCTGTGCAGACAAAATAATCAAAACCGAGCAGTAATCATTGCTAGAAAACATTTGATATAACTGAATGGGTTGTAACAGTTGTTGTAAATTACACAATTTTTTAATCATCCTATTTTATGGATTAATATGAAATTTATATATATATATATATATATATATATATATATATATATATATATATATATGTACTATATATAGATACAGCGTATATTCATCATTATCGTCATCATATATATCTATATTCCACCGTTATTTCTTGGTGTACCTGTCCTTACTTGTTCTTTTCTCATTTCTGTCCAATAGCTTCTGTTAGGGCATTTTTGGGACCATGTTACAAATATTAGGTTTGTCCCAACTTGATGCAGTGTACCGTTACCGAATCCTACGATACACCGTTCAGGAAATAATAAAAATAATAGAAAGTTCATGTCTGAGATTTGTACGATTCCAGTTTTAGAGTTAAGTTGGTACGTTTTCGAAACTGAAATAATACGGAATTCATTGTCTGCAATTATCAGCCTGGTCAGACATTAGGTTAAAAAGTGTATTTAATTTGTTCACAATGATAGTGATTATAGCGGAGAAAAATGACAAATTGTCAACGTTACTTTTTGATTTCGGGCTAAATGCATTAATGTTTTCTTTAAAAAATATAAAACAAAATATAATTTTACTCCCCATTTTACATTACTTCCATTATTATAGATACGTTCATCAATAATTTGCTTGGTTTTACTAATATTTAATTGGACTCAATGGTTTTTTAACAAAAAATAATCTTATTTCCATTACTTACCTCTTAATGGCATAGAATGTAGTCGTTCACACGTAATTGGAGAATGGAACTGTCCAAGTCATAACTATCAATTACTTAAAAAATCGTGAGCTGAGAAAACCGTACGAGAACCGTTCATAAACAGTACACACTGTGGATGGTACAAAAAGCTGAATCATTCCATGTACCGTGCAAGCTCTTGTAGGTACTCTTTTGAGACAATTCGCATGCGCTGAATCGTTCATTTACGGTATTGCGTCAGATTGTTGTGGGCTGCCTGCATAACTTTTTTGGCTTTAGCATCCCTGTATAAATACGCCAACGTTTCTATGTATGCTTTATCTCATCTAGTTTTCTATGGGGGTTGATTACAGTTTACTCATTACTGACTGATAACTTGGAGTGTGTTTGAAACAAATTAGACGTATCAGGCTTAGTGGCTTAATACTATGCGGGCGCGATTCTCGAGGTGTCATTCCTTTGTACCCAAGACAATATATATTATATATTATATATAATATATATTGTCAGGGAACCTTCATCTGTTGCGCTTCCCACAATTGAATGTCCTCTCGAACAGTTCTTTATGTATTTGATACATTTCGTTAAATTTGAAGACGCGAGATGTAAGACCGACATGTATATGTTGACGAGGTGTTTCTCTACCAGAGTATTTTAGGAGTTAATCCGCTATTGTTTGCTGCAGTTCACCCTGACTTCACTTCTTCCACTTCTGGTATTTTTCCTTTGGTTATCTATGTTTTAAAAGTTTAGTGAGCTTTATAGAATTCGGTGACATGCTCAATTAATTCGGTTCTTTCCGTTATTGCGATGTTTTCTTCTAGTAAGGTGACTTTTCGCGATTATTTTTGCTATTCTAAGTAACTCATTTCTAATAGCATATTCTTGTTATAATATTTATTGTCCTTGTACTCTTTTTTCTTATTGGCTTCTACAATATGAGGTTTGTTCCTACCTGCAGTTTCCATACCGCCATGAAACTGTCACGAAATCGCGTGCATCGAATTTGTGCGCAACTGCGAGTTAAGCATTGTATAGTCACAAAAAATATTAGTTGGAACGGTTTGTGATCTGAACTCTGCGACCTGCATTCCATAACCTTAATTTATTGACAGTTTCTGCTGCACATGATTAGTAAGAATCACCAAACGATTCTTGCTCTTTACCAAGAATTCAAATGACGATGCGAGAAACGGTACATCATTTGGTTGGAACACCGTGATGCATCGTTTACTGAACCGTCATAACTTGGTTGGAACAGGTTTTCTTGAATATTCATGACGCTGATCGTCACATGTACGGTTTCGCAGCGGGTAGGAACAAACCTATGGTATATTCTACATGCTGGATTTGAATTGTCCTTTTCAGTTCATTTATTACGGATAAAAACCGTTCGTTTCGTATTAAGGTCAATTCTTGCTTGTGGACGCTTCTTTTTTACATTTGGCGTGCTTACATTTTTGATTGTGCTGATGTGTTGTTGGGTAAACTAAATTTCATTATTAGCTGATTCCTTCAAACCACAATTCGAAGTCTACTACCAATTGGATTTTCTTCAAGGATTTCTCTGATGAAGTTGTGAAGTTGGCCAGTTGATGAGTAGACTCCAAGCATTGTTTGGTGATCCTATTCTGTGTAAAAATGTAGCTTTATTTCCATTACACTTCGATTACTATACTACAGAACACAGAAGGACAAGTGTGGAGTAAATAAAGAGCTGAAAGGTAGCACCTATCAAGACGAAGACACTCTGTCCTTGTGGCAACAAGGTTTTTTAGAATAGGTGCAAAGACTTCATGAACTTTTCCACATAAGATATTTTATGTATTCTGAAATCAAATCTTCAACATTCGTTATATCCCGAAGTAATCATTGACGAAATACGATTTTTTTTAGGTTTCATAAAATTATGAACATCCATGTCAAACAATATTCAGTATCTTATAGTTTGAATGGTTTTCAAAATTTATTGCCAACTTACAATTTTATTTGACCTTTAATCATGTCAGAAGCCAGTAATTTATATGAGTAACACCAGAGGCATAATGTTGAACTTAATAAATTAATACAAAATCCTAGGCGACTCTTGGAAACTCAGTTTTATGAGTTCTATGCTTAGTTAGTTAATTTTTATTTTATTTCTTTTTTGTTATAAGGAACAATTAACAATTAATGTCTAAAGTTCCCATTTAAAGTGCAAATTAGGCAATTAATAAACTATGATTATTAAACTATCCAAATGAGAGTATCAAGTTTTCGACAGTCTCTTGGTGGAACTCTGTAATTTTATATTAAACTTGTTTAGAAACTACACTGATACATTTTGTCGGTTGGGAAAAATTTACATTTTTGTATTATTTCATATTTTTGGCTAGTTATGCTAACGCTGAAGTAAATTCTTTCATTGCATCAAATTCTTGCAACTCTTCAATTTTCAAGAGGGTTATATATGTAATTTAATATTACGTCTTGTTGAAGAAATTATTTAAAAGCTAAATTAACAAACAGTCCTAGGATAATCACGATACCTATCGATTTTTTTCTCCTCTTAAGTGTTTTTGTAAATTATTTATTTAATCGTTTAGTTTTCATTTCCATGGATATTTTTAAATATGACCAAACAGCAAATAAAACCTCTCCGACAAGTCATGAGTATTATGCGTTCTTATAAACTGGATTCTTGATAACCCATAATAAAATTATATAATTTTATAATTGTGGCTTCGCTGCCATTTGTTGTGAGTTTCTCCGGCTTAAGACACACAAATCTACCTGAAAAATGGCAACTTTTAAAATATTATTTAATTTATGAATATGTACTCCCTCCCCAAATTATATGATTTAATTATATTTAATTGGATTTTTATTGATAAATAAATGTAGGCTCATTTGAAACAATCAGGTGGTAATAAAATTGTATTGTAATTATTAAATATCGTATGTGAATGTAACTTTCAGTTTGGTAAACATGTACTTATTTTCTTTAGGCTGTAGTGATAACTTCTGAATAGAATTGGCACAGACTAATTCTCCAAATAACGTTATTAAGAGTGCTTGCTGACTTTAAAGTTTGGGGATTATAAAAAATATATATTTCTATAAAAATGGATTTTGAATAATCAGTTGTTTGAGCCGATGTGATGTGCTGATGAACATTATCTTATCATAGGTATGAATTTCCTTCAATTCTTTATAGTAAAAATAATGCTCGTCATTTTCTTATTATTATAATACGCCGCAAATTTGGCCCATTAATACCGTTCAGACTGTTCCCGATTTAACTATCAGTTAAACAACGAAATTGAACAACGTTAAGGAGTTTATCACCCCCTTATAGAATCGGCAGGACTCATTTAATTTCGCTTAGGATATAATACTTTACCGTCAGCAATGCAGAAAGGGCTTCAGAAACAAGTGGACGAAATGTTGAAACTTGGAATTATTCAGCCGTCTATTTCTTGGTGCAGTCCCTTATGATTAGTTGAAAAGCGTTGTGAAGAATATCAAGTTTTGTTAAAATGAAGGCCATGCCCCCGATTAGTATACCATGATTTTAGTGAATTCTATCTTAAATAAACTTAGAGATGCCACTTAGATGAATATGCCTCGACCCATAACTAGTTTTGCTGTATACGGGAAAGGATTGATTGTTTTTTGTGTTACACCTTTTGGTTTATGGAATAGTCCCAAAAACTATGGTTAGATTGAAGGTGTAGGATGAAAAAATGAGGCTACCCGTATAAATAAAACAATCAGTACTAACATTTTGTACATTTAAAAAATGATATGACTTAGTAAAAGTGTTGTTTTGTTGATTCGCTGAACTAATGGTATGCTTTAACTTCTTCAGTACCCTATACGATTAAAATGTCTTGGAGATATTCCAATATCACCGACATTATCCAGGATTGGCCGTTATTGCCTGTATAAAAAGCAATGCATTGATAACTTTCTCTACTTTATTTGTTTTGAGAATGTTTGCGACAACAAAGAATACATGCTTTATTCTGAAAGTTGTTCAAGTTGTAATGAATACTTGTAGTAAAGCTAATACTTATTCGTTAATAAATTAATTTGAACTGTCAAATTTTAAGGTTAAAGTTGGAGAACTGACTGGTCATGGTTAAAATTCTTCTTCTTCTATGTATTCATTTACTTTTATAAAACTTTGACTTTTGACTTTAACGGGATTTCTCGAATATCAGAATTCTTTCATCTCTTTTTGGCAAATGCACTATCGTATAACAAAATCCCACCTAGGAGCGCCACATGAAATTCTGAAGATAAGCCTTTCAAATTCTTCCAATTTCAAAGAAACTTTGTTTATTTCACATGATCTTTAGAATGTTTTAGTGCTACCCTGTATATATCATATTAGCAGTAAATTCTCTTATATCAGTTTTATCGTCAAACATTTAATGTCAAATTAGATTGTAAAGCATTATTCAGTGGAACTGTCATCTTCTACCAAAAGTGTGTTGTTTAACGAAACTCAATTGCTGATACTACTTAGACCCTGATTAAAAGTCGGCACAATTTTTCAGTTGCCGACAAAGAACTCCGGGTTGTTAGCATTAATATTTAAAAATTCTGTTGTTAGATCGAAGGTACTGAATTTATCTTATTTTCGGAAGTGACGTTTCTACGTCAACCAAACACACAGTGGAAAATTAAGGCGTATCCTAAATTCTCATTTCTTTATTTCTACAGATACACTGTTTAAATATTTTATATTTTTGAAGTAGCATATTTTTGATACTTATTGCGGTATCTTCTGACAGCTGTCTAATAGGAAACGCTGCAAATGCTTGATAATACGCTCTCCATGAAATAAAAATCTAAATGATAGCATATAGTTCTATACCTTTTTACTCACATATATTTTTGCATATTTCGATCAGAACTGGAAAATGCTTGCTCATTGAACATAATATCTGATGAAGTTGATTAATCAATTTTTCATCCTTTAATTTCAGCAGAGCCCTTGCATTGTATGCCGATAATAGCAATTTGTCTATCTACCACAAATAGCTAAATATCTTCAAGCACGGTTTTCCCTTATTCTGAAAACATGCATTGTAAAACTCAACAATCTTCCATAAACCTTGCATAATTTATTTAATAATAATTCAATTCAGAGTTTCGATTTTGTTGATTTATAAATGGCCAGGAGAAATGATTAGAATGACAAACGTATTACTGATTAAAATTGCTTCAGCAGTTGTTGTGAATAATTAGATTACAACAAATTTTCCTTATTATCTATAGTTTAAAATACTCAGATAAAGATGTCTGTTCATTCTTTTTCTTTAATTCTGTGATCCCACGATCTCTACTCATAATATAGTTTCACCCACATATGTCTACTGAAAACAAGGTATTTTAACATAAAAGATTCCAAAGAAAACTAAAAACCGTTATTCTTGTTTTGCAATCATTATAAGCACATAATTATACATAACACTCAAATATGTTTTAGGATTGCTGAATAATATTTCTTCTCTGTAATAAATTAATTATTGCTAAATCTCATTTAGTAATAATTTTCATTCCTTAAACGCATACTAACTAGAGTTTATAAATTCACCTTTTATGCTCATGTTAAAATAATTTTTACATAGAGATCTTTTGCAATATAGACTTGATTAATGGCTTAACCAATGCTTTTCATTTTGAAGTAAGTGATGCGAAACATTGCTGTTACATAAGCCTTTAAATAAGTTCTGCCGCTTCAGCGACCGTAGTATGTTTATACGTACACCAGATTTGCAAAGAAAAAATTTAATTAACATATGTATGAGGAGTTTTCATTCAATTGGAAAATATGCGTTATGATAGGCCACCTGTGTGCTGTCATCGAATGAAGATTTTTTAATAAGCGTCAGGCATATATAATTTTTACCAAAATGTGATTAGTACATGTATGTTCACGGTCAGCTCCAAGTCTCAAGACGTTGGAAGAATTTGTTATTTGAGAAGCTTCTTATTTGAGCTTTGGGGTGTAAACAGTATCAAAAGCAAAAACCTCGTTTTCGTTCCAAATAATATTCCCAGACCTAAATCACCTACGTCCGAGAATATGAGTCGCCCACGTGCAACTAGGTCACAGTTTCTTTAAACATGTAAACAAATTGCCAACATTTTTTTAAAATAAAATATGGTTTGGCGTGGTCTAAGGGATTTTCTTCCGAGCGTTTCATCTGCAACTACGGTAGACATCTTCAGCGACGCGAATGTAAACTCCTCGCTTGAAAAAGGACTGTCCAGCAGTGAGCTATCAGTATTTATTCCTGGCTATCGGACCACGTCTGGCCGGTGGCAATCAAGAGGGCGGGGCCTGCAAGACTCATCGAAGGTTTTGCTTTCGCACCCCTTGAAACGGGATAGCATATTCTATTCAGTTGTAGACTTCTTTTCTATTAAAATGGTTCTGTAAATTTTTGTGCGAGAGTGGTAGTGTAATGTGGTTGATAGTACATGTTGATATTGTATAACGTGGTCTCCTTATAGTAATGATGCTCTGCGGCAGCCTATTTTTCCGGTAACAACAATCGGCAATTTCATTTATGTTCAGATATACGAGTGTCGATACTCCGCTACGTGGTACTGATATAGACAGCACCACATGAACAGAGTATCCTGTAAAGTCCCGATAGTGACAGTGGCTTTATAGGATCCTTAAGAGATCGGAGTAGGTGTTGCGTTGGTTTGAAATCCGTTTTAACCTGATAATTCCTGAGCAACAAAGCTGCCCGTAAGTTTTAAGTGAATCTTGACCTTGTCTCGGATTAGAATTCTGTCGTAATTTTAAGAACCTACTTACATCATGGGGCCGGTAACCATTCACCTGAAATGCTCGATCTAAATTGAGTAATTCGGCTTTTAGAGAACGTCGTTAACAGATTCCGGTCGATCAGTCCGCGAGAGTCTTAATATACATTGTGATCAAGGGTGCCGCCTTTGTTATTTCTAGAAACACCAGTTGTCTATGTTTTGTCTTTCTCAATGGTGAATTGAATTCGTGGATGAATGCATTATATTTAATATTTGAACGGGAATTAATTTCCGCGTAATTGGTAGCTGATCCTGTCATGGATCGATGGTAAAATTACGACGTCACATCTAATCTCATTAGGTCGGCTTACATAGTTCATCAGAGTATCGATAAAATTTGCCAAAAGCTATTTTGTTGTTATGCAACGCAAGAGGTAAATAAATCAACTTTGAGTACCCTGTAGGTACACTGAGAACCAAGTCCTTTCAGAGTCTATGCACATGGATCCTTAAATTTCTCTATTTTTCAAGTTTTGTTAATATTATTATTAAATTTATAAAGTATTGCCCGTAACACTAACATTTTGACCCTTACATTTATTTTTATTAAATTCGAGAAAAATTTACTGCTGTAAGCGACTAACTTTTATGGCGAACTTAAAAAATAAAGATGTAAAATTTCAGAACAAAAACTAGAATTCACCAAACTTGTTCAAATACATATGATGGTAAGACCATATTTTCATGACTAACCCTGAAAATGTCAGTATCGCAAATAATCATCCCCATATTCATTATAAAGCGTCAGGATTTTCAGAAATACCTTAATTGTCCTCTTAACCCAATTATCCTTTACATGTACATTCCCAGGGAATTAAGATGAGAAGAGAAACTAAATAGGGGTAATAATGTTTGCTTTGGATCTCTCTGGCGGGTTATAGTGACAGTAAAGGCCACGTTGCAAATACTGAAAATGTACATTCAACTTATAAAATCCGTTTTTAGCCAAATAATTAATTTGTACATAGAAATCTAGAATATTTGTACCAGTCGACCAATATAATAAATGTTGATAACAAAATGAATATTTATTTCTTTGTAAAGAGTTGATTTCCCAATAACCATGCAATAACGACTTAAATCAATTAATTTAAATGTGTTGTTTAATATTTATATGATCATAATTTTGAATTGCTACTTCTTGAGGCGCAATTTGAGAACTACTGCATTTTTTTGTGACAAAAGTCACAGTGAAATAATGCAATCACCATAACATGACTCGAAACACATTAGTGTAACTAACAGTACATTGCGATAGAAGTATAGAAGGGAATATGTAAATTTTAATTATAATATTTTTAAAAAGTAGGCCATCGAAATACATAATTTTTAAATAAATTAAGAATTTCGGGAAGCCTTTGTTATATATCAAGGAAAGGCGATACTATATGAGAATCAAACAAAGATTTTATTTATAAAAATTTTAAAAAATGAAAATTGGGTAGAAAAATATACTCAAAATAAAATTTGGAGGATTAAAGGAATTTAACAAAATTAAGAAACTGAAAAAATGAAAATGAGATACAGATACGAACGCAAACTTTTCTTTCAGCCTTTATAAGATACACATTTCGATAGCACATTATTAGGTTTAGTCAGCTTAAGCAATGTATTTTTTACGACTTTATTAAAAAAATGTAAGTTCTTCTCTACATTCTATAAAACTAATATGCATTCATTGTATGTATAAACCTTCCGGAAGAAATTCTCTAAATAATAATGAAAACCGTAGTTTAGAAAAGTTTCGCTGGCAAACACACAGAGGCGGATAGCCACTTGGATTTTTAAAACTGCTAGATTCTTTACAATTATATAGTTATTAGTTTAAATAGAAGTGAAATATGAACTAATTAACCACATATATATTTGAAATTATTACTTAAATAAAGACTTTCAAAGTAATTGGGTAATAAACTTTCAAATGTCAAGTGCAGATGTAAACTATGACACTTTAATATTTTACTATATATTTAAAAAGAAAAGGAACTTTGATTTGTAAATAATGATGGTAATATTGTTGTGTTATTTGTTTATTTATTTTTACTGCAATATCTGCAATCTCGACAAAGAGGTTAACATTGTCAAACATCTTTTATTCAAGAAATACATTTTTCTTATATATACAATTTGCAATATACAATAAATGTTGACCAATTATAATTTAGTACTCATGTTAACCCGGTAATATATTGGTTTGTAGGTTGAGCAGAAGAAAACCCTTATATTATTATAGTGAATGTACCAAGTTTTGTTGCGTAACTTTAGTATTTTGTAAGCTTATAAATTGTTTAATTCAGGTTCCAAAATTATTATATGATAATAATATTAACATAACTGTGAAGGCTTATGAATGAATGTTACTTTATAAATATTAATTGACTTTGTATGATAATCGTAATCAAAATCTAATTTTATTTAATTCAGATTTGAAGTTTATACCTGTTTTTCAATTGTATCATAAAAATGTGCAAAGTAATTTTAAATGTAGTAGGTGGTCAAGATGGTAAAATAAATTTCGAACTAGTAAAAACATTGAAATTTAACTATAAACGTCTTCTCAAAGATTATCTTTCATCTGGCCTGATCAAGGATTGAATTACATCCTAAAATTTCAGCTAAGCCTGTGATGGACATCCTTAAGGGATTATTGCTTAATTCAGTGTGCGTCCTAATACACATCAATCTCTTGCCGCAAATTAAAATCCGATATCAGATTGCTGCAATAGTTAATTGTTTCATTAGTATATGCTAGAGACATCCTTATATTTTAAGGATTGAAAATACAAACAATGTGTTCCATCATAGTACAGGCAAGATATGTTGAGATGTTCAGTAATTTTACCGGAGCTTGCATAATTAGCATATCGCTGTAACCTGGAAAAATTGTTTATGTAGTTAAAATCAGAATTCAGTTGATTCAGATGAAATGGCAGCCAGAATATTTTAACGCAAAGTAAATATCGGCATATAGGGGTTTCAGGGAAATCTAACCCACAGAGATCCCATATAGCGAACCGTGCAGTGTGTAACGCCGTTTGCTTGTGATTCCTAGCATACAAAGGTAGACTTAAAGTTATCAAACCTGTTATGATACTATCTTTTCTAGATTTTACAATCCATTGAACGCAAGACGATATATCATTTCTAATCGAGAACTTTCATCAGTTATGCTTCACTCAACTGTTTGAAACCTTAACTAATTATTTATTATTTCCCACTTTTAACTGAATTTAAAATAAATAAAAAGAAATGGAATTTAACATTCCAACTAACAAGAGATAAACGTGACGTCGAGATATACCGGGTGGGCCATTTTAATCTATGCACCGGAATTGCTTCATTCCTAAGCATAGTATAAAAAGAAGTTTATACAAAACTTATTCAAGGCGAAGGGAGACACCTTTTGTTGCAATTATTTTGGACCTTGCGCATCATTTTCAATGTTATTGAAGGTCAGGATATTTTTTTTAAATGGGAACCCCTGTTTTTGACACCGCATTAGCGAAGCGCGGGAAATTTTAGGTCTGAAGTGATGTTAATCCAATTTTTGTAGCCTTCAAAAGGTTATTTCAAGGTCAAAAGCTTAAAAACCTGAAATAGCTATTTTTCACATTCTTATTATCGTATCACAATAATAGAAAAAATATATTTTGAAATAAATTTTTGTTTTTTAATAATTACTGCTGATTTCGTTTATTTCGTTTAATGCTTGTGCTAATAAGGTATTTAACATGGCGTAAAAGAAGAAAACAATCTCTGTACACTTGTTCAACCAAAAATATTGGTAAAGTGTAAAAATCTCTAGTTTAACATAGTTCTTACATCAAGGTTATATTCTCACAAAGAATTGTATCTGTATCACCTCAGACGTAGATGGTGGCCATTTAAAAAATACTCTGACCTTCAAATGACCTTGAAAATGAAGTTCAAGGTCCAAATTAATTGCACCAAAAGGTGTCCCCCTTCGCCTTGAACAAGTTTTGTATGAACTCTTTTTCAAACCATGTTTAGGAACGAAACGATTGGGGTGCATAATTTAAAATGGCCCACCCAGTATATATCGATGAAGGATGATACATAAAACAATTAAATAATTAGCCCTAAATGTATGCAGTTGAGCTATAGAGATTGAAATATGTCGTACGAAATGTTGCATGTATTATTGGTGATACATAGGAATGAAACGCAAGCTGTTTCAGTTATATAACTTGGCTTCACCACAAACAATATTTCTGGGCATTACAATTATTACAACAAAACGTTTTGGTTCGATTCTTCGATGGAGATTTTCTATTATTTCGCGCTTTACCCATATATATGAATCTAAGCATGGCGCGGCAGCGGTTTGCTATGCGTGCGGCATGCCGTCTCTTTCGAGGTCGACTACATTCTAACACATTATACACAATGTGAATGTTCTAATAATCTAATGCAGTGTCCTTAAGAATCCAAGACTTGTTAGAGAATGTGGGATGGTCCAAGTAAAGTCAATTCAATTGAGGATTGTTCGATGCCCGTTTTCATTTGTTTTGTATTAAAAAATATATTTTTGTACAAATTGTTATAAATTATTCTTCATCCACAATGGGATTGTTTCACCTCAATCCTTTTACTATAAGAGATAAATATTTGGCATCACTAGAACAGAAAAAGTGTAGTGGGACAATTTTGAAGCGAAAGCTTCTTCAGCAAGACCTACACTGACCCACATGAAAATGAAAATAGAATACTATAGTAATAAAATGCAAAAATTGCAATTGCATTTGTTTTGGCAGTTCATTGCTATTGGCACCACACTTTCTTGATTCTGAAATACCCATACAACTTAGTTTTCTGTGTACGAAACAGAGACCCGTTTATATATTAAGAGTCTCTTCCTTTATAGAAAATAAATTATAGTAAATGAACAGATATAATATCCAATTAATATACAGTACCGGCACAAAATTTGCTTTTCGTTCTAATAAACATATATTTTTCTGTTTGTTATATTTTTAATTAGAGGCTTGACATACCTGAGAATTGCACGAAAAGGGTCAAGTTTATGGATGGTAGAGACAAGCATGGAAAACTAGAACTCCACAAAAAAAGTCAACGTAGAGACAAGGACAGAAAACTTATATGGGGATTAAAATGAAAGAAAAATAATATTAATGTTAACCGGTATTGTCTTTTTTCAACCAAGGTATGTAAAACATATATATTTCCTAAATATCTATGAAATATTATAAAACTTTTTAACCGACTTCAAAAAGAAGGAGGTTCTCAATTCGTCTGTATCTATGTTGCTTTTTTTATGTTTGTTCACCGATTACTAGGAAACGGCTTAAGGGATTTCAACCATTTTACTTAAACCTGTTTAGGGGGATAGCGAAGTGGTCCCATATTTTTTTCATTACAATAGCTTTTACCGTTTCTTAGAAAATGGGGAAAAACTATTTTTACCTATTCTCATATACTCTATGCCTTGGTGGAGGAGCCGGTATTATTATAAAAATTTGAAACATTTTACTCGGAACGCGCGACAAATTGAAAAGAGATTGGATTAGTTCCGTGATATCTCAAAATGGTCAGAAATTTTTTTCAAATAACATAGCTTGTATTGTTTCTTATAGAATGAGGAAAACTTTTTTACCTATTTTTTTTCTTCTTATATTCTATGTATTGGTGGAGTCGCCGGTATTATAAGCTTTGATGGAGTTACTGGTATTAAAGACCGCCTCCAATTGTCACGTATTATTAAAACTGATTGGAAATAAGACCTGTCGGGTGTTTTTGCGTGTGCGTGTCCGTGTGTGTGTGGGTGGGTGTGTGTGTGTATAATAGATTAATGCATAAACACATAGGTTGCCTTGATTTATAACGTCTTAATTTTACAGTACATAAGTGTGACATTTCAGGTAATAATAAACATTTTTAATGATAAGAAAATATGTATATTTATGTACAAACAAAAATGTTCCCACACGCATCATTACAGTTACAAGCAGACAAATATGCTTCAGAAACGCCTCTTAGACGTCGAATGTACATACTACACATATCATATATTAATTAATATACTATTTGACGACCCTACATATATTTGTGTTCGAAATGTAGAACATTTAGTTATAAGGTTATACAATGTTATATATATATATATATATATATATATATATATATATATATATTATATTCAAAAATATTATATAATAACAGTACATATGCATAGGTATATTTGAATTCTTATGTCTTAAAGTATATATATATATATATATATATATATATATATATATATACACTGCAAATTTTATGTATAAAGAATGTTAACAATACGAGTGCAATTACTTTAAGGGTTTAAGTTACAATAAATCTAAAGCCCTAATAACATTTTTAAACGTTAATAAAATGCTCTATAGCCATGTTTTTTTTAAGTTATGCATATATTTCTAAAAAAAACCCAAACACTTAAACACTTCCGCTTTGGAAACTTCAAATGCAACTACTAAACAAATTATGGGGCTGTACTAATTAATATAACATTACATACTCTTTATATACTTTGGTTGAAAATGTAGCCTCTACCAAAACGTATTACAAACAAACTTATTGTTTATACAATAATAAATTCATATAAGGCTGAGAAAATATATTACAGCATACGAAGCAATAGATGTAAAGTTAATACAGGTTAACATGGATGTTACCATAATACAATAAAACAATTATTTAAATCCAAGCTCGCGCAAACATGAAACATTCTTTATTTGACATGCTGCACATGTATTGATTAGTCAACTGCTAGATGAAGTTAAACTTCGCAATCGTATCAATTCCAACAATGCTCTTTCATCATGTGGCCTACTCAATAACTTATTTGTATCTATATCAGACAGCGCTATTCCTTCCAAGGATTTTACACGACTCAGTGCTACATACATTTGGCCTTTCGCAATTTTTTTTTCCCAGGTCAACAACAGCTTTATCAAGTGTCGTACCCTGTAGCTTGTGTACAGTGACTGCCCAGCTTAGAATCAAAGGTAACATTCTGCGCTCGACGTGTCCGTACCCTTTAGTCGCCTGAAATGTTGCGACAGCAGGAATTATCGCAACCAAGCCATTCTCATCTTTCATTCTGCTCCCAATGGAAACATCATCAAATTTTATTAATACACAATCGGGTAACTCACCTTCTTCAATTTGATCTCTCCGTAAAGCTGGCCATTTCAATTTTTTCACAATCCCCATTACTCCATTAACAAGCCCATCGGGCACAGATATATTTCTTCTTAACATGACTCGGGACTCTTCAGCTAATTTCAACGATGACAATAGACCTCCGCAGTTATTAACATCTTTTGGAATGACATTATTAGGGGGCGTCTTACCATAGGTGGCTATTTCACGAGACTCATCTACAGCGTTTATTACATAAACTCTACGTGTTTTGGCATTTTCTGCAGTCATGACGTCATTGTAAACGTCCACTTGTTTCACAGTGGGATAAATTCGAACTGCAACTCCGTCCGCGAAATCTCCCGTTAAAGAAACCCGTCGACGTTCACATAACAATTCAAGCTGATATGTAGTTAATTCACCAACTCGTAAATTATTTAACAAATCGATGAATTGAATATCATTTCGTTGGCGCATATTTAGTGTCAGCTCGCAAAATGAAAATTGATGCCACAAATTAATTTCGGCTGCAAACCATGATGGCTGCATAAAACACCAGTGACCTTTGACAGGAGGTAGTTGCATAATGTCACCAAATAGTAAAATGTTGACTCCGCCAAACAATTCTTTATTGTTTTTAAGTTCTTGTAGGCGTAAATGGATAATTCTCAAGTTCTCATAAGACACCATAGAAATTTCGTCTACGACTAGCCAATTTATATAGCGCCACTTACGCCTCTCTTGTTCAAGTTTCTGTCCTGTCAAACGTTTATATGTCATGGTATTGCCCTTTTCTATAGGAAGATAAAAAACTGAGTGTAAAGTTTTACCAAATATCTGTCGTGCAGCAACCCCAGTTAATGATGCCACTTCCACAAATTTTGGTTTTAATAATACATCTACCATTGAAGCATAACAACGTTTTATATGTTCCACTAATAATTTAACTAAATATAATTTGCCACTGCCGGCACCTCCCGTAATAATTTTTTTTGTTGAAAATTAAGTGCTCTTATATTGGCAAAGAACAAGTGATCTGGCATCGTTGCCCTTTCGTCCGTGTCATCGCAATAATTATCATCATCATTAACGATATGTTCGTCTGCACCTACCATCACAATATTATTGCCATCTAACGTTTCACGAGCAGCATTCATTGCAGCTGCTTGAGCTAGTGCTTGTTGAATTACTTGCTCTGGGTGTGCAAATTGTTCTGCATTGACATTAGCTTGTAACGGTCTCAATTCACCTTGTCGTCTCAAAAAACAGGATTCAGCGGTCTCATTGTCCAATAAAAGGCTAGTTTCATTACGGAATGGAATGTGGCATACTATTAAATAGTAAAAATATCCTTCTTTATCACTATTTATAGTGTAATACCGAGTACGTAGTACTGCTAGCTTGTCTCTTATACGCATTTTAGTATTGTCTTTCAATTGAATAAATCGTGCCGGTTCATTATCCACATCTCTCAACTCTTCGTCACCATCTTCTTCGCTCCAGACTGGATTAGACATCACTTCAAAACGCACAGCAAATTCAGCCAAACTTAAATCCTTAAGTTCATCGGGTCTTTGAACGTATAGATCAAAAATGTTGTTATAAATAGATGACTCGTTCCCATCAATTCGAAGTAGACGAAATCTCTCATTTGGTTTGCAACTATTAACAAACACCGTCTTACGAGAACTCATCTTAAGAGGCAAATGACACAACCTATAAGCACATTCAGGAGCACTAACTAAACGCTGAGGCAATATTGTCATAGCAACAGAAAATAACTGACGCCACACTGTTCCCCCTTGTCTTTTAGCTCTGGTTACTGTTTCGCAAATGTGAACCACTATCTTGTGGTTCACATTTGCTCACGTACTTAGCGAGGTAATATGATACTGCTGTAACATTGCCACAAGGTTGCACATCAATGTTCCCTTCCCATAGTTCCAGTAATTGAGCATTATAATTGTTCACCATACATTCTTCGGCAGTTCTTCTAAGATAGCAAAATCGTCCACTACTATCCAATGCTTCGTCGGGTCCTAGGCAATAAGTTATATCACTAGGTACCTTGGGAAAACCAAATCGACAGGATTGGTTTTCACGATTCTTGTAGCAAGTGCTTGTGTGCTTATAAATTTGCACATCTTCTACTAACTTTTTAATTGCACTGTTCTCAGGATTTAGAGAACAAGAAATAACTCTGTCAATAATCGCAGTACCCTCTGGTGGTATACCGTCACACCATACCAGCATATGAAGATGTGGACTACCCCTATTCTGAAATTCCACTCGGTACCAATAATCAACAACTGGACCACCCAAACAATTACGATCTGCTTTGATGTAACGCATCAGTGCGTTTACGCGTAGAGCGAATTGTCTAGCAACTACTGCTGGATATTTTTGAACCAAATCTAGTTTCATTTGAAATGTAAGATGTTCGACATTACGAATATTCGAGTAACTAGAAGCGAAAGCAGAAGGCTACGAGAATTATGCGAACCGACCTGAAGAGGGCAGATGTGACTCTGCCGAAACGTCGTCATTTTACCATCGATCCCGGCAGGGATCAGTTATCAACTACGCGGATGAATTCCCGGAAACCACCTAAAACATTTAGTGCCCGCGAAAACTTAAAAACAAATATATATATATATATATATATATATATATATATATATATATATATATATATATATATATATTGAGGGTGCCTTTCACTAAAAATTGTAAAATAAATATATTTAAAAAAAAACAAAAACCGACTTCAAAAAAAATTAACTAAAAAGCATTAAATAATTTTTTGTTACAACCAGTAAATACTTTTTATGAAGTCGGTGCCAATTTGAACAGTGAAGTTGTGAATCTTATAAATGTAGTTCCCAAAATATTTTAACTTTACATTGGCACGGACTTCATAAAAAGTATTTAATTGTTGTAACAAAAAATTATTTAATGCTTTTTAGTTAATTTTTTTTGAAGTCGGTTTTTGTTTTTTTTTAATATATTTATGTTACGTCGATAACAAAATTAATTATTTTTTAAAAAATTTTATTTTTACTTAAACACTTTTTCAACTTTTACACTTTGAATTAAAATTATTACAATTAATTATGCCGAGATTTTGCAGTCGAGGGAGAGAGATCAGAAATTTACTAACTAATACAATGGATGTGCTAATAATCGACTCTCCTACAACTTTACAAAGAATTTATAGGTTCTGTGATGATGACTAAGGTGGCCTTAATAACACGTGCAGATTTACTTGAACAATAGAATATTATTAGCTATTAAGCTCACCTCTAAATAAGCAATTTTGGAGTAAACAGAAATATCAATTACTTGAAAGGAAATATTATAGATAAGCTACAATGTTGCACAAAGGGGTCTTTCATAGTGATTCACGTAACAGCTTCCCCCTATACAAAAAAGTTGATGCCATGCATCAAGTTTTCAAAAAAAATGAATATAATTTCGAGAATTCAAAAATTAATAAAAATAAATACATTATAAGAACATCAAAGTGTAAGTTGTATAAAATTATATATATGCGAGTAAAATACAATAATATAAGTGTATATAAGAATAATATCAAAGGTAAATAAGTATGTATAAATAAAACATAAAATGGTTAAAATGTTAAAAATATCAAAAAGTGTTAGGATTCAAAATTTTAACTAAAGATACAATTTTTTGTTGTTGTACATACATTTTTTAGGAAATGTCTTTGAATTGCATCTCAAGGGATTCTTCTTCAATCTGCTCACCAAGGTGGATGCTACTCCTTCTTCTGGGTATGAAACGTCTAATACATCTTTGAAAGACGCTAGGTACCATTGGCGGTACAGGTGGATCATCTGGTCCTTGTATGGAGATTAGGTGCCTTCTGCGTCTTCTTCTACACTTGCAGAATATGTATAAGCAAATTAGAGCAACGATTATGGTGATGGTAAATATAGTATACCATGATAACTTTTTGGTTACTAAGGGTTGATTAATAATTTCATCTAATTGATCGGAGTATTGGGACAACTTGTGTTGAGCAATGTTTAGATCATCTGTGTTTAATTTGCTTAGTTTCAACGGTTTCAAGTCTGGAAGGTTGACTTTATGTACTAGATCTTCACAACAGCTAAACGGTATATTTACTGGATGATTTCTATACGTTATATTTTGATATGTATCCAGTAACTGTTTGGATTAGACTCGGGTGGATCCGATAAATGCACTACATTTTGGTTGTAGCTTTAAAATAGTATTAACGTTTACTATTTTTATGACAACTTCTCTTCCTTCACATCTAACGGTGATCGGTAGAGGATCTGATATACTTATTAGCCAATGGTTTGGAGCAATTGATTTAATATTATACTCCTTTGCGTAGATTAATATATTCTGACAAGTTTTTGGTAAATAACTGGTTTGCTTGAAAAACTGGTCTTCACAAATTGCATCACTGTCGATTGGATATGGCAATATGTCTGGACAAATTTTCGTTCTTCGGTCTATAGACTTGCAATTGTCCAGGTTATCAAGAGTTACGTAAAGTAGAGAGTCATCGTCTCTAGCAATATATTCATGACCAATTTGAAGCATATTATGTAGACCTGTACGATTATCAAAGATAGGAATTGGATATAATTGGTAAAGGATGTAATTTTCAGGTTCTACCAAAGGTATTTTTAAAACGAAAACTATTTTTGAATCAATTTGGAATGCTTCTAATTCTATTATTTCAGCATACTGTGCTACAGTTGAAGTGTAAACTGGTATAGGTAACTCATTTTTATACAGTGATTCAGATATCTTTTGTATTGAATTTAATAGATCATTGGGTGATATAATTGAACTGTGTAAAATTTTAAGTCTGACAAATGAAATGGAATTTAAAATGTCATCAAGAGTTTCTTCGATAAAACCATAACTTGTCATCAATGATTCGCAAATTTCTAGTACTTTTATTTGCGCTTGATAAAAGGCTAAATCATCTGTAAGGTTAAAAAGTGCGGATTGAATTTCTTGTAGATCTTTGTTAAATGTGGACTCGTCAATTTGCAACTTTTGTATTGTACTATTAAAATTCTTAATTACTGACGTAGTCACTGAAATCGGATTCTTTAATAAATTTTCTATCTGGTGTTCGTCTCGCGTAATGCGGTCAATAGACTGACTATAATATTCTCCATCAGATGAGTCTAGATTTCCTGATATAGCTTTCCATATCGTACCTAAACCGTTAATAATGCCGCGTTTGCGTCTGTTTGAACTTGAACTTATATAACTTTTGGTATCAGCAAATATTTCTTTATATTTCTCATCAACATTGTTGGCAATTTGATTTAAAAGACTAATATGTGTTGACAGTTCTACTTTAAATGCAATCATTCGATTGTTGTTTTCTTTAAGTGAGTCTAGCAAATTATCTAAAATTTCATCGTTGTTTGAAATCGCTTGTTTAATATGACTAAGTTCTTTGTATACTAAGAGTGTCCATTTTGAATTTGATATTTTTAAATTACTTTCCTCTTGGAAGTAAACACCGATCGTATTATTTACTGGTGAAATTTGATATTGGCATCTTGAGATGGTGATTATCCACCAAAGGATTAAAATTCTGAAAAGAAGAAATTTCTAATCAAAATAGGGTTTAAGCCTATCGAAATTTACTTTAGTAGTTTGATTAGTAATTGGATTAAATAATTTTGCTGAGTTTTGATAGAGTTCTTTAATTTCATAAGGGCCATTGAACTTATTTTCCGATTTGTTTTTAATTTGAGATTCTTTGAGGTATACTTTATCTCCTATATTAAATTCAGGTTGGTTTTGGGATACGTTCTTATCAAACCGAATTTTTGATTTTTCTTTTTGATTATTTATTTTTGCTCTTGCTATTTTATAATAGTGTTCCATACGATTATTTAGATCTCTAATATATTTAGAAATTAGGTTTTTCTGATTGTATAACGTTTCAGGGGGTCTACTTGACGTATGCCCGAATACTAATTCATATGGGCTAAATCCATGGGTGTAACTTTTTGTATTATTGTAGCAAATGACAGCGTAGGGTAAAACATTAAAAGGATGTTCTTCGGGATGTTCGGCTGTATTGGCACGTATCATTTCAGAAAGTGTTGCAGAAAACATTCGATTGAACCATTGGATTCTGGATGGTTCACACTTGAAAAAGTTAGTTTAAAATCATAGAGTTCTGAAAGGTCTTTCATTAAAGTATTGTTGAATTCGGGGCCATAATCGCAATGTATGCGCAATGGTGTGCCATAATGTTGAAAATAAATTAACAAGGTGTTAACAACTGAGGAAGCTTTCTTATCATTCAGTGGATATGCTTGAGTAAATTTCGTTAATTCGTCGCGTATTGTTAGTGCATAATTTTTGTCAGGATATTCGAATATGTCTATATTGATTCGCTGTTATTACGAAGGGTGCGCTTAAATTCTTTCTGCAAAATTTTACTTTTTGGCAGATTTCGCAAGATTTTATAAAATTTTCAATATTTTTAATTATTCCTGGCCAATTATATTTTTCTCTAACGCGTCTCAGAGTTTCATTTATACCTCTGTGTAAATTATTTTTTCCACAATGATATTGTTCAATGATTATTGGTATCTGATCTTCAGTTGGAGTTGTTACAATATTTTGACAAATTTTTATTTTAATGTCTTTGTCAGCAAATATAAAAGATAAGATTTCAAGAGTTGGTAATTCAATATTATTTTCAACATAGTATGTTTCATTTGGAATAAATTGATCTTGTGCTTTGTAAAGAATGTAAAATAAATGAGGGACTATTCTTTCTGGGTCAAAAGGAAGGGGTATTATGAAATATCTTCGTTCTTTAATTGAACTACTGGAGAATATATTAATTATTTCGGTACTAAAGTCTGGATTTATTTAGTTCTCCAAGTTTGTTTTGGCAAAAGAAAGTTACTATATTTTTATGGGTTTTATCAAGAAGTTGGGAATTTGTTATCTCGATTTTTGAGTAATCAATTAATGATTTGGTTTTGTAAAGTTCAACAAATCTGTTGTATTCTGAAGTCATTCTTTCATTTTCATTTTCAAGGTTTTGTTGTTCAATAAAGTCATCATTTGAAGTTTCGTCTTCAGTTAGGGCATGAATTTTAGTTTTTGAATGAAAGTTAGTACAGTCTTTGAAGTGATTTATCTTTATGCGTGATAATGCATCTGCATTGCTATTTTTCTTTCCGGGTTTGTAAACAACTTTAAAATTATATTCTTCTAATTTTATCCTCCATCTAGCAAGTCTGCTACCGGGGTCTTTTATTGAGAAAAGCCATGTTAAAGGGCGGTGATCGATTGCGATTGTAAAGGTTCTCCCGTACAAAATCGAACGAAATGTCTTAACGGCCCATACTACCGCTAGTAATTCTCTTTCAATAGTTGAATATTTGGTTTCTGCTTCGCAAAGGGTTCTAGAGGCATAGGCAATTGGAAGATCTTTACCTATAGGTCCTTGAGATAAAACGGCACCTATTGCAAAAGCACTTGCATCGGTTGTTAATATGAATTCCTGTTCGAAATCTGGATACTTTAAAATTGGGTCAGAAGTAAGAATTTCTTTGAGTTTTTGAAAGGATTGTTTACATTCATTATCAAATAAAAATTTTACGTCTTTTTGAAGGAGTCGAGTGAGTGGCTTTGCTATTTTAGCAAAATTAGGAATAAATCTGCGGTAATAACCTGCTAAGCCTAGAAATGATTTTATTTCTTTTGGGTTTTTGGGTTCAGGAAAATTTAATACACAGCTGACTTTATCGGGGTTTGGTTTAACACCATCAGGAGTAATGATATGACCTAGATAAGCTACTTCACGTCTAAAGAATTCGCACTTATCTGGCTGAATTTTGAAATTGGAATTACGAAGTCTTTTGAATACTTCTGAAAGTCTGGAAATATGTTCATGAATAGTGGGTGAGTATACAATTATATCATCCATGTATACTAGGGCTCTTTCATTTTGGATACCAAGAAGGATATTATCCATTACACGTTGAAAAGTGGACGGGGCATTTTTTAATCCAAAGGGCATTCTTATAAATTCATAATGTCCGTTCTCAACTGAAAATGCTGTTTTAGGAATATCGGTTTCATTGATTTCTATCTGATGAAAACCTGAAGCAAGGTCCAGAGTAGAAAAATATTGACATTTACCTAGCTGATCCAATAAATCAGAAATATTGGGTAAAGGGTACTTATCATCGACGGTTAACTCATTTAATTTACGATAATCAATTACAATTCTCCATTTTTGCTTGCCTGAAGCATCGAGCTTTTTAGGAACAACCCAAACAGGGGATGACCATGGGGAAATTGAGGGTCGAATAATACCTTGATTTAGCATATTACTTATTTGAGTTTTTACTTCAGTTCGATGAATCTGAGGATACCTATAAGACTTGGTATAAACAGGTTTGGAATTATTGGTGTCTATCGAATGCTTTATTTCATTGGTGAACGATAATTTGTCACCTTCTAAGAAAAAGATGTCTGAAAATTCTAGACAAAGATTTGTAATCATTTCATGTTCTTCTGGATTTAAATGGTCAAGACGTAATTGGTCTTTTATTAATTGAATCCTATCAGTGAAAGCTGATTCATAAATATTGGAATTGAGATTTAAGATTTGGTCAAAATTATTTATTGGTTCTACAGAAAGGTCTGAAAAATCAACAGATTTTGGGATTGAATTTTCGTTTATGACTGATGTTAAAAATTCACCATTTGCGTTTATTTTCACAACGGCATGAGGTAATCTAACTTTCTCCTTTTCTTGTGCTTTAAGTATGGCATCAGTATTAGATAAATTGCATTTTAATTTCACAATTTTTTCTGTTCTTCCTTCAATTGAAATAATGTTTGAAGTTATAGGTTTGGGAACTTTTTTAGAAATATGACTTGTCGTAGCAATCAGATTTTTTGAGATTGGGTTCTGAGGATTTTGAATGGTTTCTTGAGAAGAGTTTTCTTGTCCGGCTTTGAATAATGGCACAGTTTTGAAATTAGTTATCAATTGTTTGGATTTAAGATCAATAATACAGTCATGATGATCTAAGAAATCAAGACCAAGAATTCCATCGAATTCAATGTCTAAGTTATAAACGAAAACTTTATGATAATCATTAGGGGCAAAAGGAATTAGGGTTGATTCTGTGATTAATAATTTTTCATTAGTAATACCTTGAATTGGTTTACTTTCAGGGTATCTGGGAAAATTCTTTACGACTTTTTCTTTAAAAATTGAGATTGAAGCTCCGGTATCGATTAGTAATTTGTGAGTTTGAGTTCTGTCAAAAATATAATATAAGTTTTTGGAACTTACGGTGAGTAAAGGATTTAAATAAACTGGTTCGTTTGAGGGTTCGTTTGAGTGTTTGTGTCGAGATTCGTTTTGTTGAAAGTTAAAGTTTGTAACTTGTTTTGTATTTCCTCTATGTTGGGTGGTTGGTTTCCCGAGGCTAATTCTTGAAAATTTTCTTCGTTTTGAGAAGAATTATTTTGATAATAATAGTCATCTTGAGAGTAGTCAAATTCTTGTGGATTTTCATAAAAGTCATTATCATAGTATTGTTGATAATTATTTTCATAATCATTTTGAAAATGTTCGGTTTCATAATTATAGTTTGAAAATTCATAATTATGGGGATCTTCATTTATGTGATGAGTTCTAGGATTATTAAAATTGAAATTTCTTTGCGGATTTGGATTATTTATTTGAGGTCTTTGTTGAGAAAATTGGGGCAAAGAAGGTCTGAATTGTTGATTCGTTTTTTGGGTAAAATTAGGTCTTTGTTGACTAAATTGTTGTGGGAAATTGGGTCTCGGTTGAAAATTTGTGTTTCGAGATCCGTTTTGGAAATTATTTGTTGGATTCATTTGAAAACGATTAAATTGGCAATTAGGGGCAATGTGTCCATTTCTACCACATTTGAGACATTTTATTTGAATGTTAGGTTTCTTAATTTGACTTGTAGATTGTCCGTAGATTCCAGACAATTTTGGAAATTTTTGGTTTTCAAAATATGAAAGTTGAAGCTCGCGTTTTATTCTTGATTGCGCTTCTAATATATCTCGAGGGTTTCCTGCACGAATAATTTGTCCTAGTCTGGGTTCTAGACCAGTCAAAAGGGTATTTAAACTCATTGTGTCAATTAAACTGCACTGAGCATTTTTCTGTTCAGGGGTAAGATTTTGGGATTTTTTTACGAATGCGTGCATTTTGGCATTTAAAACTTGTAACCGACTGACAAAGTTAAGTGGGGATTCATTTTGTATTTGTTTCAGTCTTTGTAAGTCTTGGATTAAAGATGAGAGATCCCTTGAATCTCTAAAATGGGTATTTAATAATTGCTTAATTTCTGGATACGTTGTGGGGTTTCTAGAGCTGATAAGTTGTGCCGCTCTGCCACGTAATTTATTTTTTATATGAATACTTAAAAGAAAACGTTGGTCACCAAGGGCCATATTATATGCACAGTCACATGCATTAAGGAATGATTGGAGGAAAATTTGATCTCCATCGTATTCTGGGATAATAGAAAAGATTTCTGATAATTTGTAGTTTTCTACTTGAGTTTCTTCGCTTGACATTGTAGCAAAGTTTGTTGAAATAACTTATAACTAAAACGTTTCTTAATAACTAAATCGCGTTTCTTAAAACTAGATCGCTTTTTCTTTTAAAATTAAATATTTCCACCTTCGAAAATATTTCTCCGATAATAAAAATTCTTAAATATTTCCACCTCCGAAAATATTTTTCCGATAATAAAAAATAATCAAATATTTCCACCTCCGAAAATATTTGTCCGATAATAAAACAAAAATAATATTTCCACCTTCGAAAATATTTTAAATAAAAAAAATCAAATCAATATTCTTAAAATTATAAGGTTTAAAGGAATGATTGGATATTAGCACTGATAATCGTAAAAATGCAACAAATTGAACATAAACATAAAATTAAAGAAACGATTATCTCTTACTTGATCTCTCTTGTTTTCATGGAGCTTGAGCCTTTGTCGTGTCCACCAGCAGTGAGGCAAATTCCGTGTTCAACCGGCTTCTTTCGACTATCTATCTTGTCCTAGCAGTGAGGCTGTGGTCCGTGTTCAACCAGGAAAGTAGATTTTTGGCTTTGGTCCTTTGTTTCGGCAAGGGATTGGAATCCGTCGTTTCCAGTGAGCATTCGCGTGTTCTAGAAACGTTCACGAAATCCTACTGACTGCGCCAAATTTTGTTACGGCGATAACAAAATTAATTATTTTTTAAAAAAAATTATTTTTACTTAAACACTTTTTCAACTTTTACACTTTGAATTAAAATTATTACAATTAATTATGCCGAGATTTTGCAGTCGAGGGAGAGAGATCAGAAATTTACTAACTAATACAATGGATGTGCTAATAATCGACTCTCCTACAACTTTACAAAGAATTTATAGGTTCTGTGATGATGACTAAGGTGGCCTTAATAACACGTGCAGATTTACTTGAACAATAGAATATTATTAGCTATTAAGCTCACCTCTAAATAAGCAATTTTGGAGTAAACAGAAATATCAATTACTTGAAAGGAAATATTATAGATAAGCTACAATGTTGCACAAAGGGGTCTTTCATAGTGATTCACGTAACATTTATGGCGTGCTGCATTAGCGCTCCCCTAATTTATTGTATTTGGACGAAAACTTTGTTTAATATATATTGAATTAAACTATATTACACCAGCTATTTTGAAGAATAGGAAATGGAAATGCTGTGCTATTTTAAAAGTATCAACTTGACAAAATTCCCATAATTTGGTCTGTTATAATTAAAGTGACCACCTTATATATTGCCAAAATATTAAATAGGTGAAGTAAGTTTGGATTATTATAATTCAACCAATTTTATATTTTAATTAGTAATTACCTTACACGTCATATGTTCGTTAACAGTTATATTTAAATTAAGAATTAAATTACAGATAAGGATTAATACTTGGTTCGTAACAAAATAGTAACAATTATTTTAATTCTTCTGAAATTTGTATCCATTACTAAGAATGACACTAATAAATAGAAACAGGGCCAGGGAGATAACAAGAGACAGGAAATATATTTCGCAAGAAGCTTTCACTTCCATCGTTCAGTCTCAAATGACTGCCGCTCTTTTTCTCAAAGTTGCCTTACTATACTTTGTACTGATTGTTCTTTACATAACATCTTTCTTGTAAGTGGTCTGACAGAAAGAAATCACAACAATATTATTAGTAGAGAGGGTAGAAAATATGAATTTTTAATATCGCTTTGGAAAAGTGCACAAAAGTTGTCTTTTGTTATTTCAAGAAAAATGTTTATTACATTACATTTTTTGAGTATACGACGTCTTATGCTCCCTACCAAAATTTTGTAAATCCAAATTTGGAATTTCGATTTGGAATAGCCCGTAATTTTTTTATTTTCTTATTTAGAAGAAAATATTTATTTACAGATTTTTAACTGCATTCAATCTTTTGGCCCTATAGGAACAAAATTTAAAAGAAAACAAAAATACCAACTTTTTAATGGCTTATGGTTTATTAACAAATTTTTTATTATAAAAATTAATAATTTATAAAATCAGATAATATTTTCGGTCATGAAATGGAGTGTTGTATTATGTGTTATTTATTGTAAAATGTTGCTCAAAATTGTGACATTAAATTAACAGATGGATCTAACTGTTTAGAGTCAAAAACGTTAACGAAGTTTCAGCGTCCATTTTTATACACCTTTCCTCGTCTTGCATGGAACAGGTATAAGATCTCACCTCAGTAACTTTATGCTGGGTTTGTTTAATTATATTTTTAACTTCTGATTCTAAAATTTGACAAAAAAGTTCAGTTTCAAATGTCTTCTGGATTTGCTTTTTTCTCTCCGAATTATATGGGGATGAGAGTCACTTATACAAATTGACAAGTTTTCTGGGTGTTCGAAAAATGCATTTAGTTGTATAACTAAATCAATAAATTGATGGCAAATCGATCCTTAAATATCGTATCTGCTGAATTGTTTGCCATCGGCACATAAGCTCTCAAAACAAAAACTGTTAATTCTTTAAAAACAGTTTTTCGGGATAAATATAAAGGCGCAATAGGCGGCTTTCCAAAGAAAGCCATCGGGAATGAGGGACTTTGTCGGGGTTCTGGCTCACTAAATCGGTAGAACATTAACCTGAGGTTATTGCAAGGCAAATTTTGCAAATATATCTCTGATAGGTTCTTATTTCGCAACACTCCACTTCTGATATTTCACAATAGACCGGTTGTTTAGCCATTATTTAGAAAAAGTTATTTCAGAAGTAGTTCCTTGTCATGAAGCTGATTGATGAATCTCGTTAACGGACGTCCGAACACCAATTCCAGTTAAATTATGACAGTGTTTTTTAAGGTAGCTCAACGCGTTCAGAGAAAATCACTAAAATTGAGGGACGACCTAAAAAGTCAGACAAAAATTCATTGCTCTACACACTTTTATATATACTAGCTGTCGCCCATTGGTCGAAATTCGACCAATTTTGTCAATATCTCTGGCAGGTTAAGTAACCTGAAAATCTTATCGTGACATTCTATCCTAGGACTTTAGGGAGAACAGCATTTACACGGAACGGATCCAGATTCGGAACCTCTGTGTGATAGTTTCCTCGAAAATCCTAGATGTCGGTCTTACATCTCGCTTCTACAAATAAGTAAAGAAATTCAAGTTTTTTCAGATATAATTCATAGGACTTTATTTGTGTTCAAATTCGTAATTCTTAAATTAATATTACAACAAAGCAACCGCTAATGGGCTACCCTACATATTTATTTTTTCTAACCTTCCTGTATAGCTATAATTGCACTCAATTCTCAAACATTTATTAAAATCCTCATTATAATAATTCCATCTCATTATATATTTCCATCATCCTGTATATGCAACTGCTCATGGACCACGCATAATATTTTTTAACATTTTTGAACCACCCGGTAAACCATTCTGTATATGCCACTGCCTATGAGCCACCGTATTTAATCTTTTTGTTTATGAAATTTTTTACTATCTTCTGTAACTATAATTCTACTCTGATCTATATTTCAATCATCATATATATGGAACTCTTCGTGGGCTACTCCATAAATCATTTCCGTTTCTAACATTTTTTATCATCATCCTGTGTATCTTTAATTCTTTTCACCCTATATTTCATCTTCCTTATATATACAACTGCTTATGGGTTACGAAATGTTGCATTTCCATTTTCGCCACCCTGTATATGCATCTCTGTAATGGGCTTCCCTATTTAATTATTTTATTAGTAATAATTGCACTGTACTCTGTATTTTAAACACCCTATATATGTAACTGCTTATGTGCCACCCACGAAAAAAATTATTTTGAACATATCTGGAATCGCCCTGTATAATTATAATATACAACGATTACCTTACCACTAAACAATAACAACTCTTACATGCCACTTCCAGTGGTACATGCTCTAAGTATAAACAGCATTGGTCCCTCTATATACAATTACTCAATGTGTTGAGTCTAGCGGCGGCCGCACGCGGCACATTCAGTTGTTTGGCGTTGACATTATGACGTAAATAATGAATTTATATTACATTTTATTTAATAATTGAACAATTATTATAAATTAATATTAGCATTCTGCACTGAAGGTCGTCAGTAGCTACTAAACAAAACAAAAATTAAGAAAATCGGTTGAGAGACAGAGGAGAAAATGGTACCTAATCGTTTTGTCTTTGCCTATTTATATATAGATTTGATAATATTAAAGTAACTTCTGCAAAAATTAACAAATTATGAAAGTTATGAAATAATTCAATATTTATGCCATTTTTGGAAATTTTTTGAAAAATGATGGAATTTTTAACATATACAGTGCGTATAAAGCAGACCACGATACGTTTAACCTTTACTAATCACATTCAAGGCAGTTTATTATTATTATCACTCTAGCAATCATTTTAAAGGAATATTTTAGTGTTTTTTATTTGGAAAAATTCCAGACTTGGATTAAACTACCAGCCATCTGGGGCACCACAGACCTACACTGAGATTAGCACAGGAATTTTCAGCCTAGTTGAAATTACTAAACAAGTTTCTTATGATTGTTGAAAATCAGTTGAGACCCTTGATCGTTAAGTGTAAACAAACTAAATACATGTAGTTATTTTAGCCACATAATTTGTGTTTTTTGTAAAGACCGAGTAAAGTCACTTTTGAACGTAATTTCTAGTAAGTTTTTTTTTCAATAGAGACTAATATAACAATTCCTAGAAATATTTACATCATCAAGCATATTAATTTATATCGAAGTGTTTATTTTTAATTTTCACTGAAGTACAATTGATTATGAAATTCTATTATAATCCGCAACAACTCTTTATTGGCTCTGTTTAATGCCATTCAAGATCTTATCTCGACCTCCATATTTGGTACTTTCTTTTACTTCTTCATGTAATATCAAGGATAAGCCACTAAAAAACAAACTCCGTTGATGGTTTCATATATTTCAAGGTTCAGTAATTAAACCCATGTAGTAAATTATAGCTATCACATTCACGTTGTTGTCAATATAATATTTCAATAAGTTTTTTAGTATGTTGTGAAACAATTGAGTTCGTAGGTAAAGTACGTGATCATCATTTGTTGGCAAAATAATGGTATTGTTTTATTTGAAATAATTGTTTTGCTATGATATCATAATACACTATAAAAAGTTCAATGGCAATTTGAGTAACAAGAAATACAGTATTCTGTGGTGTGTGTAGTTTTCCTCTGGAGTTTTATGTTCATGTTTGTGGTAGGGTCCGACCGAATTTTCGGTTTCGAACAATTTCGGAGTTAAATTGTAATGTTGATTTAATTTTGGTTTCGACAGCCAATCTGCTAGTTTTACTATCAGGTACTATATAAACTATTTTTTCGATTTTAGCGAGCTTTTTATGAAAAAATAACAGCAAACTCGTTGCACCATGACTTAAAAATGTTACACAACCAAATTTTTTGTTTTTGTGTATACCATGCAAGGTAGTGTATGGATCGAATTACTTTCAGTTGACAATAATGGATGGAGTTACTTTACACAAAAATTTTCTAAAAACGTGTCTAAGATGTCATAGGGTACAATTTTCCATATTTGAGGCCAAACTTACGATCAGGATAATACTTTAAATTAAATTTTTTCACTCTTTTCATTATTCTGTTCGAAAGTTGGATATTCTGTTTAAAGAATAGACTTGTCCCTCCAGACACTTTCAAGAGCGTGGTCAAGATCACAGTCAAGGTAACAACTGAACGAGAAATTTCCTACTCTTTTCATATCCTGAGTCCAAAGTAGTACTCAGAAAATTTGCATTAGTAGAAATAGTTATTTTGCAAAATAACATACATTGTATTCGCTTAATCATCTACAAATGGGAAACTTGTCTGTTATTAATTTTACGAAAAAAAGTTAATCGAAATAAATAGACTAAAACCTAAAATGCGATCATCAGATATCAAAAATTTTATCCATATTCAAAAATTCTCAAATAATATGAATGTTGCCCACGAGTAGAGTCCTTTCTTTTTGACACAAATGAAAATTGCTATATTAAAAAAATTGCAATTAGAAAAGAGAATTGAAACTGCTTTCAAATATTTAGTTATACCTACCGTTCTAAATCCGTACAAGAGGGGTGACAAAAAAAGTAAACCAGATTTATTTTTGACAAAATTGATAATTGTTATTAAAAAAGTGGCTTAGAGTTGAAAACTACGTTCAAATATTGAATTATACTTATGAGGAATCTGGTTTTGTTATATATTGTGATATAATAACGTTAATATAGTACTTTATGAAAATATAATGTAAACATTAAACATCACATTCTAATAATTTAGATAAAAGCCTGTATTAAAATTTCCCTCTACACATACATTTAATCGTTGTACCTATTAGAAAAAAAATTACTTAATTTCTAATCATGACAGAAGTTGTATTTACAATGGTCTCTCGAATATCCTTCTCTAAATGGTCCACATTGTAAAATGTAGTCTGGAACTATACATTTTGTTTTAAGTACCCCCGCTAGAAAGAATCCTGGAGGCTTAAATCTGGAGACCTAGAAGACGAAAATGTAAATATTGCTACATTCACACGGTATGCTGTATATACAGTTATTTGGTATTGCTGGTGCGTCGGGCCTCGTTCTTGTTATCATGCTCCTCAAGGTGTCGTTGCTTTTGAAGATAATTCTGATTCCATAGCTGTGTGCAATTCTTCTAAGTTTCTCCGACAGGCCTTTAGTATACGGTAATAGTAGAGTTGCTACCGTGGTGTCCTCTTCCTGCCTAGTTGGTTTGTCCAGCTCTTCAAACGTCTTCGTAATGATCGTTTCCGGATGTCCATTCGCCAAAAGGTCTTCTCTAAGTTTCACTTGTTCTTCTTTGAATACGACCGATACTCTGAATTTCCTATCATTCACCTGATGACGATAGCAGATACACAGCTATTGAAACGTTGTGAGATCGACCACTTCAAGACGATGGAAGTCCAAGGAAACTTCGAGGAACGAGTTACATTGTCTACCAACTTCAGACTAACATTGTATAGTTGCATATTTCTATAACAAAGAATATAAAACATTATTTTTTGTGGTAAATGGGTTGATTTACATATTTGAAAGTAGTCACATTCTTTGACAACCCTCAGATGCAGACTAAAAGTTTGATATTGGATGGTCGACTTTTAGCTTTTAAGCCATGCAGAACTTTATATTAAAAATAACATTTTTCGTAAAAAATAATAAAAAAAGTTTATTTCCAGAGAAGTTAAGTGGACACACTGTATATTAACATCACTGAGAAACTTGAACTATAAAAAACTGCATATTTCTTATGGCAGCAGTATTAATATAAAAATTTTACCTAGTTAGAATATTATTACAGGTACTAACAAATTTTATGTTACCTGAAATGAAAGAAGATCTTACAGGTTTGCTAAAGAGCTCCTCTAAGTCGCTTAACGTTATTGAAAGAAAATATGGAGATAATATCCCTGGTTTATTTCTGAATAAAAATTTTTTACCCATATGCGAGAAAACGCTTAAATTCCACAGAAAACCAGTTGGCAAATGCAACTTAAAATCTTTACTGCTTGCAAGAGTGTAATACCAGTCACTAATTTGATAATACCAATTATATTTATCTGAAAACTGAAAATTGTACATTTAAAAACGGACTCGACTGGTTTTAACAAACAATTTCCTGGATTTAATTCGAACTTGATAAGTATTCTGACAAAAAATCGATGCTGTCAATACTTGTCACTGCCCAACCGCTAAAAACTACATACCTACGACCACCAAAAACATGAGGACCAAAAAATTGATCGTCATTTTGTATAATTGGAGATAATTTTGTGATGACTAGGTAGTGAACAGTTAATTTACCACAGCATTACGTGTTGCTATTCCCAAAACTTCAAATTCATTTTTAAATAGGATTAACAAATAATTATTTAAAAAAATGCAAACAACGTAATGGTTTAAACCTAAATTGAATCTCATATTAAAGACATATGCAATTGGACAAACTATGTGTATTCAGTGTATTGTTTCTAGTAAATTTACACATTCAGTTATCCATAAATAGTCCCTAGGGCTAGGCAACCTACATATTACATGAACTATGTTCACTTTTCGTAAATTAGATAACCATGAAGAATTTTATTACGCACCAGCTTTTGCCCTCGACTTCGTACGCTTGGAATTTATAATCAAGTCTCTATATTTTCATTTTTGCAGAGACAGTTAAGAATTAAATACCTATAAAATGAACTGGGAACGCTTAGGTAAACTGTTTAGTTTTAGTCGTAATCGGCAGAGATAAACCTTTAAAATGATATGCAGAACGACTAACTTATCTGTTCAAAGAAGTGGGCGGTAGTTTCTTCAAAATCTGTTAATTTAGTATTAGTTCATTAAGTAACAATATTAAATTTAAAACAATCGGAATAAGATGTTTTCCTGCGGTACCATGGAGCCTGTATTTTATGCTAGACCTCTAACATCGGTGAAATCTGCATTCAATTCCTTGCAGTAGTTTTGATGTGATGTGTGTAAAAACGTACATTCAAACGAACAAAAATTCTCAAAACTGTTATTTTGGCTTCGTTGCTCTAATATAGTTTTTCTTCAAATGTCTATAATCGGCCTGTTACAATTTTATTACCTATAATGTTGTTAGTTTTATATTTTTCCTAACAGCCGTCTTATGTTCAAGGCATACATACATTATTTTGAATAATAATTTTAATTCGAAGGGACTCGAATCCTTGTACCTCTAATTATCGGTTCTAAAGCTCAAGCGCAGAGCTAAAAAGGTAGAGTGGTATCACAAGTCACTATTTTGTCTTAACAGGAAACAACAAAATAACACTCTGTTAAGTGTCCTAATTTATGTTTTTGAAAATTTGCGAATGTCTAGTCGTGTCGGTACGGCGATGTGATATAGCTTGTGATAATCTTTCCATGTAAAAATCTCATAGTTATTATTAAAACGTACAAAATATCAAAGGTGTGCAAAGTAGATATTTGTGCACGTGTCGACATGCAAATTATCGTATTAACTGCACAAGAGAGCTTTGTTAATATGACTCAACTGCACTTGCACACTGTGTTAAAAAATACAGATTTTAAAGAAAGAAATTCTCAATTCGTTTCTATTTTTTTATGTATTTTCAGAACTTAGTCGAAACGGCTTAACTGATTTGGAAGGTTTAAACTGTATTCCATTAAGGAGAATCCCGAAGTGGTCCCATATTTCAGCATATTGTGTCAGTAGCTTGAGATATACCGTTTTAAAAAATCTGAGCAAACATTTAGTATAATATTTGTTCCACCGAATATTAAAGGAATGAAATATCTGCAATATTCCAATTATTGGATTAAATTCATTAAAAATAGGATAACATTCAATGACAAAAAATGATAATTAACCGCCTTCGAAAAGCTGGAGGTTATCACTTCAATGTATCTACTTAAGTTGGAGTCATATAGAAAACATTTTATTATTAATATTTTGAATATTCTATAGCAATAAGTGACAAATACTCCGTAGACTGTATTCACTCAGACTCACATGATATCCGAATTTTTATGCAACCCAGTATTAGTGTCATTAATAGTACAAGTGTTTCGGATTCCTTTCATATTCCTCAGAATGCGGCTTTAATTACCCATACTGACAATATTTCTGGAAATAATTACCATTAATGGTCTTTATTGTGTTTGGCATTGCAATTCATTGAGCAATCACAGCAATTTGTAAAATTATTAGTTAGGAGTAAATAATTTCCGCATTTATATGGTATTAAATATTCTGTCAACTGTCCCTGTATCTGGATATTGAATTTAACCATGAATAAAATTAATCAATTATTTTTCACTTTATGTAGAATCAAGGTTAAATGAAAAGTAGTATGAATAACCGTTCTGAAATATTTCTTTTATTATTATTTTTATTGTATGAGTTTGTCCAAATTTTTCATGGTAATGCAGTGGTGTCAGTTGTCGGTTTGCACTATTTGTTCATTGTCATTTCAAGGTATTCAAATTCATAATGAAAACTAGAACTGTCTTAAAGCTTAAATAAATAGATCGCATAGCGCATTAAAGGTTTAATGATGCCGAACCAACTTGTTAATGATGTTTCTCTTACATATTCAAATCAACTAGAGCTGTACAAATTAATGTAACCATTCATTGCTTCAAGATAAGTAACTCAAGAATCACATTAAACTGAAAAATTGAATGAATCATTTGTATTTCCTGAGATTTTAATTTGAATGTTTATTTAGAATACTTATCTATTTCCTCACACAATTATTTGGTAGAAATAAACACTAATTATACAGGGTGTCCCCTAGGTCGACGTCAAGCCCAAACTGAGTGATAGGTCAAGTAATAGTAGAAAAATATAAAAATCTAAGTTACTTGAATTAGCAGTTATAAATAAGCATTTAAAAAAATCGAAAAATCTACACCTTATGTCGGTCTTTTCAATTCTGTTTATGCTAATTTTTACTTTTCTGATTTTTTTTTGTTATGATGTAATACTGAATAATGTTCTGTTATCGGTTGTCCAAAATTCATTGTAACTAGTCCTAGAAAATGTAACTTTTGACCAAACTTAATGTTCAGAATCTATATTTCGCCCAATTATAACTGACTGCGAAAAAAGTACTAAGCGAGGTTAAGAAGTAAACTGAAAAGTTATTGCATTTATAAGAAAAATTGTTATGACACTTCCTCTATTATTTCTTAAATTGTGGACAATATTTTTTTATATTTACTATTTACTTAAAAATTATTCTAGTTTACCCAAAAAAAGTGACCGAAACTGAAAAAGTTTGTCTCAAGTAGTATTAGTAATATTAATTTATTAACGTAAATATCAAAAATTTGAATGCAAAGATTTATTTAATATTTACTACAAATGTTCAAAATGTCTTAATTAAACTGAAGATGACATTAGGTAAACTATTTCTTTTACCATTCCTCATATTCCAGTCAATGAAGACAAAAAAAACGTATACTGGGTAATTTGTATAAGCAGCACCGATTTTCCTAAAAATTTAGATTTAATTTCTACTTACCCTCTACTTCAAAGTACTAAGGAAAAAAGCAAATCCCGTCACAAGGTCAGCCTTGAAGCAGAGGGTAAGAAGTACTCAAATCCAAATTTTTACGAAAATCGGTGCTGCTTGAATGGTCATTGGCTGGACTATCAGTAAGTGTATTCCTCACCGAAATATTCTCTAACTGAACGGACCTAATGCGCTGGGCAACTAATTTGTTGGATCCTTTAAATAATTAATAAAATTATGCAAGTTGACTTCACCATTCAAGATTTCTGGTATCTCAATCTATCTTGTCTCATCAAATTAGGGTTTTCTATATGCCATTCATGCAAGTTATGCAGGTTCATATCACCATCTTTTTAAATGTCGACTTATCTGACGATAAAATTTTCGCAAAGAATTGCGGTCTTGTCGATTGTATGACAAAAATTAACCTGATGTTGATAATCTCGGTGTTCGCAATATTGGGTGACCTGTACTTTTCGGCACTCCTTCCATAGCTTCTAATACGACGTCCTCGTAAGGGAGGAAAGGTCTTCTCCATGTTGTGATTAGTTCGGGAGGAGACCCTCTGAGAAGAGTAAACGGTGCACATTTGCAAAAACTCGTTGATGCGGATGAAGTTTAGGTACCTCTCACGGTAAAGAGTAACTGCAACAATCTACATTTCTCGTAAATGGTATGCATGTTAGCATATTCTTATGTGGTGTACATCGACAAAGGTCATCTTAAAGAGAAACTAAATAGTCAAAAAGAGGAAAGTAAGGAATCAGCACGAACGAATAGGAAACTATGTAGTTACAGTACAGGAAGGAGCATAATGTACTGATCCACTATACAACTACTGATCTAATACTGTGTTTGCAATAGCGAATTTCTATCATCACTGTCTGTCTCTCTCACACTTCGTAAGTAACTCTGTCACTTTAGCCTCACTGTCTCGATCACACTTCGTTAAATGACTCAAAGTAGAATCTTGCAGTTACGACGTTAAGGAAAGCCTTGGGTACACTATGGTTCTTATTAAGTAAATAAGAAAAAAATTAAACTGAGTTTCATTACAAAAAAAAGTATTGCCCATAATTTAAGAAACAATCTTGCAAGAGCCGTACCATTGTGGAATCCTTATTAAACCTAAAATGTAGAATGATGAACATTTTCCGATTTTAGTTACTTGAAAAGGTTAGCCTTAAAATTATTTTATTTATATATGTATATTTAATTTTTTTTCTTTTTCCAGTATTGCTTGAAACGAGTAATAATATCGGTGGTATTTGCAACACATTGGAGTAGAATATTTCTGCAAATTGCTCCTACATCTGAATACCTTTTACAAAAAATAATTCTCAGGATTTTATGTTTCTTACTAGACAAGTAAATATATTCAATACAGTTGCAACAATAATTTGATAGCCTTTTGTCACTTAGCAAACAACTTTTTAGACATTGAAAGGGTTACTCTCTTCGAGGTGTCATTCTTTTGTACGCAAGACAATATATATGATATATATTGTTTCTGGTCAAGAACCTTCATCAGTTGCGCTTCCCACGATAAAAGGTCCTCTCAAACACTTATTTATGTACCTATTTAATACCTGTCAATAAATTTGTAGACAGATGTAAGACGGACATCTAGGATTTTCGGGGAAACTAGCACTCAGAGGTTCCGAATCAGGAACCGTTCCGGGTAATTGGTGTTCTCCCGAAACTCCTAGGTTAGAATGTCACTATAAAATTTTCAGTTTGCTTCACCTGTCAGAGATATTGACTACTCTCTTAGAGGTGTCATTCTTTTGTACACAAGACAATATATATGAATATATTGTTTCCCCGAAAATCCTAGATGTCGGTCTCACATCTCGCGTCTACAAATTTACTGTTATGTATCAAATACATAAATAAGTGTTAGAGAGGACATTCTATTGTGGAAAGCGCAACTGATGAAGGTTCCTGACCAGAAACAATATATATCATATATATTGTCTTGCGTACAAACGAATGACACCTCAAAGAGAGTATTCAATATCTCTGACAGGTGAAGTAACCTGAAAATTGTATCATGACATTCTAACCTAGGAGTTATGGGAGAACAGCAATTACACGAAACGGCTCCAGATTCAGAACCTCTGTGTACTAATTTCCCCGAAATTCCAAGGGTTTTTCGAAATCCCTACTACCTCAGCTATATTACCCAACTTCATCTGGAGATTACTCCTTAGAAGTTTCTGAAGAAATTTAATACGTCGTCTGCACGTATTAACATTTAGTAAGCTTGATGTCCGTGATTAAAAATCAGTAAAACTATGTGTTTCTCTGATTAATTAGGATTCAAGGATTATGAAAACGTATTTATTTTTATGTTGTAAGTAACATTGATATTTCTATTGGTAAAAGAAAACTACGAATTGGTCAATAGTACTGTCACGGAAAGTTATAACCTCGGCCGAGGGAGGACTCTCTACATACAAACCAAATATAACTGTCATTTCCGCAAAGATCACCAAATTTCTACATTAGGGCCATAGAGAAATCTCAAGAAATCTTCAGTGTCAAATTGTATGTAAATGGGTGTTCAGTGAGAGCAAGTTAAGATCAGTTGAGTAGCACCTATGGTGAAATATATGCTCTAAGTTTGGTTTTACAGTTGACAAGTAAACGTCAGACTCGTCAAAGGGTAAATTGTGTTTTGTGTTGTATTCTTGAAGAATTTGAATTAAAGTTTAAATTTTTTTGTTGTTTTCATCCTTAAATAAAGTAGTCTTAATTGGACGACAAGTGTCTAATTGAAACCCACAGGAATCCGTAGCAATATCATTCATCCTCGTAAAATCAATAGCATGCAGCCATTTATTTTATTAATTGGGCCGTAATTTCCCAACTCATTATTTTGTCTCTTCCCTCAAACGTAGTTTTTGTGGTTATTTCTGCACTGTTGTAAACTGTTAACACCGTTCACTCGAATTTTAAATTATTGAAAAATAATTAACATTTTTTTTCTTTACATCTTCGAACTGTCCCTTGGTGTATCGTTATTTTCCAAACATACAACAATCCGCTCTAATACGTTGAACACCAAGCAGAACGAATGACGTCACCCGTATGTAAACTGAGACACTATTACGCATTATTTTCTTGTGATGAACTTAAACCCATAGCTTGCTAGCATTGTTATATAAAGTCTTGAATTCAAATTTAACATACAAAATAAGTAAATTATTGTATTACCCCCGGGTGTTATTTTTTATTTTTTGACAAATATTTTTACAACTTGAAATGAAAATGGTATTTTTTGATACTATGCCTTTAGTTACTGCAGAAATATGATTTTTGGATATTCGAAATTTATTAAAACAGTTTTTTTAAAAGTAGTCATCTTGCTTATTGTGGTGGGTATTTATAACAAATTTCAAATACACAAATATCATATTATCTTGCTCTCATACCATATTTTGTTAGAAATTATTAGAAGACATTTTCAAGATCTTGTTTATAAAGTAAATGGAGAAAGTAGCGGTGATTCACGACTTAGTTTATTCAAATAGCATTTAACAAGAAACTGTTAAGTTACGGAGGTGTGCGGATACTGGTATCCCAATATTCTTCCGTGTCAGCTTCGTGTTAAACTGTCTCGTTGGTGTATAAACGCTTCATTATTTCAGTATCCATTTTATCATTAAAATTGATTCAATATTCTCGGCAACTGTATTTCAACCGATCTATTCCGGGGTTCATCCAGTTCATCGTTACAATTTTGACCTTTGAAAGCAGTCATCCGTGAGGTTTCGGTTTATTTTCTTTAAGGAAATAATCTCTTGTGTGTAACATATGTTTAATAACTCAGTCGGTGATAAACAAAAATTAGGAGAAAGTCTTTTGCCAGTTGTGCTATAAGGATGTTATTTTCTTAATGGCAGCATTTTATTTGAACTAACTGCCGGTGCAGTTGTGTGTTTTTGAATTTAATATTCTTTTTTCGTCATTTTCAATGGTATTATGAACATGTAATACATGCTTCCTCTTTTTCTACATTTACAAAATAATTATTACATTTGAGGATATTGTGTGCCAGATTTGGTGTGTTAGAAATTATTAAAAATTATTGGAAATTACAATAAGTAGGCAGAATCATTTATAGTATCTCCAACTTCCGTTAAATTTTTATACACTAGCAAAATGTTGTATCCCGACATGGACAACTAGATCTGTTACACTCTTATACTCTGTCATTTGTTAAAGTAACAACCATTAAATTTATATGCAGATGGATTAGACAGACAAAAATATTACACTAGGGTATTTTTCTTTTTGACCTGGCGAATACACCAAATCATGCTTTATAGACTACAAAAGTACATAATCTCTCCAACCCCATTGTTTCTTCATTAAATCAAGTATATTTCTAATATTTTTCCGACCAAGACCAACAACGTACCCAGTCTTCATAAACACTAGGTTTTTAGATTATGTTCTAAACGAGATCTACAGTGTTTGTATTATGTACGTTCTTGAAAACAGTTTTCTAGATTTTGATCAAATAGACAGATTGGGTGTTTCATCTCTAGAAATACAATGGTTCGGACTCCTCGTTATGAAAATTCATATTAGTATTCCTGAGTATTTTAAATGATAAAATTTCAATGATCTTATGCAAAATTAGTTTATGACAAAACATACCTAAGTGTTAAACAAGTTCCAGTGGAGCATTATTTACAACATGGATCACACATGGAATAAGATAATACTTTTTCAAATATTTCTATCTTCACCAAACTATGCTTCGATTTATGTATTTGTTATTGTTTTCTTTAAACTTATATTGCATTTACCCAGAACAGACTTTTATGTTTATTACCAGTTTTAGTCTGGCATGTAGCGTCATGTTTCAAACAACTACCGAAAAGGAACAAATTGTTATAAGAATTAAGTTATTTGAAATCATTTCATCACTTGCATCACCGTCTCCCGGATTTAATCCCACCGACAATTGTCTGAACGGGGCAGTTGCACAGACTTAATAAAATGTAATTCTGAGTGAAGTAGGGGCTTTGTAAACGCACTCGTAGAACCTAAACAACTAACAGGTATACTATGGTCACAAATTCTGCGTTGCATATTTTCTTTATAAATACAAATTGCCTTACTACAAACTTAATTTAAACTGCCTGAACTATATACCACCAACATTACGACATTCAGTCAATATTATATTACCCATTCTATAAATTTCGTAAAATCAGATACCAAATATGTAAGCTAAATATCTCATTAAAAAAAGCATGAGAGTCATGATACGTTGAATCAAACTTTATTTTAAATATAACGAAATTAAAAATTAAAAGAATAAAGGCCAGAAAGAATTGCACCTACAGTAGGCAAGATTTTAACTATAAACTCATTTATTTAAACAATGTATTTTTTTTAGTCGAAAACCTTCATCAGATGCGCTTTTCCCAGCTGATCGAAATCCAAATATTATTTATGTATTTCGTACATAAAACTGAATTTAATATTTTAACGCTAAAAGAATATTGACGTCTAGGAGTTTCAGGATTAATAATCATTTCGCCATAAAATAATAAATTCAGCTCTGTGTACGAAATACATAAATAATAATTCGAGAGTTCAATCAGTTGAGGGAAGTGCAACTGATGAAAGTTCCCTATTAGAAATAAAATATTGAATATGAGTTTTCAGGGGATTATAAAATCTCGTAAAATTGCTTTTATATCTATATTTTTAGAAATTGTCGGGATTAAACTTTTAAGGAAATGATAATTTATGTATATTATGTAGGTATAAACATAATTTTTGCATTAATTGTTTTTGCGTAATTACAGTATAAATGATTTAGACTACAATTTTCTAACTTCACCCTTTTAATCTGTCTTCCCGAAGTGAATTTACCAAACAGATTCTGGCACTACAAAATTTAAATAATAAATTTGTTGAGTTTAAAATCCTTCGAACTGATAGCCGACTGGCAGTCAAAATAATTTATTACTGCCGAAACGCAAACTTCAATTTAGATTCGACACTTACCGAAATTTTGTTCCGATACTAGTATTCATATTTTGAATGAATGGTAGTTTTTTCTTATTGTGGAAATTAATGTAGTGCTGATTCACTCACTTGAAATTGCTCTCCACAAACAAATGGATTCCTTTTTCTTCGTGTAGATAACTTGATGGTTCAAAGATCAGTTCATTGCATGAATATCTGTAGAAAGAAGTTTTGGAATTGACAACCATAGTACATTAATGTGTTTTACAGAACTTTTTAGAAAACTATAAGTAGTAAAACGGATTCGTACCCCTGTACTAACACTAACTCGTCAAATATTTATAGCGTTTCCCACAAGAAACATGACTTCCCAGAATTTAGCTTAATTTTCAGTTGGAGTCTTAAAATAAGCTTCGTAACAGTTGTCTAGCAATAAACGAACTGCTTTTTTTACTTTTATGAGTAACGTTATCAGATACACATACCAATAAAATTACAATACATACATTTGATGTCATTTATACATAAAACAGTACTATTTTACTAACTAACCTCAAACAAGTGTTATGTAGAATAAAAAAAAGAATCGCTTATTTAATGATTTGCTAGGAGTAATTTAGTTTTAATTAGACCGTAACATATTTTGTTTAGCAATAGAATCATTTTGTAATTTTATTTTTTCACATACAGCCAAATAATAACCGCATGGTTTTGTACCGTCAATAACTAAGTTGTCACTTACTTGAAGTAAAACAATGTGACATCTCACTCCCAAACAACTTTCTCAACAGTATCACTTAATTCGCAAATAATAAGCAAAAAATCCAATTTTAGGGGTTCTCATCCAGATATTATAATAATAAATACTTAATTAGCTTAGTTGTTATCTTTAGTCATCGGTTCAATTATAACCCACGTAAACTAAACGTATTCCTTACAAATATTGGAGTATTTCGATTAACTTTCCATTTCGACATTCCATACCCAGACAGAATCGGTGATTAGTCTGAAAGATGCGGACAAAGAACCAGCGGAACAGAAAAATAAGAGGAGAAAGTGACCTACTTAGGTACAGTCGATGGTTGTGCTTTGTGACAACAAAGCTATTTCTATTTTAAAACGGAAATCTGTACAGAATCGAGTTGATGTTAGGAATTTGTTCAAAACTAATGAATCCATATTATAATTAATATGTTAAATATTAGCGGTTTCCATAAGTTTTAATTAAAATAACAAAAAATGATAAACCGATTAACTCTCTAATTTTTTAAGGGGTTTAAAATGTCATTATATAAATAAATGGTATATATAAATAAATATATGTTTTTCATAATTTGCATAATAGTAATAAAGTTTATTAGCTAAAGTAATCGTTCAAAATTGGTCAATAGTCACGCTGGTTTAACTATTAGTATTTAGATGATATTTTTATGACTGAATTCATTTCATTCAAAAAAAATGGAACGATAATGTTCTACTCAAGATCTTGAAGCTGCGGTCAGTAGCGTGTCCATAGCCAGCGCGAGATTTGTTACAATTTTCAGATTGAGACAGATCCAGTCTAAGTTGTCACATTATGCCGTAGTCAGTCTGCATCATCTGCAGCACCAGATTCTGAATCAGTTACAGGTGTATCTTCTGTGAGTTTAGTACGTGAAACTAGTGCCTCTCGTTTCGATATCGCATTATTCTCTGGAAGGCCTTTTAATATGACGTCAAAGTTTACTTCCTTATCATTATCTATTCCTATCTCTCTAATATGTTATTTATTTTCTCTCTGTTCTAAGCTAGCCAGTGTATACTGAAAAGCCTTGTCCGTATTCAAAAATCTCAGCACGTTGTACCGTGGATCAAACGTGCACTCACCCTTTCTAATGAGAACCATGCCCACTACGAAATCAATTTCAGTGTCAGTCTTAAGCCCACTACGAAATCAATTTCAGTGTCAGTCTTAAGACCTTATGCCAGATTTTGACTTCACCTAGCAGTTCTACTTCGGTCTCATTCTATATTAATATTTAAGTCCCCAAGTTTGGTTCACAGTTGGACTTCATGATAATTGATAGGACTCTAGGGATTGCAAATGGATACAACAGCATTAGTGTCTAATATGATGTAACTAACCTTCCGGTCTAAGAAAATCGTGTTCTCTTTGGACTAGAACATTTATAACGAGTTCTTTCTCCAAAACAAGTTTCAACGTTGATACTTTCAGATCCAAAGTTGGGTAATGAGGGCGAACGCTCCCTCCGAGAACTTAAGATTACTACTAAAACGTGGCAGTCTTGAATTCAAGAACCTGGAGAAAAGGCTTTTGGGTGTTTAAACCACTGTTTGACTATTTTTAATAAAATAACCCGAGAAATACAACCTGATCAAAACTTTAGAGAGAACAACCCCCCACCTACGCTTGTAAATTTAGTACGAAATCGCCCTGCTCATCCCTGAAAAGTGAGTTTCCCCGGAGACACTTTTCTGGATCCGCACCTGAACACTTTCGTCTCATTATCTCCATTAAAAATTTTTCAATTTCAACTTGGACTTGTGTTTGAAATAATCCCTCTCCTGAAGTTTTTCTTTCTGCATTTCACTTTGTAATTTGTCCTTGTAAAAATTGACATATAAAGTAAAAAAAGAAAAGTTTATAATGACATTTTACAAGTAGGCACCAAAAAACTGGATTCTCTTATTAAAGTAGTGAGACTAAAAGTAATAATATAACTGTGTTGATGGTTGATATTTTAACTTAAAAATTCATTATATGAGAGAATAAGTCATTTAATAACAACAAATAAAGTTCACTAAAACTATTAAGTTGTAATGGAAAATTTTAAATGTATAAAACTGTATTTGGTCATAATGCGCTATAAATACTTTAACATATAACTTTTACTTTATCAACATTTTTTAACCAGAATTTAATCGCGATTATTTCTTTTTTTAATGTTACAGTAAGCGACGTAAAAAACTGGTAACAAAGGATTTCGTATTGAACAATGCCGTACGATAAACTTTAATGACTTTATGCGAAGCGGCGAATGCAGGTCCAGTGAATCGGTAACTTCGAAAGAGCTTTTCGTTGTATCACTGAAGTAAACCAGAATGAATTTAAAAACGAATTTTAAAGCACTTCCTGTCTTAAACTGAATTGAAAAGGCTAAATCGGGACTTTTCTCAGTAAAAGTAACATGCTCTATTATTACTGCAAATTATGTCAATCGTGATAGTGAAATTTTCGAACTTTAAACGAATAAATGATCCTAATTGAACTGAATATAGTTTTTAATAAAATAAGATGTGTATTTAATATTTCTCAAAATTACAAAAGCGTTACTTTTGTAATTTTTATTTATTATTAATAATAATAACTATATGATATTGTATATACAAAGTGTAATTAGTTTGAGTGCATATATTTTTGGTAGACATAATATACACCGAACGAAACAAAAAAAACTCTTATGCGACTATGGTCTGTAGGCCTTAACAAAAAGGAAAATCAAAAATACAATATACTTGTAATTTTTGTGATGGGAAATAAAACATTTGTGGCATATTTCTGAAATAGATCTAGTCTTGGCTATTAATTTTTGGAAGAAATATTTCCGAAATTATCGCAAAACACAGCGAGATAAAAAGCTATTTACATATTAGTTAGAAATAAATCGATACAATGTAACATAACAAAGAATCTATTTAACTCGCTTAATTATTCAGGGACACATTACTTAAATTCATATCTTTTGGTTAGCCATATGTGGGTAGTTTTCTAGTACATAAACTTAAAAGTTATTATTTTGAACACAAAAACTGCACCAAACTGCACGATTTAATCTAGTTCTTGCAAAAATGTAGTTTTTTATTATAAACGTCTCTCGAAAACTGCATAAAAACTACGAATACAGACGTTATAATCGTTGAGAAGAAATATCTCCCTTGCCGCGATGTTGCAATATCTTTTTGGTCAGTTTGCGGTGTAGTTCCGATTTCTTTATCATTAAAAAATGGTTTATCAAAGTTAAAGTAGGTAAAACTGTTTAGTAGCTATATTTAAATTTGTACAATTTTTCAGTGCAGGTGTTGCGTTCCCGCAATTTGTTTAGTGTATTCTTTAAATTTGATTGAGTTACTTCATTGATTTTTAAACTTCTGCACCTTTTCCAAAACCTTCCGTCGCGCTAATGCTAATTTTAAGTGTTTTTTGCGTGTAAAATATTGACAGTATTCGTGATTCCTGTATTATATTCCGAGCTATCCGGACGCTTTTGATACCGTCTTAAGACGGCCGCTTTTTGTTGTTATTGTGTTACGATTCCGCGAGTTATTAGTTCCGGTCGTAACAACCGCTAAACCGCTTTCATTTTGTTTCTTTAGTGTTTACAAAAGGGCATCATTTGTTGTTAAACCCGCATTTTTTGTTTGCTCATGCAATGAACATTACGTCGCTATTTTTTGTGTAACGTGTTGTCCAGACGAAGCTCTAAAAACAGTTCCTGCCGCTGCGGGGCTAGCCTCTGAAGACAGAAGAACCAAGAAAACACCACCTGCAGAGCTTCGACGTAAAAGGTCAGTGATTAACTTTTATTTGGTGATTTAATTTACGCGACGATACAATGTTTTATTGATTGTTCCGCTAAAGGTCCTTCGTCAATTACATACTTGCATTGAACCAGCATTGAACAAAAACCGCAACATCTAATTCATACATTTTTTGGATGTTATATGTAATGTGTCATCGAAGACATTACATACTTTGGTCCTTCGAGCCGGATGCAATTTGAGTTAATTTCGTGCAAAGTTTATCAATCAAACCATTGATTTTTCGTAGCAATTATTCTTGAAAACCGCATTGAATTTTCGTTTCTTTATTTGTTAAAAGAGAAAGCAAGTTCGGGATATTCATTCATTCGTTGGAAATAAATTTCGCATATTTTTTGCCGTCTTAAAAAACTTACAAGAGATCGTTTCGATTGTTTTGGTTATTTGCAAAATTTATACGTTGAATTTATTTGACATTGGGTCAGATAATTCGTACTTTCTACTTCAACAGTAAGATTTTTGGAATAGTATTTTGATATATTCTATTGTGTTAGATTTGTTCAGTGGCGTTACAGTGATTTTAATTTATTGTTAAAATGTAAAAACCCGCGGAAAAATTGCGTAAATTTAAAAATCATCGACAATCGGAATTTAAAAGATTAGAAGATATTTATTTTGCTGCCGAGAAAGCCTTAAGAGGTGACGACGTTGAATTGCTTTTTTGCATGATTGATATGGTTGATTCAATCCATTCAGAATTTTTTAAACATCACAATTCGATTGTTGGTTTAATTTCAGATGGAAACGACGATTTTGACTTTGAGGATGACATTCGCAATAAATTTGAAAAATTGTTTTATTCAATTAGGTCTATTTTTGCTAAATTGAAATCTGTTCAGAATTCTACGCCACAAAATATAGCTCGGGAACAGGAAAGTGTTGCTTTGCCGCGAATTGATTTGCCTTCATTTAGTGGAGACATATTAGAATTTGGTACTTTTATTGATTTGTTTGATTCATTAATTCACAATAATGAAAAACTCAGTGCTATGCAGAAGTTCAAATATTTGCAGTTAGCTTTAAAAGGGCCTGCTTTTGAGGCTATTAAGAATTTTAAACTAACACAAAACAATTACGTGAGTGCTTATGAAACACTTTTGAAAAAATTCAAGCGAACTCGTTTAATCGCAAAGTCTCATTGGTCAGCTTTAGAACAATTCCTCCAACTAACTTCAGATAGCCCTTCAGAGGTTCGGAAGTTATTGGATGACTTCAGTGATAATTTGGAAGCACTGAAGAATTTGGGTTTGCCAGTAAATCAGTGGGGTTTTTGTCTCGTTCAGATGATGTTCAAACGAGTTCCAAAGAATTTAGCCGCTAAGTTTGAACTTTTGCCATGGTACTGTGACCGCTCAAGATGACTTTCCGATCCGCTCGGAAGTTGTTGATTTTTTGTCGAAGCATTGCGATGCCTTTGAACATGTTGAGTTATCCCGCAAGGCAAAGCGAAGGTTGACAAAACGTTACCATTTCAAAGCAACATTCTTCCCGTTTCACTACATCTTTGTTTGTCATTAAGAATAGAAATTGTTTAGTTTGTAAATCCGATCATGCGATTTACAAATGTTCTGAATTCTTGATCAAATCAGTATCCCCGCGGTTTAAGTTTGTTAAAGATTTTAGACTTTGTTTTAATTGCTTGAGCGTTTCTCATCAGTTGAATCGCTGTAAATCTTTATCCACTTGCGCAACTGCAAACAACGCCATCACACATTGCTTCATTTTGTAAATCGTGGTGATTCAGGCATTCGGTCTGAATCTAGTGCTCCCCCCGCAAACCTGGCTTCGACATCTGGTGGATCCAGTACCATTAGTACTGTTGAAAGTCCCGAAACTTCTCTACCGCAGACTTCTTGTCATAGCTCACTTTTGTCTTACAATTCAAATGTGTTGTTATCTACCGCTTTAGTTGAGGTATTAGATAAGCACGGTTCTTATCAAACTTTTCGATGTCTGCTAGATTCTGGTAGCATGACATCATTCATTGCGAGCAAGGCTGTGAAACGCCTTGGCTTCCGACCTATGCCCGCTTCGATTCAACTCACCTCGATTCTATGCAGAGTACCTCTTCTAAGGGCTCTCTTACCCTTTCTCTTCGCTCTATAGTAAAGTGTGAGTGCAATTTTGTTGTTGATACTATTGTTTTACCCCGCATTTGCAATGATATGCCTGTTGCGCCCATTAACATGGCTAATATGGCATATCTAACCAATTTGAAACTTGCTGATCCTGGTTTCAATATCCCAGGCGCTATTGACCTTTTGTTAGGTGCCGATATATTCTCTCAAATTTTGTTGGATGGACGTCTTCTGGGAAAGGAAGGTGTTCCTGATGATATGAACACTGTGTTTGGTTACATCCTTATGGGTAGAGTGTCTTCGAGTTCTGTTAACTCTCACTCTCAGTCAGTCATAAACCCAACTTCGCTTTTTGTAAAATTGAAGATGTAGTATCATTAGATGATTCACTCCAAAGGTTCTAGACAATTGAAGATCTTCCAACCGCACTGGTTCAGACCTCTGATGATCTTATCTGCGAAAAAAATATTTTCCGAGGAATGCAGGAGATTGGAATCAGGTAGATTCGTTGTGCCCTTTCCTTTTCGAAATACACTTCCTGCTTTTGATGGAATGTATAATCTCGCCGTACAACGTTTCTACTCTTTAGAAAGACGTCTTCTAAAGCAACCAGAGCTCTATAAACAATATTGTGATTTTCTCAAAAAGTATTTAGAGCTTGATCATATGGAGTTGGTTCCTGATCCATCTACTGCTTCTGATTGTTACTACATACCGCATCATTGTGTTTTGAAACCTGATAGTAGCACAACCAAACTTCGTGTAGTGTTTAATGCATCCGCTAAGATATCTCATCGGTTATCTTTGAATGATTGTTTATTTATCGGTCCCAAATTGCAGCAAGACATTATCGCTATTTTGTTGAATTTTCGATTTCATCCTGTAGTGTTGACTGTAGACATCAAAATGATGTATAGACAGATTTTGATTGCCCCAGAACATCAAAATTATCAGCGAATCATCTGGCGTATTTCTCCGCAAGATCCAGTTGCAGTCTATAAGCTAAAGACTGTCACTTATGGAGTTTCATCCGCACCCTTTTTGGCTATCCGCACTTTAAATCAGTTGGCTGATGAAGAAGAACGCTCTTTGCCATCAGCAGCCGCTATTGTTCGATCGTCCACATACGTAGATGATATCATTGCTGGAAGTTCATCATTTAAAAAGGCTCAAACATTGCAGTTAGAAATTATTGAACTCTTAAGACGAGGAGGATTTGAGCTTCGCAAATGGTCCAGTAATGATTCACGATTGTTGCTACACCTTCCTGAGGAATATTTGTCGATGAATCCATACTCTTTTGAATCTGATAATCCCTTAAAAGTTTTAGGTTTGCATTGGAATCCATCCTCTGACTCTTTTTTCTTTACTAGTCTACCACATGTTGATAACTCTTGTACTAAAAGCATACTTATGTCCGCGTTGGCCAGAATCTTTGATCCATTAGGAATTATCTCACCTGTAACGTTTCTGGTTAAACACTTGATTCAAAGATTATGGAGTTCGAAATTGTCTTGGGATGAAACCCCGCCTGCTAACATTGTTTCGTTATGGTCAAAATTCATAGGTGATCTTCCTTCCTTACAGAATTTAGTTTTGCCTCGCCTGCTTGCTATAGAAAACTTTTCTAGTTGTGAACATCACGCATTTGGTGATGCTTCTGAGAAAGGTTATGCTGCTGTTGTTTATTTTGTGTTCGAAACCGCATCTGGATTTCGTCAAAGTTTTTTTGTGTTGTCTAAATCGAAAGTTGCCCCTTTGAAAACTTTGTCACTTCCCAGATTGGAACTGTGTTCTTCAGTTCTTACCGCTAAGTTGGCTCATTATGTTTATGAGTAATTCAATAGTCGTTTGTTGTTTAAGGTGATTCGTTGCTGGTCAGATTCCACGGTAGTCCTTTCATGGCCTAGTTCTTCCCCGCACCGTTGGAAGACATTTGTCAGTAATCGAGTTGCTTACATTCAGGAAAAATTTCCTTCTTCGCATTGGTTTTACATCCAATCTTGTGATAACCCCACTGACTTGGGTTCCCGCGGCACTTTGCCATCAGAGTTATTAGGCAATACACTTTGGTGGAAAGGCCCACAATTGTTGATTACCGCTTGTTTGCCACATGCTTGCTCAGACTCAAGCATGTCACCGCTAGTTATGACTGAAGCCCGTATAGTGGCGCTTCAAGTCATCGCTTCACCAAATTTATTTGGTACTTTGTTAGAAGAACATTCTTCTATTAATCGCATTATCCGCATTATAGCTCATATTTGTCGCTTTGTTGATAACGCCCGCAATCCAGACCGTAGGGGCTTTGGGCCATTTTTGGCTGTTGAGTTATATCAGGCTCAGCTTCGCATTGTTCGATATGTTCAAGATCAATATTTTCCTAGAGATTTCCCTTCTTCGAGAATGAAAACTTTTGCCCAAATCGCTTCGTAAACTTTCGCCGTTTCTTGATGAACAGGGAACTCTTAGAGTTGATAGTACATTGGCTAATGCTCCATTGCTGCTACCAAGTAAAAGTCGTTTGACTAATCTAATTGTCGAAGATTGTCATGTCACCAATCTTCACGCAGGAATCCAAACTGTTCAATTTCTTTTGCAGCAACGATTTTGGATTCTATCCGCAAAGAAAGTAATTCGTAGTGTCATAGGTCACTTAAGACGTTTCGTTGGAGATCAAATCCTAACCTACGAAGAACTTTCTACTGTATTTGCGCAGGTCGAAGCAGTTTTAAACTCGCGACCTATAACCCCTTGTAGCAACGATCCATCGGATCTTACCGCCTTGAGTCGTAGAATGTTTCTTACAATGGAACCTTTAACAGCACTTCTTGAATCTGATTTCTTATCTGTCCCATCTAATCGTCTCAACAGATGGCAGTTACTGCGTCGATTGCATCAGGCATTCTGGAAACGTTGGTCGCAAGAATATTTACATACTCTTCACCAACGGAGCAGATGGACTGATGCCTCAGAGGTTGTTAAGCCAGGTACTCTTGTTATTTTGAAGCAAGATACTTACCCTCCTTTGAATTGGCCATTAGGGCGCATTATTTACATACATCCTGGAGGTGATGGTGTTGTACGCGTTGCTACAGTTAGAACTGCAAGTGGTACTTTGAAGAGCTTTTTTATTTATTTTCGCCTGAACTGTTGAACCAAAACTCACAATTCTAATGACACATCCGTAGACTTCCATCGACAAGACTCACCAACAAAGTCATTACTTACCTTTAAACGGTCAAGTTGATCTTACTATAGATTACATAAGTCACAACGGGTGTCAGTTGGCTCAAATAGATGTTGCAGACAGAAACACCTACCGAAACAAAATATGTAAGTGCAACTTGATGCCAGATAATGAAGTCAATAACAAAATTTGAGCAAAGTGGACAGAAGAGAGAAAGAGAAACCACGCAGAAAAAATGAGAGATGAATGGAAGATCCGAAAGAGCACTCAATATTAGTTTACTTTGCGTTTATTTCGAAAATTATATTCATAAATATGTACAGAGCATTTGTAAATGATTAATTGTTTTTGAAAAATAAAACTTGAGAAAGTAGGTTCAAGATCTGTTAACATGGGTGTTATAAATATAATAAATATCTTCACCAAGTATTGCATACAAATAGTTGGACGTCTCTGATCTGATAAAGAATAGATATTCAAGATTGTATCGAGTCATTGGAGTATGAATCAAGCAAAAAGAGATAGTGTTGGGTATTAATTTTATCAGACTACATCATTGGAAACCTTACGGGATAAAATATTCGTATAATGAGGCATGTTATTTATTTTTGTACATATGATTGTTCTTAAGTGTTTATTTTGCTCTAGAGTTTATTAAGCTTAGAAACGAATGCATATGTAGCAGTGAGTATTTCTTGAACATATTTATGTACGGTGAGACTGGGTACAGCAGACGAATTTCTAAGTTTTTCAAGAAGGCAAATTCCGTTTATGTAACCCTAACCTATATATTATTTAATATGTTTATCGATTAAATATTCTCCAATTAACTCTACAAAGAGCAAATTTGGCCAGATTTGTATTCCATGAAACAGAAGTAACCATGATTCACTAATCACTTAGGACTTAAAAAACAAAATTTTATTGTCCATATATCAGTTTATTTCAACACTTAACAATATTTTCTTACAATAAATATAAAGAATATATATTTACAAATATCTATACATGTTCTGGTAAGTAAATCTTTATTCTCTTGAAGACAGTGAATTGAAGATCTCTAAAGTGCCAACATCCACAATAATATTTATCAGGGTTTTTTTAAGGACGATTCAAATACATATTTCTCCTCAATTTTGTCAGTATAATATTTTAGGTTTGGAAAGTTTATTTAACTTTAATCATGACAAACATATCATATCCGTGTTCAGGACTCCCCAATTTTTTTAGGACTTATTCCGAATGTTAGAATTTTTCTCCAATCATTTTCCACGGATGCGAAGAATGCGACATTATAGCTAAGTTTGCTTTAAATTACGAACAATTTTTGGTGAAAGTCGTTAGTTTGCAAAAATTATTCAAGGCGATAAATTAAAAATACTTATTGGTTTTCTGTTATAAACTTTAACTGCTAGACATTATTATGCGTATAATTGTGACAGTAAACTTACAGAATGATCAAGGATCCACAAGTAAACTAATGGCTTCCAAATTTTGATTTTGGAATATTTAATCCTAGCTAGTTAGCTACATATAGGGTACAAAATATATCAATCAGCTGTTGCCGTACACTTTGTAGCTAAATGGCAATTGGAAACCTCGAAATTTCTCAAAACATTTTCAAAACAACTTTTCACGTACATACTCACTCAATCTTGAAACTATCATCTTCACGAAAATACCTAAAAATATAACTGAAAAGTATGTTCTACTATAAGGAGATAAGCAGTTTCATATAACCTCTATGAAGAGTATTTTTACATAAATATTATAGTCAATTTAAAGTTTTACATAAAAATGTTTCATCGAATAACAAAAATATTTCCATCATAGAATGTTTATTTAAATTTGAGTTTCTGAAAATATTTTGAAGAACTAATTGTATATCTACGTAAACATCCTACATCTGCTTCGCCTTGTATGTCAAAGTCATGTTTTACATAAAAAATATAAATTTTACAAGCGTATGAGAATGTAATATAAACTTGTTGTGAATTTGTTGGATATTAACATAACTAAATCAAAGTGAAATAATTAGATATATTTGTATGTATCATTTACAACCCGTTTGAAGTACATCTCTATACTAATTATGTACCACTTATATGCTAACTATTAAGATCATTAATATTATTTTATTTTCTCTATACATAACATCTGGGCTATCGAATTTCGCTCGTTATTTCAAATTTACATCCGGTTACGTATGTAGGTAATTATGTATGCACATATATATAGTTCCTCCCGAGACGGTCGGCATCATTTCATTTATCGGTAAATGTTCAAAATTTTGTATACCAAACAATTCTTGAATCTGCTTCACTGATAAAAAATGTAATTACTTACTTATGCAATCAATATTACGTAGTGCAATTTTGTTGAGAGAGATCACTGTTAATAATAAAAATTGTCAAATGACCGTTGTTGTCTTCTAAACGTTGTTTGTGCCATATTCTTGATTACTTTTATGTCTTTTTGCCCAAAAAAAAAAACATTAAAGAGACCGTTGTTGAGTCCGCATTTACACGTACTTGTGTGAACTTGGTGTGTTGTTAAGTCCTGCGAACGTCTTACGTTCCTATAATGCCAATTAAGGGATTATAGGTAGTTCAAATTAAGAGAAATTTGTCTACACACTAAATAGGTTTAGTGAGACTATTGCAGACAATTTCGGTTGAGTTAAGCAAATTACAAAAAGATATTATTAATACAAAACAAAAAAGGCAAGTTGTGCATTAACGCGACAATGTTATACTTGGTGGAGTAGCACAAGGCCGGAATCAAATTAGAAGTAGTAGTTGCTCTTCAGAAAATTCCTGAGGGCACTTCCAGCCCCCTTGCCATCCACCCCCTGAAAATTAACTCAGGTCCTCACGCTAACGCAGTTTTCCTTCTGCAAAATCGCTGTCTTCTTGTTTGGGATAGCTTGGCTTTTGTTTGTTTCCGTTGCTTTACCTTATTGGTAGTACAGCAACTGTCTTATTTGTAGTTCGTGACTCATTATTTGCAATGATATATAGCGTATTTTACCGTTCTGTGGGCGTGCACGTTGTCATTAGATTTTTGGTGGGTGTGTGTTCTTCTCTCCTTCGCTTTGCTTTGTGCGGTTGGTTTCCCCCGGGTCCCCTTTTTGTCTGAAAAATAGAATCTTATGTACTTCATTTTATACTCACATGTCTTCTACCTCTGGGCTTCTTCGTCATCTTCTCTTCTTCGCTTAGACCGACCTGGTTCTTAGGCCGTTTGTATCTGTCAATAAATCTGGCCCTCCTCTTCATTTCTGCAAGCACTGAATCGTTGAAAATCACCGTGTTACGAACGAACCAGGGTGCGTCCACTGCGAGGCTTAGGCATAGGTTCTCCTGCCTTTGGATGGCCTGCCTGTTGCTCTTGCTGGTGTGTCCCCATACTATTGAAGCGTACATCATCATTGGCAAGATGACTGTCTTGATGATAGTCAGATGACTGTCTTGATGAGAGTCAGCTTGTTTAAGAGTCCCAGCTTACCTCCTCTTCCTATTAGGAGGTAAAGTCTGGCACGGGCAGCCCGGACTTTGTTACGAGTCTCTTGGACATGCGTCGTGAAAGTCAACCCCCTGTCGATGATAACTCCAAGGTACTTCACTTCGTTCTTCTATGGAATTTGTCTGCTGTTGACGGTCAGGTTTCCTGTCGGAACGATCGTGCGGCTCTCCAATTGACAAACAGAGCTGAGTTTTGTCCTCGTTGAGGGCAAATTCTTTCAGTTAATTTTTCCCAAAATATAGAAAAATAGGCGTTCTTTGCTTGTTCGAAATTACGGAATACTAATAAGAAGGGATAACTGTCAAGGGTGTTTATGATCGCATAATTACCTTGTCGTACTTTTGGCACGAACCGGCCCATGCCGCGTTTGTGTACTTCTAATAAACCTTGTTGGATTCAATGCACGGTTGTCATAGGTAAAAAGTTACTGCTCTATGCTCAGTTTCAAGAAGGATTTGAAAATTATAGCTTTTATACGGGTTGTCATAAAGAGGACATGCTTAAAGAAAAGAGATATATCTTGTGTCAAAGTTCAAGTAATTGAATAAACGATACAAAGCAATCATAAATGTAGTTTTTTGGAACAACAATTAGGTAATAAAATCTTTGAGAAATTATTTTACTACTTAACCGTATTTGCCCAAAGATGAACCCAGACCACTCCATTTCTAGTCAGTGAAACTCCCAAACAGAAAAATTTTATCAAAAGCGTTAGAACCCTTTTCGAGATAAGCTGGACATACAAAACAGGATATTCAAGATATATATTGTATATCACCTTTTATACTATTGTTCTAGATGATACTTGAAACTTGAAATTGAATTGTATTGATTTTTGGTATTAAAATTTAAAGTTATGTAATGGTATAGTAACCAATTTTCTCTACAGTTGTTAAAAAAATCAATATAAAGAAGGTAAACAAATACCTTTGATTGCTTTTACAATCACAAGTATTTTTCTAATTGATAGGGTAACAAGTAGTAAAGCATTACCCTAACAACTTGATTAACAGAAGAATGCTTCTAGATCATATCTACTTCTTTATATATTGTGATATAGTTTTATCGAATAAGCTACCACCATAATTAACCGTTATATAGATATATAAAAAACTGGTCAGTTTGACAGTTTTTGGATAACGTTTTACGGTACAAAGCACTTTAATTATCATTTTCAACAACCTCTTATTTTAAATTTGTTTCTTACATAATTGTATTTTTAGTGGATCTGAAAATAACAAGGTATATGGAAAAAATTATATATTTAGCTTAACTGAGTTTACTGTATATTACGAAAATTTTTTGGTGAAAGCCGTTAGTTTGCAATAATTATTCATGACGATAAATTAAAAATACTTATTGGTTTTCTGTTATAAACGTTAACTGATAGACATAATTTTGCGTATAATTGAGAAAATAAACTTACAGAATGATCCACAAGTAGAACACAAAGTATATCTTAACTCAAAATTATTACGATTTAAGATAAAAATCATAATGAAACGATGCTGGTTAAAATGTTCCAGTTGTTTGAATTGTTTAATCTATCAGATTTTGAAATTTATTTCTTCTAGCCAAATAATGGCATTTATGTCTTGTTATTTGTGTTTCTTCTGTTTATTATGTTTGTACCTAACTGACTTTATTTCCCATAAATAAAATATTGAATTTAGTTGTAAATTATTCATGCTTTCACTAATAGAATTAAAAACTACTTTATATAATTAAGGTTATTTAGTTAAAAAACTGAAAACCTTTCTTATTTCCTACATCTAAGTTCCTTCTTCATTCTTTGACTTTTTATGGCGGACCCGGATTCTTCTTTGAAAAATACATATGTATCGTTCGATTTTTTTTTTATTTTTTTTTTAAAGACGCATGATATACTTTATAAAAGAAGATCCGAGTAAAACAGCTTCATCTGAAAATCATAATACGATTTTAATTTTTGTCCAAGAATATTTGAAAAAAAGCAATAATCATTTCCCGTTTCTTCTGAAAATGGATATTCCTAACCAAAAGTACGTTTTTCTTGAGCGAGATTTGTATGAAATAAACTTAAAGTATTTCTTGTATCATTGCTAACTATGACCATGAGGGAGTCATAGTTATGACCGCAGCGGGGGTCTGGGGGCGGCGAGGCCACCAGTTCTCCAAGGACTCGTCTTGTCTCAAGCGACTAGTAGACTCGCCATCAACTCGGATTGTAGTACCAGCAAAAAGGGGTTAGTATGCTGGTCCGACACCTCAAACGTCGGCCTCTGTCTGGATACACCGCTATGTTGAAGCGATCGAGCTTTTGTGTTTAGTCTCCGGTCTCGATATACGCACCGCGGAGTTCCTCCGTTACAGCTTTTAATCCCACACCCGAAGATTACAGGCGCCCGGTATAGCGCATATCTGGACAGGAGATCCGAGTCAACCCAAAGTCTATGAACCCTATGTATGGACGATGTTATTTATAGGTGTCCAGGGGCGGATGGGAATAGGATTTGCCTCGGATTCTAGACAGGTACACTCCCTTTCCAGGACAGGAACCCCCCGCCCGACACCTCAAACGGCCGTCGTCTGTCCCCCACTCTCAAGGGCATGCACTTGAATGAGACTCGGAGTTGACACATGTCCGCCCAGGGGTATACTTAGCTTATCTCCAGCTCGCAAAATACGTGTATGCAATTTTGAAAATGATCTACAGAACGCCTAATTTCTTCTGCATCAAGTGTAGTATTGCAGTATTGCCAATCAAATCCGCCATTGTAGTAGGTTGGTAGGTTGTTCACCCTTTTATTCTGCCCCATAAGTAATAATTCAGTACTGTTAGATATGAAGATCGAGATGACCAATTAATGGGACTATACTTTCCTGGAAGTACTCCATCTAGGCATTACGAGTTACATCCGCCGTATGTGCTTGGCATCGATCTTGTTGGAACCGCATCGTTTGGTGCACATTAAGAAGTACACCTTCCAATAAAGCTGGTACTTCTTATTCATATGTTCATATCTCGATTAAGAGATTTTGTTCTACACATAAATCAGTTTTATTCAGATGTTCCTTTCTAAGGGACTTCAGAGGACTAAAAACGCAATTTTTCAACAAAAAAAAACCAAACAAACATGTGTATTTCTCAATGTAAAATCCCAATCCGATATAAAAATATTCATGTTTCTTTAAAAAAAAATAAACGTCCCGTCTATTTAAGCCACTTCCTGTTAAAACTGGAAGTATATTTATAGATCAGTGAAAAAAAAAAGAGTTGGTGGCATCGTATTGGGGGTGTATAGATGGTTTTGAACACCCTTTATGCATATAATGTTAAATTCCCAATAATTCATTTAGTTCGCCAGTCTCTTGAATTTCTGCTAGTCGATGGAGCTCTGTGGCATAATCTGTATCTGTCCCATTGGTACAATTCTTTTGTGTTACATAGGCCGTTTATTATAGATACTACTTAAATCTGTAAGATAACTAAATCTCATCTTTCAAAGCAATTATAATACTACTATTGCCTGAACTAAGAATCAAAGGATGAGTTTTCCTTAAATTCCAAGATGTTGCTATTAATTGCACATTTAGATAGCAAAAAATGTTTATCATATACAGCAGTAATTTACCGAAATTCAGTTCTGAAAGTTACCTAGCCAACAATATATTGTCTTGTCAAATCGCCCTGAGATCTCAAAGAGATACTATCTTGATACCAGCATTAATCAGTGAACTACCACACAAGAATTATTCACCAGTACCTCAATTCAAGTTATATCGTATCGTTTGACATTTACACTACTGTAACGTAAGAAATTTGATAATTTATGACAAATGAATATTAAGTTACACGCAGGTGTAAAAGCATATAAAGGAGTTTGCTAACATATAACCTTATTACAAAGAAAAAAATATATATTGAATCCGCTAGGTTCACTCTGATATTATATTACTTAATATGACTTCATACACAGAGTCCGTTAACCTTTTGAAAATCTTGATTACACACTTTATGAACGCTTATGCAACATGTAACAGAAATGCTTGCTTGAAAGGTTAAAAACGGCAAACACTCGATATTAACCAGAAAATTGCTTGTACAAATAAAAAAATGGGTTTTACAAACCTCCGAAGATTTTAGATTTTGTTACTGTTGTTGACGGTATTTGGCAAGGATCATTTGTTTTTAGAAATCCTGTCGTATTTAGCAACACGTACTTAGTGAAATTAAAACATTTTAAATTGTTTATCTCAATGAATATATAAATTTTAAGTAATAAGAAGCAAAACACATTACACATTTGAATCATCGGTAATAATCACATAAATTATCTGTTTCATTCTTAGAATTATCGAAAATTCAGAATTAATTTTTTATATGTAAGTACCGGGTTTCTTGCGTTTTATGTAGTAATAATTATTGTTTAATAGACAAAAAATCACTAAATTTAATCAAATACAATTTAATAAACAATTACTAAAGCTTCAAATACATTATATTTTTTTTATTTCGTGCTTATTTGTGTCTTATTTACATTTAGATACAAAACCATAAATATATTATTATATTTAGTATAAAAAAGCTCCTAAGCAGGGGATCAGGCAAATCAGCTGTGTTATAAATTATACGTCATACGTTATACGTCATTGAATTTCTTAATAGCGTAAAATAATCAAATATCCAAATTTTCCCAAACATAGGACCCTAACCAATCAATTTCTAGCCATCTAAACTCCAAAGCGGACATCTTATCGAAATCGTTTAATAATATTAGTTACAATATCAGTAGTAGGTAGGTACTCAAATTCAGAAAACCATTTTTCCACAACAACAGTAATAATATTTAAGGGCACATATCGTTAGGAAGAAAAGTGGCTCCATTTTGTTGAAACAATTATTAGGAATTAAGCCTTTGCAAGATTCTATTAAATATAATTATATTTTAATTAAAAAATGACTACCAAAGGTATATAAAGCATTAATGACAATTATTGTAAACAGTGATGTTAAGCAGGTAATACAGACTCTCTTAAGTTAAATCCAACCACGGAAATAGTAACATCAGAAATAGTCAACTAACAACAAGCAATTTTCAAAAACGACCCACACAACGAGATATGATACACAGATTCAATATCTACATTATATAATAAAAATAATTTCTGTTTATAAATATTTGAATTAAGCCAGAACTCATATTTGGGTGTTAAAGGTGTAGTTTTGGTTAATTTTGTGCGGAAAGGAGCCACTAGTTACTCGTCACTGAAAATTGCATAAATGTTTTCTCCGGGGAGGGAGTCCATATTCTTAAGGGCCATTTTTCCTCCGGCATTCTTCTAAGATAGCCGATCCAACTTAACCATCTCTCTTCAAGTTTGTCTCACATATTAAACGTTACACCTATCATTTCTTGTGGGGTTTCATTTCTGATTTTATCCGTCCTTGTAAGACCACACAGCGGAATCTCAAAAAATCAGTCTCCATAGAGGTTAATTTTCCTTAATCTCTTTTTGGTATCTCCAACTTTTCTGCTCCATACAGGGCGATACTTTAGACTACCGTTTTATAAATATTCCTTTTTTTATTGTTGTTAATACTCTTATTCCATGTAATTCCATACAGCTGTTTAATTGCAACTTTCCCTTAACTAACTCTATATTTAATCATTTTCTCTTTCCTCCTGTGCCCCTCGAAATTGCTCCTAGATATTTATACGTTTTGCAGCATTTTACCACCTGTCCATCCATTGTTACATTCCTGGTTCCCCAACCACCAACCACCATATATTTCGTTTATTGGGGTTTCTGTATAAATATGTGCAGTAATAAAACATTTAAAAAAATATAACCGACTTCTACCTATAACTAAAAAGCTAAAAATAATTATAACAAAATACAACTTTAGCAAATAAATAACACATTCAAATGTTGTAAGGTACCTACCCAGGAAGTAAAAAATGTAAACATTAAAAGGTGCTCATTCTGTACAAATTAATTACCTACCAATCTAGTATATTTCGATGTCAAGCAAATCTAAAATCCTTCATTGTGTACTTATCTACTGATTCATCAAACTTGATTGTTGCTTGGCACCGACTTCAAAAATATACTAGATTGGTAGGTAATTAATTTGTACAGAATGAGCACCTTTTAATGTTTACATTTTTTACTTCCTGGGTAGGTACCTAACAACATTGAACGTGTTATTTATTTGCTACAGTTGTATTTTGTTATAATTATTTTTAGCTTTTTAGTTATAGGTAGAAGTCGGTTATATATTTTTTTAAATGTTTTGTTTTCAACATTTTAGTTTTTTTTGAACTCAGGTAGTTTTCATTCTTTATTTTTTATTTTGTATGTATAACCTTAATAGACAGAACCAGGTAAAATCGAAAGCCTCAACATTACACAATGATACTTTATCATTTAAATTGACAGGTAAATCTTTACGAACAAAATGTACTAGTACGCGTTGACTTAATAAGCCCAAAATATATTTATGCCTTATGGACTACGCCATGTAACCTTTTTTCAACTTTTTTGACAACCCTGTATAACTAGATATTTCCACTCCAACCTATGTACCAACCAGCCTGTACATACGACTGCCCACGGCAAGCATAAATTTGTTTGCTGTCTTCTGTAAACTATAGGACGGAGTAGAATCCATCCTATATTTACGGAGTCAAATCCGTCCTAGATTATATAACTCCTTGTGGGCTACCCCATAAATTATTTCCTTTTTAACATCTTATGTTATCGCCCTGTGTAACATTAATTCCTCTCCACACTTTATGCAAATTCTTATGGGCTATAAAAGAAATAATTTTTTAATCACACCGTATAAATATAATTCAACTCCAGCATGTATTTCAACCATCCTGTATATGATTTGCTTATGTCCACATCATATAACAGTTTTTTAATTACCCTATATAATTTTAATTTCACATTTTTTTCAACATTTTTATACCACCAAACGTCCAGTCCACCCTATATTCCAACCATCCTGTCTATACGGCTGCCTACAGACCACTATCATTCTAGCCCGTCCTATATTTCAATCTTCATATAAATGCAACTCCTTCAACCACTTTACTTTGTGATTTTGTTTGCTTTAACTAAACACCCTGTCTATAGGCCACCAAGTACCAGTTTAAAGTTTGACATGTGTTGTCACTGAATTTTCTATTAGGCCGGGAGAATGTGACAACCAAAAGTACCGTCTTCGCAAAATGGAAAAATTTGCATTTAAATAGGTATTTACCTGGTATACAAACAAAACGATCTTGGTACTCATTGATTTAAGGAGCCGAAAATACTATGCTTTACTACCTATATGCTTGAGATGTACATAGAAAATTTTCAAATTCGCAATTAAAACTTCCAGTGCCTAAAATTACCGCACTATTACGTTGGAATTAAAATATTTATGAGGAAATCTCTGTTGTGTCCTTTCGATGAATTTTTGATAAGAATTTTGAAATTTTCGGCGATTTTCTGCAAAACTGAAAGTTGCACGTCGCAGAAAAGTATATGAGATCACCTAAGGATCTTCCTTAATAGATTAAACGTTAAAAAACTATACACATGCATAAGGAGTTATCGGAAAATCGACCAATATGTTAGGGATATTGGTCGATTTCCATGCACGCATGTGTTCATTCACAAATTTTATCACTTTACCAATAGAATTCTCTTCCAAAATTTGAAGTTTCACCAATCCGGATATATACTCTATTAAACAAGACCATATTCGTTCAAAACGGTGCACCACAGGAGAAGAAATCAGGTAACATACATACGAAAAAAAAAGCGAAAAAATACGCGACGAATTGATAACCTCCTCTTTTTTGGAAGTCGGTTAAAAAATCAAGCAGGTTTCGAGTTGATGGAATACCACCCATATACTGGCCTTGACTTAGCCCGGAGCAACTACAGACAACTATTCCCAAATTTGAAACAAAATATGCTTGTGCACAAATTTTTAAATGACAATGATTTTATGTAGTAGCAGCTGGGACAAGTCCATTAGGATTAAGGGGGATTGAGGGAAAAAATAAACTTACTGCTTTTTTTATTCTTAAGTAGGTTGAGCGTATAGGGCAACGATCACTCATTTTTATTAATCTATCGTATATTCTATTGCAATGATGGATTGGGAAGTATAGTTTTTATTAGAGCACTCAAATAATACATTAAAGGTAATGCATATTGGAAAATAAGGATGAGACCAGCTCTTCATTTTTTTATAAATTGTGACATCAGTGTAAATCGTTTCGCTAATATTATAAGGACGTGACCCACAAATAGTATAGATTTTAAAACTTTCATTTGACTTTTGAAAAAAAAATTAAATGTTAAATAAAAAACAATAATTTTGTAGTTAGTAAAAGTTAAAGCTCTCTAACTTCTTTCAGAGCTTTCAGAGTAGATCATTATTGGAAACGAAAGTTGAAGTTTTCAGATAGACCTTTTTTCCATTTTATAAAATTGAAAATTATTAAACATTGACCCAGATAATGTAATTTTGATATAAAGTTCTTAAATGTGAATAACGCTATAAAAATTTAAACATTTTCACCACATATTTCAGATTTGGCACTTTTGTAATTTCCTGTATTTTTATGGAAAAATTGTTGCTCTCGTAGTGCAGTAATACAATTAGCTCGTGCGATGATTAACTTGTGTAAAAAATCATTTTCACACTTAGTCGAAAGTTTTCCATTTTTCCAAAAAAGGATTTTAGAAAATTACATGTACAAGATTAAGTATTTTGTGAATAGTTGAGGAGGGAAATATCTAATTTGATTGTTCATCTGCGTTTTTTCTTCCATCCACGATTTCTGAAAATCTTATTGTAAACGACGCTAAGAAGCTTTCTCTTGATATCAGTTTTTCAACATTTATTTGTTTATAGATATTTTTTACAGCTTCAGAAATTTCTCACATTCATACACTTATTATACTTATTATCTAGAACCCAATTCTTCAAAAAACAACCATAGTTCTCAGTTTGCATGAAAGTTTGCTATTTCGTTCGCACTATGTAATTATAAAAAGTAAAATTTTACACATAGTGTAAGATTAGTTTAGTAGATAAACCTTATATTAGTTGTCTTATGGATTTTATTTATTGACCTACATTGATCGTTTGATGTCAATGAAAAATTTTTGAAAAATATCAAAAAATATCATGTTACTACAAAATATTCTAAACTCTGCAGTTGTGCTATGGGATGTAGTAAAATAAAATATTAATTAATTTTAACAGCAGGCTGAATCCACTTTCAGCTTATTTTATATATTATTAACAGATAATTTCTTAAAGCAAAATTATACATAATTTCTGAAAAATATCTTTCATTTATAGCAATCATTTCAATTTCGTAAACAAATTATTGACCAAAACAATCACTTCTTATGAGAACTAAGATTGTTATCATTTGGCGTAAAATTATCTTAGAAGGAAATTCTGTAGTGAATAAATTAACCAGGAGCTGTCCATATTTATTTGTAGAACATTTTTTATTCAGATACTTCTATGTTACAGAAATTACTAGTTGTAGTTTTCAAAGAGCTTTTAATTAAATTGGTCAATTATATAAACATTAAGTTCTCAGCTAGACTTCACGAACTCGTTTTGTGCGGATTGGTATGATATAGTAATGAACTTCTGGTATTTTAAACGAGCATGTAATTGTCCAGGAATATGAACAAGATAATGTGCTAACAATTTAAAATGTGATTTTAAAACAAAATTTAATATTATTAATAGAGCCGTAATATTTTCAAAATCAATGCCCTTATCAAAATTTAAATTGACTGATGGTTTACATTGTACGGTATTGCAAAAGTGTTAAAGTTAATTTGGAAGATTTCCTATCAAATATGCCATAAGGCAATAATAAAATTTGTCCATCATTGAAAAGAAACTGTTCCCTACAACGAAAAAATGAAATTAACAAAACATTGCTGGTTATCTACTATACCTTCTAGAAACTATAAATAATAAATTTACAAAATCAAAACAACAAGTTGTTGTGCAAATCACTACACAAATATTATTACATACTTTAGTTTAATCTTAAAAATAAGACATTTTTTCATAACCTTGAAGGCAAAATATTAAAATGTAAATGACTTCAAAATTCATTATCCAGATTTATTCCGCAGTTATATAATTTTTACTATTTAATCTTCCAGGGATGTTCAGTGAGTAACGTGTGGAGGCCTTATTAGTTATTAATATATCTAAATCAAAAGACCTTCAATAAATGAAAAAGTAATAAAAGTTTATACTACATATGTAAACGTATACATACACGTTTTTGTATTTTAGCGAAGTCACTTCAATTATTATTTTATTTGTTGAAAATCTTTAAATAGCACCGTACAACGTTCGATACAGAATGCACACTACTATAATTCTATGCTCTCCAATAAAGTATTGTTAGTCAAATACTAATATACTATAGGCTGTGTCAGTCATTACATGGTTCCTTCATCAAGCCTCATGCAAGCTGTATATTTACGAACTTGTCTTGGCTATATGGGCAAGGGATTTTTCTTAACTAATATCTTCATTTCAGCGAGGAGTTCTCTTCATTTCAACGGCGAGTTCTTTTCCTATTTTATTAACGACGAGCAATTTCCCTAATAAAATCCGACCTTCAACCCAAACGCCAATTATAAAACTCCCCCTTGTTATATTTCGCCGATTTTTTGTTATTAACTAACAAGCTTTTAGTACCACATAAGGCATTAAACCTTTTATATCTGCATCTAATTTGATTTGATCCTTGTTTATTTGTGCCGTCGTTGATGAACACCGTCGTTGTTGCTTTATTTCTGACTGAAGAACATGATCTTCCCTACTCATTGTTATGTTAAGTAATCTCGCATTAGTACACGCCTTCCTAAGAGGAAACGCGTCTCACAATGAAGGCTTGACCTCTTGCTATTTCGTTACTAAAATGCCGGTATTAAGGTTATTATAGTTTGGTGTGTTAATTCAGCATTGTTGAGCAAGTCGGAAATTGCACAAATCTTCAACGAAGTATTAAGAATACGATTTCATTTTCTATTATATAAATCGTTAAACAATGTCTGGTTTTGCTTTCCAGTAAACATGCATCGCCTGAAATGTCATAATAAAAAAAGTTTACAAGGTGTAAGATGTAATTTAAACTGTCTAGACATTTTATAGCGAATACCCTATATAAATGTCTAAGACAAGAAAGACACCCATTAATTGTGTTTAGAAATTTTACTATTCCAGTATTCAGCTCTAATTAGAAAACTATAGGAAATGTGACAGGAAAAAAATCCCGTGTACCTATTTTTTCTTTATTTTTACATAAAACATGCATTCCGACCTGCCCTTGTTTAAAAAAAGAGAAAACGCAAAGAAGCGAGCTATATGATGATAAACAACACGGAAATCGGACCAAAATCTATTGCTAACAGAGCAGAAAAATGGTATCCCTCAGTATCAAGTGATTACCAAACGACAAATTGTCAGTGTCAAATTTTTTGACAAACAACAGAAATTTCGCTTTGATGTTGCGAAATTTTTTAGAAAAAAACTCGAAATACAACACTAAACGATTGCCAACACAGATAAGTATAACACAATATACAAAACATTACTTATATACATATACAAAAGTCGTAACGGACCTAAAATTTAATTTTAATCTTTTGGCATTCTAGAAAATGGCAGTGAAAACTATCAGCCCACTAAGTCTGAAAATTGTATGTAAATCGCATAAACGCAAAATATAATATGTTATTTGCCGTATCTCTAAAACTATACAAACTAATTATATAATGCTTAGCCAAAAAGTCATATTTACCCTATCCCATATTGAAATTTCATATCTGGTTCAATTATATTTGATAGGACTTTTCAACTTCTATAAAAATAACAAAATAAATAAAAAGTCAGAATATATTTTAACATTATAAATCAAATATATTTTTCGAGTGTCTGGAATGGTCGGTATTGTTTAGTGTAAAAAACCATGTCATATTATGAAATTTACAAATACGAGTATAAATTCTACAGCACTCCTTCCACCGTCAGGTAGAAAAGTAAGAGAAACGAAAATAGGTGTTTTAGAGATTATAAATGATCTCAAACATCCGATAGTGGATGTAATACAGTATTGAAATGAATGATAATGACATTTGGAACAATAAAGAATTTTCATCCAGATTTAAACTGAAAAATACAGTATCAAAACCCTATAGGTCTAATTTTTGTTTAGTCAATTTCATTAGAAGATTTAAAAATCGTTTAACCTCAAAACCACTAAATGAAGGTGTGCCTCGATCCCAATTAAGAACTTATCCAAGGGGAATCAATACCATCTGGAAACTCAATATGGCAGTAAATGTTTTTGCCTAGACTTTGGCTCAAATTTAGTGAAGAATTTCGAGAAACCAGGCAAGAAACAGAAATTTACAAAGTATTTCCTAGGCCATTATAACGTAAGTAAATGAATGCAAAGTTATCTACAACAGTTTTGACAAGTCATAAACTCACATTTTTAAAAGTTGATAATATAAATTCTATTTATAATGTATATTTTTTAATATTTGCCAAAAAAAAATAATTTAAATACGATTAGTAATTTACATTAACTAGTTAAGTTTAGCGCTAGAAAATGTATATTAGAAAGAGAAAGTTAGAAGCTACTGCAACTTGGAGAACATTGCAAATCACAGCTACACATAGCAGAATTATTATCCGCATTATCAGAACAATAATTATTCGAGTTTTACAATATATCGGTGTAGATCAAAAATAGCTTTATTTGTATATATAATTAATTGTATTTATGGATGAAATTGTTTGGAGGAAAAAAAAGCCGGATTTTTTTAATCCATTTAAATTATTATTAATAATGATCTATGTAAATTGCGTGTCAATTATAATGTAAACATATAGTACGTATATATAGATGTAGTAATCACATAGTGCGATCTTGGAAAATTAGGTTTCCGACTAGGTTTGCTATATTTTTTAAGAAACAAATTATATTAATTTTTATTACTTTTATTTAATCAATTAGACATATAAATAAAAATTAAGTGTAATATGTAAGGGTTTGAAATACCCACGTAAAAATACTCACTCAAATTTTGTTCAGTTAATAAAGTAAATGCTTATGGACTTAAACGATTATATATCATTGTTTGCAAAACTAAGATTAACTTGTTGAACAGGCCATTAATTTTTAACACATCTATTTCATTCAAAAGCATTCATCAAAATAAATTCAAATTTAAAATAAAATGGACACATATATTTTGGTAAAATATTTACTTCATAATTTAATGTATTCTTTAAATTCGAGGAGATTTATCCCCTACAATAAAGGAAACTATCACCCATTGGTTGTATAAACCTCTTGGTGAAGATAATGCAACACGGTTCAACGACCTAAATTTAAATGTACGTTCTGGCAAAAATAACTCCATGGTATGCCCTAATTGAAAATAAATATAGTATGATTAAGTGCGATGGCAAGATCGCCTGATAATTTTACATAAGAATTCGACGTCGTACCGAGTCCACTTGGTGAAAGACCTTTAGAATTATGCAACTTTTATCATGTTCGGGGTCACAAAATACTTGGAACTCAAATTTGCAATATTGGGATTTTTGAAAGAGTATTGTCTATTTACTATATGGACTAAAAAAATTAATTAAAATACCATTTCTTATTGTTAATCAGTGACTTAAGAAATGTGCCGTGATTACTGTTATCATATCAATTTTAATAAAAAAGGTAATGTCGAATTTTTAGTTTCGTTACAGACATACACCAGATATGTTTTCTTGACGTTTCTAAAAAACGTATATATCCATTTATCATTATTGTGTATGTATATACTTACATACTACAGACATATATTTTATATTAATATAGTCAGTTTAAATTCTATCCTAAGATTTGTTGTGGTTTAATAAAATATGGTTGTTGTTGTGGTTTAACAAAATATTATTTGAGAATAAAGATGAAAAGAAAATTGTTCACTGCCTAAATTATTTTATTCATCGATTTAGAATATAAAACACCAATTTTTGGAATTTTTGTGTCTGAATACATATCACACATAAATTACTGGATGGATTTCGATCAAATTTTGTGTGGAGGCTAAGTCCATGTGTTTAAAATGTCTCATTTCGAAGGGAAAATAGAGAAAAAAAGCAAAAGTAGATACTGGACAGTTGCAGGTATATTTATATTTTATATAAAACTGGAACTTTTATATTTATATGTTTTATCTAAACCAGGAAGTTTTTATATAAAATGGAAACTTTTGGCAATATATAAAGAACTTTACAATATTGATGACTTCGCAGTTAAAAGTACTAAAAAAATATAGCTTATAAAAATATATACAAAACTTAATCTCATTGTTAATTAAAGAGGTGTTCGAGTTATTAAAAATTTCTTTTTATGAATATTTTAACATTAGAGAGCATAAGAGTGATTATGCTAAAATACAAAGTTTTTAAAACTTCCATACAAGAGAAGTATTATTTTAAAACATTTAACAATCTGATCATTATTATCTTACAGTACAATATATAATTTGCTTTGGGGTGTTTTTTGTGTGATATCACGGATATTTTTAGATAGTTCTTTGAAATAGCAAGATCAAAATTTATTGCATTATTTCCCAGTACAAAATTTAGTTATTCATACATCTTTTTATTATTTGGCACATATTTTTCTTTTATGTGACCGCGGTTTCCAAGAACAGATATTAATATTTCGGTAACTGCCGCTGGTAACGTGTGAAAACATTCAGTAGCAGTGCTGAAATATCAGATTTAAACCGTTTACAAACATGCGAAACACTAAAAGTGAAGGATCAAAACATTAAAGTGAAGAATGTGTTAAAGAGATTAATGCCTTCATATGTATACAGGCATTAATTGTCCGCTTTTAATGTTTATCATATGGCAACATGCATATTTGCATACTAGAACTATTTACATGTTTTTTCGGCAACATAGACGCACTGCTTTCAGACAACATAGAAATGTCAACATAATATAAATTAGTAGTTGGTGCATTAGTAAGTAGTATTGAGTCAATGACATCACTATCAAATGTTAAAATATTTATTCCTTAAGTATAAAAAGTTTTTATAATCCAAGTAAATTGTGCTTTTGGAAATTTTAGAAATCATGGAATGATTTATTCACCTAAAAATTCCGGGCTTAACAGTTTTAAACGCGCTTGTCATTCCGCAGAGGAATTTGATCAAGACAATTACAGTTATTTTATTCCTTTAATTGTTGACCCAGAACGAATCTAAAAGAGGTGGCAAGAATTCATGCTATATTATTCAAATTTATAGTGGTGAAAATTATTTGCCGTTACGATATTTAGCAACGAATACTTTGGGACCGAAAAATGAGTAGATATAACTTAGACGAATCAATTGTCTAATTATTTTAACTGTATTAAATATTGTTATCTAAATATGTAATAGAAACCAGATGAAATTTTATATAAGTAAACCTATTAGCATAGTAACTACATGTTAAAGAAAACTAAGTCACACGGTTATTGATTGTGTTACATGCGTGTGGTTTAATAATTTAGTAATTATATTTTTTATCAAATTTTGAAAATACAATAATATGTTATAAAATTGTGTGAATTTAACAGAAAATTTTAACTGACTTCTAACAAGATGGAGTTTGCAATAAAGTGTACGTACTTAAGTTAAAATATTGTACAAAACTTTTTTATTATAAATATCAAAAAAATTATTGTCCTCCATAAAAAAATCGGCCAAGTATGAAACCTAAAATGAAAACATCACATATACCTACGTATCATTTTTTTCAATTGTATAAGAAATATGTCATTACATATCAATTTTTCCTAAAAATTTAATTTTAACGTCAGGTTATTAATTTCTACTTGACAATACAAAAACCTTTTTTTATCAACATGTAACTAAGCAACATAACAAAATCTCAACACTCCTCCTCAATTAAAACTACAAAGATTTAATTGATCACAGATTATTAGTTAAAATTTTGTTTCTCAACTTAATGAATTTTTCTTTACCGAAAGCCTTGGTCATGTATCGTTTTTTTTTTGACACTTTATTCTGAAAGTACTCTCCATCTCCCTTGGTTGCTTTCTGGCTAATTTTCTTATGCCTCTGTTTGCTAACAATCTCTTCTAAAATTTCTCCATCACCTTTCATTAACCTATTCCTTCCTGTAGTTTCATCATATACTCTTTTCACAACTGACTGTTGTTTCTCCCATTCTTATTTGGTCCGAAATACCCATTTAGTATCAATAGCAATTTTATTATTTGATAAATCTGTTTCAGTCCACATTTCTAATTTTTGTAAAGCATACAATTCTTTATTAATTGCTTCTTTTCAATCTATACCTATCAATGCTTTTTGATTTGTCACAGGGTCTTTATATTCTGTTAATAAACAGTATGCTGTATACATTTGATAATAATTTTGCCAATTTGGAGTTTTGATTTGCCTTCGCATTCTTGTCTTATTAAATTCATTTTTATTTATATTATCTTGACGTTCTTCATTTCTTATCCCAATTGTACTATCGTTTTCAAATTCAGTAATTGCTTCATCAAAATGTCCTTCTTCTGTGGATTCATATGCTTTATCATCTTGATTCACTACTTCTATTTCTTTTTTTCCTTCATATATATGTAAAAATTTACATTATTATTGTCATTAAATCTAATTTTTGTCTCATCAAATATTACATCTCTGGATATAATTACACTAGTGGAAAAAAATTAAAGGATCAAAAAATAATTCCAAATTTTTTGACGTTATTCAAGTGTCTGCTTTTCGCCTGAAAATGGTCGTACCGGACTTTAAAAAAGAGTATTTTAAAGCTTGAAGTTTCTGGTTTTGTGACCTGATGATGAAAATTTTTTTCAAGCAAACGTGTATCGCTCAATCCTAACGAATACCATAAGAATTTTTTTTTCAAAATTTTTTCTATGTTCTTTTTTGGTCTATGAACATGTAAAATTTTTTCGAAATAAATCTTTCTATTGATCGGATAAGTTGTTTATTCAGCTTTAAATTGTGTTTTTGAAAAGTTCAATACGACCAGTTGTCGCTAAGATATCGAACTTTGAATGGAAAAGGATCTTTTTGTGTTTAACCATCAATATCTCAGCAACCGTTGATCGCACAAGAAGAGTAAGAAAGGTTCTGAAATCTTGAACAAACACTCCATAAAAATCAGCAACGGTTTTTTTGAAAAAAAAAATTTTTATTTTTTACATTAATTTGAAAAATCAAGAAAATAAGCACTTTTGTTGGCTTTTGGGATCATCAGGCGCTAAATTGGAAATATCAAGAAAACCAGTAGTGTTAAGTGTGCCTTTTACAGTTCAATATGCCAACAAAAACCGTACAAAGTTTCGTTTAAATCCATCGAGCTGTTTTTTTGTTTTCTTCGATCGAATTTTTGAAAACCTTGAAAAGTTGATGATTTTGATTTTAAATGATCATAACTTTAGCAAAATGCAAAAAACTGTATTTTTTCTGTTTCTTATACAATATCATTTATAAATCTGTTTAAGATTATTGGGAAAACAAAAGAGAAATTGGAAAAAAAAATTTTTGGAAAATTAAAAAAAAAAAATTTAACAAATTTGTATTCTTTTTTAATGACCCAAAAAAAAGGAAGAAATTTGAAATTTTTTTAATGACTCCAAAAAATTTATAACACGATTCTGTTATTGCATTCCATTGATTTTCTTGATTTTTAAACTTCGACTGAATTAAAATTTTAATTAAATTTCAAACAAAGTTGATATACCCAATAGAATTTTGAACTCGATCTAGACGCTTTTCAGAAATTTATTATCGTTAGTTTTCGTGAACTCTTAAAACGCTAAAAAACAGGTTTTTTCAAAACCACTCCTTCTGCGTTACAAAAAATTTCATAAATTTGCAAAAAAAACAAGTTGCTTTCCGATCATGGTTAAAAGGTATTTATCAGAGCTAGAGGTTGCTCGTTTGATTACTCTGCTCGAAGAAGGTTGCAGTCAACGTGATGTTGCCATCCGGATGGGTGTTAGTCAATCCGTCGTATCTCGAACGTATGCACGATACCGGGAGACAAACCAATACATTCGTCGTACTTGACAAGGACGCCATCGTGTCACGACTGCTCGAGATGATCGAGCAGTTGTCCGACACGTTCGACGTGAGCCTTTCATCAGTGCGAACATTGTGGCGAGAAATTTTGCAAATCGGGTACAACAGCGACACCAAGTACGAAACATTTCTTCCCGTACAGTCATCAACCGTCTTCGCGAAAATGGGTTAAATGCACGACATCCTAATCGTGTACCCATGTTGACAGCGAGACATCGCCGAGAACGTTTAGCGTATGCCAACGCACATCGGGCTTGGACATTGAGACAATGGAGAAATGTTTTATTCACTGACGAATCCAGGTTCAACTTACATGGGAGCGACCGACGTCCGCTTGTTTGGCGCCGTCGTGGTGAACGTTTTCGCGAGGACTTTGTTCGTCCGACTGTCGCCTATGGTGGTGGGTCAGTCATGGTCTGGGGCGGCGTTTCGCGAGATTGGAGAACACCTCTGGTGATTATGCGCGATAACTTAACAGCTCAGCGCTATATTGACCAAATTTTGAGACCAATTGTACTGCGTAGACGGCAACGTCAGAGGGAGTTTATTCTAATGCAAGATAACGCACGCCCACACACAGCCAACATCACCAGACGCTTTTTGGAACGCCATGACATCACTTTGCTGCGGCATCCACCAATGAGTCCAGACCTCAATCCCATCGAGCATGTTTGGGAGATAATGGGTCGTCGTTTGCGCAGTGAGTCTCCAAATGTGCAAAAGTTGGCCACATTAGAGCGTGCACTTCTGCAAATTTGGAACACCATCCCTCAACCTCAGATTGCCCGCTGCATCAATATGACTGAACGCTTAGCAGCCGTTATTGAGAACAGGGGTGGCAATACCCGTTATTAATATACCTGACGAACGGGCAGACGAACATACATACACATACACACAAACACTCAAATACACAAACGCACACAAAAGAAGCGTAAATCCGATCGGGCGACCTTCACGGGGTACGCTTTGGGTCATTAAAAAAAGAATACTAATTTGTTAAAAAAAAAAAATTCCAAATTTTCCAAAAAAAATTTTTTCAATTTCTCTTTTGTTTTCCTACAATCTTAAACAGATTTATGAATTATATTGTATAAGAAACAGAAAAAATATAGTTTTTTGCGTTTTGTTAAAGTTATGATCATTTAAAATCAAAATCAACTTTTGAAGGTAAACGTGCTTTTTACCTAGATTTTTCAAATTAATGTAAAGAATAAAAAAAATAAAAACTTTCAAAAAACCGTAGCTGATTTCTGTGGGAAATTTATTCAAGATTACAACACCTTACTTAATTTTCATGTGCGATCGGGGGTTGCTGAGGTATTGATGGTTAAAGACAAAAAGATCCTTTTCCACTCAAAGTTCGATATCTCAGCGAGAAGTGGTCGTATTGAACTTTGCAAAACAGAAATTTAAAGCTGAATGAACAAATTATTCTATCCATGTAGTGGTTGATTGAAAATAAAAAAATTCAAGTTCGTACACCAAAAAAGAAAACCAAAAAAAAATTGAAATTTTTTTTGTTATGGTATTCGTTAGGATTGAGCGGTACACGTTGCTTGGAATTTTTTTTTCTCATAAGATCTCAAAACTAGAAACTTCAAGCTTTAAAATCCTTTTTTTTAACTCCAGGGCGACCATTTTCAAGGGAAATACAGCTAATTGAAAAACGTCAAAAAATTTGGAATTATTTTTTGATCCTTTAATTTTTTCCACTACTATATTTTACTTGTTATTGGATCCCATAATCTATAACCATTTTCAGAATAACCAATCATTTACATTGGTTTCAGTGTATTTTGTTTAGGATTGTTCAATACCCATGATTGACAACCAAATACTTTTAAGTCTTGATAAATCATTTTTCGCCTTCCAAATTTTAGCGGGTACCTTTACTTGATTAACATTTGTTGGTGATCTATTTAACTCATATGCTGAACAACGTTTTGCTTCACCCCATAAAAGTTTTGGTAAATTAGTATCTATAAATTTTGTTCTTACTTTATCCAGTAACGTACGATTCATTCTTTCAGATTTTCCATTTTGCTATGGGGTATAAGCTTGAGTATATTGTAAAATAATTCCTTTCTGTTTACAAAATAATTTGAACTGATTAGATGTAAATTCTCCTCCATTCTCAAGACGTATTTTTTAGTTTTTAATTCATGTTGTGTTTTAAACTCTCTAATGTAGTCCATCAAATTTTCTTCAGCTTCATTCCTATTTTTTAATAATTTTACAACAGTAAAATGTTAGTAATTATCAATAATTACTTGAAAGTATTTATATCCTTCTTGAGTAGGTGTTTTAATTGGTCCACTAATATCAGAATGAATTAAAGCATAACCTGTTAAGATTATTACTTTATAATTAAATAATCACGAACTATTTTAACTTTAACGTCAGTTTATTAATTTCTACTTGACAGTACAAAAGCATTTTTTTTATCAAAATGTAACTAAGCAACATAACAAAACATTGTAAACTGCTTCCAATTATCTTGGTGTTTGGAACAATAGTGGTCATGGACGTTAAGTTTTATGAGGTATGAGAGTTCTAAGGGTACGCACACACTACATAATTTTTATCAACCGATAGTTTGATTCGAAATCGACCGATGCGAAACTTCCTCTTCAAGCCATGGCGTAGCCAGAAAAAAAATTCGAGAAGGGGTGAGCAATTTTATTTGGAGGTGGATGGATTGATTGGGAGCGCAAAAGTTATTTTTCTATTTGTATATAAGAAATGTATAGAATAAAAAAAATGTATGTAAAAAATTTTTAATTCGTTAAAATTGAATCTTCAATCGTAAATTTCAAAAATAACTAAATAGCAAGAAATAATATTGTTCTGCAACAATATATACTTTTCCCCGACTTCAAAATAAGTACATATTTAATATTGGCAGAAAAATATGATTTCTTCCCTTTTAGTTAAGTCAAGTGATGTGGATTTTTAGTTTATTTTTTAATTAATATTTATTTACTGTTCTAGTTTGATTCTTTTTGTGGTTTATTTTATTATTGCTAGTTTTGATACACCATGTTTTAGAACAAACTAAAATTAAACATTTTAATTGAAACCAAAAACCTGTAGCCTTAAAAGTTCACTATAAACTAAGTTGCAATTAAATAGAAAGTTTACGAATAACGAGAATATGTACCTAGTACCTATGTGTTTCTAATAATAAATTCCACTTTTCGTTTTGCATGCGATTTCGCTAGATCCCATTATTTTCGCAATCGTACACAAGTGCACTTCCTGTACTCAAATTTCATCCTGAGTACAAGTTTACCCAAGTTCATTGTTCCGTGTCCGAATAGTAAATACAAAATACGTTTCACGCCGGTTTTTCAATGTTTCGCGACATGAAGCGAGTCTAGCCAGAGACGTGTACTTGGATGCGGACGTACGGTCGTCCAGTCGATCGACCTTTTTAAAATTCTCAATTATCGGCATCGTAAATTTTAACAATACGTGGCGACATGTGCCATCCTGCTGTCACTAACACCTAGCATGAAGTTAACAGTCGTTCTGTACGTTGAAATTTAATTATTCGTTGGTCAAACGAAATATATTGACTAATAGGTAGTAATTATTCCATAAACGTTCGTAATAACGCGGTCGACGAGCCTAGCATCGTTTATACGGAATAGTTTTTGTAAGCGGTTTTATCAAAAGTGAATTTACACAGGCGCCGAAAATTTGTTAGGAAGTCAATAGCAAGCATTCAGTTAAAATTAGACTTACATTTGCATAAATTTAACATTGGATAGTTGACATAATATCTAAACATATGAAAATCATTTCACAAGTAGTTTATTGAAAGCACTTTTATTTTGCTGTAAATCTAAGGAAATTAAAACAAAATTAAATGGAGCATTACGTGAAAGATGCATAAATAAAAGCCCACATAGCCCTTGTTAAATATTTATAGGCAGACTAACATGTCTTTTCAAGTCTCAAGCTTTTTAAACACATTGGTCATTGATCAAAGTTCCCATCTATAGTGTTCTGTAGCTTTATTATTTAATTTTATAACTTACGTTTTTGTCGATTATATTATAAAATTTGCTTTTAAAAAGGTTTTTTGTATTTGTCAACCAACTTGGAAATAAGAATAAATAATTTTTTATATCTATTCTTCGATTACTCCAAAAAAGTTTAACCAATTTAGATAATTTAATCTGCATTGTGTTAAGTGCTATCAATGAAACATATCATTAATTCAATGAATTTCTATTAATTTCTCCGAACTCAATCGATTTGAATATTTTAAATTACAATATATAGTAGATTCAGCTGTGATACCAAGAATTTTGTAACGTAAATTATGCGGTTTCTCATGTTCGTTGTTCATTGTTTAATTTGATCTTGCTTAAAATTTTCTTTGCGAACGTTTTTCTGTCGTACTCTTTATTCACAAGTATTTCAGTAAATATTTTTTGCAATTGACGTAAACATTCTTGTCCCAATCTTTCAGAATGTTGTTTTTTTTGGTGCTTTAGTCATCCGTCTTCGTCGTTTTTCATTTTGTTCCATTTTGTGTTATGCTTTTTTTGTACATTTTTCTTGATGATTATTTTGTTATAGTTTGATTTAATTTTTAGTTTTGATTATTAACAAAAATGATTTGTTAATTTTGTCAAAAAATAAAATCACAAATTCTAGACCCGACAGGTGCTATCGTCGAGTTATTGATCTGTGTGAAAAAATTGGCAAGTGCATTTGTTATTGATCGTAAAATTTCTATTCATACAGTATGTTAATAGATAGAACTGTCTACAATTTATTAACAAATTATATACCTACTTATAAACCTAAATTAAACGTATTTACACAATATGTTCGTATGGTCAATAAACTGATTTTATACGAATGATTGATGTATGCAGGGCCGGATTAATATAAGGGCAGTTTGGACACTGTTGACCAAAATTTTAAAATTAATATTTCAAGAAAAATATATTGTATGAATATTGATTTTGAAAATATGTTAATAACTATTTTTAACTAAATATTTTTGTTTTTTTTAAGTCTAAATTAATTAGGCTTAACTTTATTTATTTTACGTATTTTATATAAGCATTTAAAAATCCATTTATACGACATGTTATTATTAAAAATAATAAATGTATGATAAAAAAAATGGACGGCCACTTGTGAACCCCTTAAGTTGGCCCCCACCAGTTTTATGCCCAGGGGCCCCCACCAACTTAAATCCAGACCTTTAGGTGGCGCTGTTCTCTCTATATTTTGACATAAAAAATAGTTACATTACAAAAATTCCCAGGTTGGTTCTGAGGACAAACTTTTTGTATTCGAAACCTACTCAGGCAATACTTGCAATAGTAATTTATCTGAGCAAACTAAGTCGCGGGTAAAACTAGTTATTTAATAAAGCATTGCGCCGGTTATGGAATCGATTTAATCAAAAAGTAGGCAATAAATAGCACATTCAGTATTGTTATGTACCTGCACAAAAAGTAAAAAAATGTAAACAACAAAAGATGCTCATTCTGAACAAATAAATTACCTAGGTACCTATCTAGTATATTTTTGTCAGTGCCAAACAAACCTAAAATCCATCATTGCTTACTTATCACTACTTCATCAAACATGATTGTTGCATGGCACCGACTTTAAAAATATGCTAGATAGGTAGTTATTAATTTGTCCAGAATGAACACCTTATGTTGTTTACATTTTTACTGTGTGTGTAGGTGTACCTAACAACAATGAATGTGCTATTTATTGCCTAGTGTTATTTTCAAATTTTTAGTACTGTGTACTTGGAAGTCGGTTTATATTAAAAGAAAAAGTTTTATTTTCAACTAGTTTTTTTCATTTGTTTTCAGTGTTTTGCAATCCGGTACTTTTTATTCTATGTTTTGTATGTATCACGTTAATTCACAGAGACCAGGTAACACAGAAAGCCCCAACATTATACCTAGTATCATTTTCGTTTAAATTTATAGATAACAGTTACACGAACAAAATGAACTGAATATGTGTAATTATATTAATTTTATTACTATTGCTTTTTATTACTTCACTTTATGGTTTAGTTTGCTATACTAAACACCCTATATATAATCATTAGTAATTTGTGTTGTCACTGATTTTCTATTAGGCCCGTTGGTGACAGCAAAAGCACCATCTTTTAGCAAAATTTAAAAAAGTTCATTTACGTCGATATTTAATAGGTATACAAACATGATGAGCTTTATTCTCTTTGATTTAAGGAGCCGCAGATATGTTTGGTAAAATTAATTATACAATACTATATTATGTTAGTTAGGTCACTTCCATGATATTTTTGATAGGAATATTGAATTTTTCAACGATTTTGTGAAAAACTGCATCTTACAAATTATAGAAAAAAGTATATGAGACCACTTCCGGATCTTCTTTAAAATAATACAATTTAAAAAACTATTCAAGTCGGTAAGGGGTTTTGAAGAAAATCGATGTTATGTAAATTGGTCGATTTCCATGCATGTATGTATTCAATCCTAAATTTCACCCATTAAACATACATTTTTTTTTAAATTTCACCAGTCCAAGTTTATAAACTATTAAATAAAACAATAATTATTCAAATCGGTTTACAACTAGAGGAGAAATCAAGTAACATACATACAAAAAAATACATGCCGAATTGATAATCTCCTCCTTTTTGGAAATCAGTTTAAAAAATGCATTCAATAAACACCGGTTTAAATTAATAACTTAGCTAGACATTAAGATTATCCCACTATCTATACAAACAAACGAACTAAATGCACCTTTTTTAAATATTAGTATAGAAGAGATATTACAGATATATGAACAAACAACAAGTATTACCTAAGACAGTATGAATAGAGAACCATACATTCAATCAAAATTTCTCGGAAGTAATAAATTTAAGCAGTCAAATAAATATCTGAAAATTCAAATCGATCAAAAGTACACCAACAACATAGTATGAATCAGATCCACTCCCGCAAACAAATGCTGTCAACGTTAAAAAGCAAAATAATTGTTACAGGCTTCCAAAAAAAAGGTCTATATATGATCAGCTGAATTATAAATTTTTGCGCTGGCTAAAAACGAATCGGAGGTTCATTTGACTTAATACGCTCAGTGTCAAGATCATTTCAAGACCAAAATGAGTTAAAATTGTTAATTTGAGGACAACCATTATAACTATACGTTTTACGGGTCGCTAAAACAAAATTCGGAAACCATTTCAGAGCATCAATTAAGAGCTGATGTCATTTCAACGTCAGCATAAGAAAATCCGCTTACTTATCGACAATCTTCACTACTAAACAGTCTTTTTCATTTGCAGATTGAAGTTCATTTTCTCTAAATCTTTTGACCATCGGTCTTTTGGTTTTACATGTTTGACCTTGAATGAAGTCGAATTTAGATTCAGCCATCCCAAAAACATGTACATTACAGGTTTTCACCACTTTCAGCTTGAAATGGCCTTGTCTTTGTCATGATGGAGTCAAATAGACGTCGGAAATGGGAGTGGTTAAACAATTCTGATTAGTGTTCAGTGGGTCAAAATACTTCGGATAATAAACTTACTCTACAGTGTAAGATCATACAGATACCGTATATAGAATCACGTGTCGATAAGCAAAGTTATTAGTGCTTATTAGGAATTGGATTCCTATTCATCAATATAGGATATCGAAATATATATTTTTTTACCAATTTTATACCTAAGCTGCATTTCCGATAAACTGCTAATTAAAATTAATATTTAATTTTATTGTCAATCCTGGCCAATGACATCGTACTTAAATTTATTTCAAACCATATGTTATTCTCTGGCTAGATTAACCGATAATGAAATATAAATTTCACTTCAGTGACGGCTAAACCACAACAATCAACGAAACATCGAGCACGTTACTAATCCAGTAATGCCTATGTGAGAATGTCGATTTCATATGCGTGTTCATTTGCATAACATTAATCTTTGACTGAATAAATCCGATTTAAGATGAAGAAGAATTTGAAAATACCGGTTCTACTACATGACTAGTACAAATTACAACTTGCATTGTGGTGATTATTGAAGATAATAAACACATCTTAAGCTGCGGGAAAAAAATCGACAGTTCCAAGTATTTCTCTCAGTTGTTGAAAAAATTCTCTGAAGTATCATTTACGTTACATCTTTGTTAAAATATTATTTTTTATAAAAGAAACGTGAATCTGTAATCTTTGATGCATGTAAGCTAAAATGACAGGCATTTGTGGGTAAGAAACGTTGTTAAATCCGAGTACAAGATTTACCTTTGAAAATGTCAGATGTAAGTTTGAGGAACGTCAAGTTCACAGTTCTCCTCAGGACTTAAGCAAAACAAAAAAATTCTACGTGAAGGTCTTCGTATATATACCAAGATTCCATGTGGTTTTCGGGTATACATCCGTGTTGTTCATAGCTAGTCCTTGGTGGGATCACCGGTGAATAACGGTGTTTCGGCAGAGTCGCATTTATCCTCTTCAGGTCTCTTCGCGTTATTATCATCTGCACGCGCTTCTTGAGACATGAGGTTCACTGTCACCATTAGGTGTTAGTATCTTCAGTATTTATAATTAGAAATATGTCTGTTAAATCCTAAAAACCAAAATCAATGGCAGAAATCCTGAACCAATTGCTTGGACTAGTTTTTTTTCAGGTGTGTAATATTAACTGCCATCATCCTCACAAAAAGGCCAGACTAGCCTGCAGACAGAAAATGCTACATACAGCATGCCTACTACGAACATGATCTATCCATAATTCATGGTCCCAATTACAAATACTACAACTGAACTTATTACTTTTATTATCTAGAAACTTCGATTTTCGTTCTATATATCTAGACCGTATAATTCAAACTGAATTATTAGGATTTTGTAGCGCCATATAAAACAAAGTATTAAAATTAAATTGGGATTTTTATTGTAAATTCAGTTACAATATAAAAAGGGAAATTAAATTAATAAAAAATTATAAACGGAAATGTCCGTTGCTGGTGGCAATTTATGGCATTACAAAAAGAAAGGATTTAGTTAATGATCGATTGCAGATCAACGGCTATCCTGTGTAAAATTTGTGAAGGATCTATGGCCACAGAATATAACCTCAAAATTAATGACATCAACAAAAATTTAGATGATGCTGAGGTTTTAAAACAATAAATATTTGAGGGAATTTATAAAAGAAAACAGAAACAGGGCAAATAGAAAATTGTATATGGTATAAAAAGATTACCACAAAAATTTTCTTAGAAACACTAGTTATTCACAAAATTGTCATTAATAGTGGTTTTAAATATTTGTACATAGAGAGTTTTGGAAATTTATTTTGAAATTTGATTTTGAGATTAAGTAAAGTGTAAAAAGTTTAAAAGAAGAAGTTGATATTTATTTGAAATAGTAGTAAACAAATTCATAAAGCAAAATTTAATTTACAAAATTAGTCAAAAAAAAGTTGAAATACGGTAGGGAGTTTCAGAAAGAGTAAGTGCTGGTGAAAATCAGAGAAGAAAGTGGAGTCACCAAAGAACTAAACAGATAAGTATAAGATTTTAATAAATAGTTGAATATGACAATTTTGAACCCAAGTGAAAAGGACCCTGAGGTATAAAATTTTAAACATAAAATTATCAGTTTTAAAAATAAGTACTCGTATCAACAACAAATTAGCTAACCCAACTCGCATCATTCCCTGTACAAGAATAACCAACCTCATTAATATATAATATGCTGTCAAATAGAACATTCCAAGTGATTATGGGGAAAAACAGGCGCAAAACGATAAAACTTAATGATGGTCTAGCAGAGGGCTCAGTTCTTGCACCTATACTCTTCAGCCTGTACATGGCGGACATACCTGCAACCGAATCACACAAGTTTGGCTATGCGGATGACTGGACCTTGGCAACGAGACACAAGAAGATGGAGATTGCTGAAGATATCCTTACCAGAGACCCAGCAAACATCAGCGAATACTTTAAAAAATGGAGACTCCAACCAAGTACTGCAAAAACAGAGGTATCGGCCTTTCATCTAAACAATAAGATTACAAAGAGAGAATTGAGAGTGTTCATGGATAACAAATCACTCACTCACAACAAACATCCTAAATATCTCGGTGTTACCCTGTATAGGACGCTTACATTCAAAGAGCATCTCATAAGAACGGCAGCAAAATTAACAACACGTAATAACATAATACAGAGTACAACTTGGGGCTCTTCCGCATCCACCCTGAGATCCTCTGCACTGGGCTTGGTTTATCCAGTCACAGAATACGGTGCTCCAGTGTGGCTCAATAGCAAACACACGCAATATGGTCGACACTCAATTAAACCTAACTATGCGCACTATATCAGGCACAATAAGGCCAACCCATACAATATGGCTGCCTATTCTTAGCAACATAGCTCCTCCCAAACTGCGCCGAGAACATGCCCTGGTTAGAGAGTTTAATAAAATTATGAGAAACCCACAGCTTCAAGTTCATAATGATGTCCCGGACATCCAGCGAAATGGGGGAAGATGGGAACGTGAAGTGGCTCCAATGTATCACAATATGCCGTGCATAATCAACAAAACTACAGGATTTGATCTCCCTCGTCGAACTTGGACATCTCTTAACCGAATCAGAACCAACTGCGGACTCCTTACACTTTCTTCAGCCGCATGCAATTGCGGAGCCGACAGGCAAACCATGAGACACATACAGGCTACACAGGCGGCAATTGATTATATATCAAGACTGAACATCTGTTTGTGAATTGGTCCAACGTATCTATTTGTATTTGTATTTAATTGTTAAGTAATGTCCACATATACAATTTTATATATTTATATTGTCCCTATTATTAATATCATTCATAAATGTACTGTGATATAAGCCATACGCTAAATAAAAGTAAAAAGCTAACCCAACGTGGGGCTAAGAAACAATATGTATATATATATATATATATATATATATATATATATATATATATATATTATATATTTTTTATCCGAAGAGGGGGGAAATACATTGCGTACTTAGCTAGCACGTGCTAGCCGTCGTGCGGGACTCCCGATGCAATGACTTCAAAGCAAGAGTAAATCGTTGCATTGAAACCAGTATACCGTATACCCGCTAAAACCCTAACCACTTTCTCCTACAACCATGGTCCCTTGCGGCACTCTTACTCAATACTACTTCGCAAGGGTGGTTCATTGCAGATGTTTATTGCTCTTACATTGGAAGCTTCTAAAGCCTACTCCTCGAACGTATTGCGGAGTTCTTTGAGGATAGTCTCCGCGTAATCTGATACCAAATTCCAGGCTTGGGGGCCCTTCAGCATGGCTTCTACTATTTGTTCTGGAACGATATTAGTCTCCAGAATCCTCTCCACTTCAGCACGTTGATCCTGAAACCGGGGGCAGGAGAAGAACACGTGTTCCGCGTCCTCTACCACGTCCGTACAGTGTGGGCAGTTTGGGGAGTTTGCCCTCCTGAACCTGTGCAGGTATGCTCGAAAGCATCCATGTCCAGTCAGTAGTTGAGTGATGTAAAACCCAACCTCCCCATGCTGGCGGTTGACCCAACGACTGATGCTAGGTATCAATCGATATGTCCACATATACACACACACACACACTTATAGTATATATATATATATATATATATATATATATCCCGGGGTGGTTGCTGGTCCACCACCGGGCGCCTCCCCAGGTGGCGGATAGGGGACGCTCTTTCAGCAATGGGGAGTACTGAGGACTTCTTCTCTAGGGCGGACCAAAATGCAGATAGGGGAAGGAACCGTCCGAAAATAAACCATCTCATGGATGTCGATGGGTGATAGAGGTCACACTTAATCACGCCTCGTAAGGTGCGGTACCTCTGCAGAGGATGATCCCACCACCGGTTCCGAATCGAGCTGAGAGCCTCGGCTGGACGGTGATTTCATTTTCCGGCGGTCCACGGATTCTGGGGTAGCTCGAGCGAATTATCACCTGGTGCCCCGTCACATGGTGACAAAGACAGAAGTAAGTTACTGCTAATGCCAGTACAACATCGTCTTCTTATCTGTAAAACTAGGAGCCTGGCAGCAAGACATTCGGCATTATTCTAGATAATGCCCCCTGTACCCCAGCTGCTTTCTTGCTCCAAAAGGCCGCGATTATGTGCTCTTTGAAGTTGACGCCGTGCGTCCAAAGGGCACCCCACAAATAGCTGATGAAGGGCTGCGACTGTCCAAACAAATGTAGGAGCAAAGATCGCCTATGAGCTCTTGAGGGTGATGGTTTCCCATTGCCTTTCGACTGCTAACAAGAAGTGTTTCGGTCTTTTGTTCTGCTAAACATCAAGTCCGCTGCGAGCATCCAATGCTGAAATTGTGGCTATAGCGCCATTAATGTCAGAAGGTTGTTTGTATCTCCTCTATGTGCTTGCGCACAAATGATCAATGCCACATCATCGACGCGAATGCCACCTAGCCTGTAGCGAAACCTGCTACAGCACAGGTCGTTGACATCGCCAGTAAAGGGTGTCAAACACTCAGAACAGAAGTACACCTCCTGTGAAAAGCAAAAGGAGGTCCCAAAAGCGGCTGCCTCAAAAGCAGCCAACTGCGCAAAACCGTACTGCACTTCAACACCGGCAAGGCCCCAAAGCAGTCCCAGCGGCTTCAATAAAAGTAGCGTTCTTGATATCAGTAGCATTAGGACAGTACTTTTTTCGCCACCGAAGGCCTCCATCCTTCCCAGTAGCCCCACTGGCGATGTTGGTAAGGTTTCACCACTATGGTTAAAACTCTTAAACCGGTGCTACCTTTAGCAAGCTAAAGCCCGGTAAAGAATTGGTTGCCAGAACATCGGGCAAAGTTTCAGGCAACAACAAGTAGGGTGGTCAATTCAGAAGCGGAGAGAAACTATCTGCTATTAAAATCCTTTCAAGGAGTTTTAAACCGCAGAGTCCAAAAAACATACCTTCAGAGGGGACCAGATATCGACTGACTGGTTCAAGTGGTAAAGAGGAAAAAGGTTTCTTTCCCCCTTTAGGGAGGAGCACACCAGCAACATTGTACGCTGCTTTTTATAAAGAAAGGCGAGAAGAGCTCCCATGCAGATATCTTAGGCGAGGTATCAAGAATGATCCCACCTGTGCAGGATATAGGCAAAAAAGTCAATAAGATCCGACGAACAGCTAAGGGCATCTACTTTTGTTAGGTATCGCCATCTGGACCGGCAGAGCGCTTGCAGGAGTTTTGGAGCCGCTTGCATTGTAACGCCCATCAAGAATAAGCTCATTCATAGTCACTGATGTACATATCTTCGAATCCCAAATCGAGATTGAAATTAAAGACCTGGACGAGATCAGTACCAAGGAAGCGGTAGTAAACCTGCTCAAAGATAATATCGACGGCTTCTGGCAGAGATCACTGAGGAGTGCAGTGAAATCACTTCGACGGTGCATATAGATCAACACAAACGGGGCAGTTCGTTGATGTCTCCCATGGGAGGTCCAGGCCTTAATTTTAGAAAGCCATCGCACTTGGTTTTCCCCAGGCTGATTAACTTGCGTGGGGCACAGTACGTGTTCGCGAGAGGATCAGCCTTCGACGGTGCTTGAGAAATGCTGGCACTTTGGGCACAACGCCCAGGCGTGCAGAGGCAAGACTGACCGAAGCAGTTGTTGTCTTTTGATCTCAGATAGTCGGAGGCGCTTAGTTCACAATGCCTCTGCTTGTGACAACCTGTGTGTGTTTTTTTTTTTTTTTTTTTTTTTACTCCTGCAAAGAGGGGGGAAAGATACATTGCGTAGGTCTTAGACTAGCACGTGCTAGCCGTCGTGCGGGTAGTTGGAAACTCCCGATGCAATGACTTCACAGGCGATGAGAGCAGCACAATCGTTGCCCGTAAATGAACCAGTATACCGTATACCCGCTAAAACCCTCAACCTCTTTCTCCTACAACCATGGTCCCCTGCGAAGCAGCTCTTTGTCAATACCTACTTACAGCAAGGGTGCGGGAATTGGATTGCAGATGTAACTGCTCTTAATCTGCGAAGCTTACTAAAGCCTACTCCTCGAAGGTATTGCGGAGCTCTTTAAGGATAGTCTCCTGGCGTAATCTGATGACACAAGTTCGGACAGAGCAGCGATATGGGGGCCCTTCAGCATGGTAAACTTCTACTATTTGTTCTGGAACGATATTAGTCTCCCAGAATACCTCTCCGAACTTCATGGCACGTTGATGAGAGCCTGAAACCGGGGGCAGGAGAAGAACACGTGTTCTATGCGTCCTGCTATGCACCGTCCTAGTGCACAGCTCGTGGGCAGTTGGGGAGTTATGCCCTCCTTGACACCTGTGCGGAGGTATGCTCGAAAGCGTGAATCGGTCATGCCAGTCGCAGGAGTTGAGTGATGTAGAACCCAACCTCCCCATGCCTGGCGGTTGACCCAATTGACTGGGGATGTTCGGGTATCAATCGATATGTCCACCGCTTTAGAGAGCTGTCCCACCTCTCCTGCCATTGCCCTAGACTCATGGCTCTTTCATCGCTGTTTCAACTATCGGTTGGTACTTTCTCTAACTTTCTGCGATAAAGCCGTCCCCTTTCTAAGCAGCCAGGATGTCGATTGGTAGGGTAGAGGCAATCAGCCAGCTCACATTATCGCCTCGTAAGACATTCAGTGCGGTAGGATGATGCCAACCTCGAATCGCTGAGAGCCGCTGGACTGATTTCATTTTCCGGCGGGTACGATGGTAGCTGGAGCGATTTACTCCCATACCGTGCCACCAAGCTATTATTTGGGAAATCAACACCACTCCCAAACAGAGTAGTTACTGTTGTAGCTGTCTTCTTAGTCTGTGCGAGGCCTCACAGCCAGTCGGCATTGGAATTCTAGATAATGCCCCCTGTACCCCAGCTGCTTTCGATGCTGGCCGCGATTCATGTCGCTCTTGAAGTTATGGAGCCGTGTGTCCAGGAGCACCCCCATTGTCAATAGCAGGGCTGCGACTGTATGTAGGTGCGCTATTTTGAGGGTGATGGTTTCCCTTGCCTTTCGACTGCTAACAAGAAGTGTAATGACAAGTCTTTTGTTCTGCTAAACTCAAGTCCGCTGCGATGCATCCAATGCTGAATTGTGGCTATAGACGAATGAACAACAGCCGCCCACCAGTTTATCTCCTCTATGTGCTTGGAACGACACTATGATCTGCCACAACACCGCGAGAGTGTCTCAAAGCTGACGAAGGCTGCATCAACGAGCACGGAGACGCGACAGGGTCACAACAGAAGAACTAAGGCTCGTTGACTATGAGATCAAAAGAGGGGGCCAACAACTACGAAGAGCCATTCTCTCAAGCAAGAGATCCTACTGGAAGGCCCATTTTCAGTTGTGTGACGAAGTTAATCAAGATCCATGGGTCCTTGAAAACGCGTATAAACCATCGTGATGCATACAGCGGAATTAAGGCCCCTCCTGGCATGAGCCATCAACGAATGCTGCAGCGGGCCGAATCAGGCGTTGCTTGATACCAGGGTGGCATTGTCACAGTCACTTGTTTCCTGCGAAGCCTGAGCTCCATCTCTTTCCCGCTAATAGCCTTCGTGGCAGGTGATGTTGGTAACGAAGTTATCACGGCATCGATGGTTGATCTCCCCTATGAGTGAGCTGAACCCGAATGGTTGCGTGGAAAGTTTCGGCTCCAAAACGGTAGGGCTCCAGTCCAGATGGCATACTGCTATTATCGCGCTTTCAAGGATGTTTTCCCGCCAGAGTCCAATACAGAGGCCTGACATGTTTCTACACATGTATGAGACCTGTTCTAAAGTCAGGGAGGTTTTTTCCCCGAGTAAGTGGAGGAGCACAAGCAGAGGCTCTGCTTTGCTCCTCCACTTAAAGGGGAAAGAAACCTCCCTGCTTTAGGCAGAACCGTCATCATATCGCCCCCTCTGTATGTTGGAAACTCTGTCGGGAAAACTCCTATTGAAAGGATATGGCGCATTTTAGCGCGATGTTAGTATGCCATCTGGAGCGGGAGCCTACGTTTTGAGCCGAAACTTGCATCGCACCATCAGCTCAATTCGGGTTCAGAAAGGGGAGATCAACCATCGATGCCGTGATATCTTCGTCCCTCACCAACATCGCCAGAGAGGCTATCAGGCTCGCAGGAAAAAGTGAGACAATGGAGCAATGATTCGGTGGAAAAAAGTTACGTTGATGTCTAATAGCCACCCTGGATATCAAGAACGCCTTTATACTCGGTTTTCCCGCATGGGACCGCATTTTGGAGGCTCTTGTCAGGATGGAACTCCTTCCGCAGTACTTGCTTGAGCAGAATGGTTTCGTAGCCTATTTCAAGGACCGCATCTTGTTGTACCAAACTGTGTGTGTTTTTTTTTTTTTTTTTTTTTATCCGAAATGGGCAAGTATTGCGACTATAACTAGATCACAGGAGGTGCTAGCCGTCGTGCGGGACTCCCGATGCAATGACTTCAAGGCCCCCAAGAGTAAATCGTTGCATTGGAAACAGTAACCGTATACCCGCTAAAACGACCTAACCTCTTTCTGCTACAACCATGGTCCCCTGCCTGAGGGCACTCTTTGTCAATACTACTTCGCAAGGGTGGTTCATTCGCAGATGTTAACTGCTCTTACATTGGAAGCTTCATAGTGCGCAAGCCTACTCCTCGAAGGTATTGCGGAGCTACTTTAAGGACCTAGTCTCCGCGTAATTCGCTGATAGCCACAAGTTCCAGGCATTGGGGGCCCTTCGCAGCATGGCTTCTACTATTTGTTCTGGAACGATATTAGTCTCCAGAATCCTCTCGAAACACTTCTTGTTAGCACGTTGATCCTGAAACCGGGGGCAAGGAGAAACCATCACCCGTGTTCAAAATAGGCGACTCCTACATAACAGTCCGTACAGCCCTTCATGGGCAGCTATTTGGGGAGTTTGCCCTCCTGGACAACGGCTGCAGGTATGCTCGAAAGCATCCATAATCGCGGTCCAGTCAGGAGAATGTAGAACCCAACCTCCCCATGCTGGCGGTTGACCCAAGACTGATGTTAGGCATTATCTAGAATAATGCCGATATGTCCACCGGAGGCCCTTTAGACAGATAAGAAGACAGCTGTCCCACCTCTCCTGGCAACATTGCCCTAGACTCATGGCTCTTTCATCGCTGTTTCCTATCGGTTGGTCTTTCTCTAACTTTCTGCGATAAAGCCGTCCCCTTTCTGCACAGGATGTCGATTGGTATGGTAGAGCAATCAATCACCGCTCGTAAGCTACCATCGTACCGCCGGAAAATGAAATCAGTCCAGCGGCTCGAATCAGCGATTCGAGCCGTGGCTGATTTCATTTTCGGCGGTACCGCACTGTGTAGCTTACGAGCGCGGTGCCCCGTGAAGTAGTTGACTGTTGCCAGTAGCTGTCTTACTTATCTGTCTAGGGCCAATCCGACATTCCTGGCATTATTGCTAGATAATGGTACCCCAGCTGCTTTCTTGCTGGCCGCAGATTAAAGTTGAGAGAAAGACCAACCGACAGGAAATAGCTGATGAAGGAGCTGCGACTGATGTCTAAGGCAATGTCGCCTATTTTGAGAGGTGATGGTTTCCAGCTTGCCTTTCGACTGCTAACAAGGAAGTGTGGACATATCCGTCTTTGATGTTCTGCTAAACATCAGTCCGCTGCGAGTCATCCAATGCCTATAGCGAATGAGAAGGTTGGGTTCTACATCACTCAACTCCTGACTGGACATGGATGCTTGCGAGCATACCAATGCCACAGGTCATCAGGAGGGCGAAACTCCGCCAAACTGACCGAGCAGGAGCAGGTCGTTGTACATTACGTTCCATAAGAGGGGGCCAAGAACGCCCGGTACACTGTGTTCTAGTCTACTTGCCCATTTTCAGGTATCAACAAGATGCGGTCCTTGAAAGTACGCTGAGAACCATTCTGCGCAAGTACTAATATCGTTCCAGAACAATTAGTAGAAGCCATGCTGAAGGGTCCCAAGCGGGCCTGAGAACTTGATATCCAGCTATTACGACGGAGTACTCCACCTCTTCTCCAAAGATAGCCTCTCTGGCGATACGTTGGACGAGTGTCACGGCTTTATCGATGGTTGCTTCTCGAATTGGTTGTGGAAAGAGCTCAACGTAAAGCCTATCTGCTATTATGAACCACCCTTTGCGAAGGTAGTTATTGACTAAGAGTCCAACCAGCAGGGGACCATGGTTCGTAGGAGAAAGAGGTTAGGGTTCCACTTAGTCGGGTACCCCCTGCTTTAGGCAGGTCTCATACATGTGTTGTCTAATGGCGCAACGATGTTTACATCTTGCTTTGAAGCCATTACATCGGGAGTCCCGCACGACGCCCATCACGTGCTCAGCTCATAGTCACTGAATGGTATATCCCCCTCACCTTCGGGGAAAAACAAAAAAATATTATGATATATGGGAGGGGCCTTAATTATATATGCATGACGATATATATATATATAACTTCGTGTGTGCTTGTGGTTCGTAGTGTGTGTGTCTCCTAAATTGGAGGTACATACGAAAAGGGGAGATTCCTTGAATAGTCTGTTAGGAAGAAAAAGTCCCATAAACATGGCGTCCGCAAACGATTTCGTTTTCAAGAGACAGAGTGTTAAAGTTTGAGATTTTTTTCAAGTTTTCTTCTCTCATAGCATCTGCACTTGACAACGATATTCAAATGAAATGTCATAGATATTACATATAAGCAGTGGCTTCTGCGCTTGTGACATGCCAATTTCCGATTGCAAATCCATAACCAGGCGGTGCATATTTTTGTTCCGGGAACCGACTGGTCCACTGTTGACCTTCACAATCGTTTTTTTTTGGTGAGCCACTGGTGTTGACTTTCATATAATAATTAGTAAAATCGAAACAGCTTTAATTGTTGTTATAGCTAAACTTTATGTTCTCTGGCTAGTTTTGTCGATATGCTTACGTACTGTGTTGAAACCTGAGCGAATGATTCTCAAAGATCTCGATAAACTCGTATAATCAGTCAAAAAAATGTATTCCTGCGAGAAACGTACAACTCAAAAATTAATCCAAGAATAACTAAACTAAATAGCAGCAGAAGTGAACTAAACTCACAGCCAATTGGTTTGAAAATGTCTGTTCTTACTTCGCATAGATGATCGAACTGTCCGTTGTGTCACCCAGGACACTCCTGGAGTATTCCTAATTGTATCAAACGCAGCCTATTATACGATTCGCTCAGTAGGTCGCTGCTTCGCGGTATTCACTGGCGTTATGTACACTAGAGATTTCAGACTACCCGCAATAGAAAGAAATCTGAACTATCTTTCTCTGGAGGCACTCTGGCGGGCCGATGGCATGATGTCCACCTCCGTCCAATCCAACCTGTTTACATAATTTTCGGTTGCCAAATACTCGCCTAGCCAAAAGTGAAAAATGAGCAGGAAGCACCGTCGCTTCCATGAACCACATTTCACTGTCGCATCATAAGAGGTATATCATCCAAGTAGCAAGATGGCAAATCGTGGCCTCTCTACAAAAACTGCCTGTATGATATGCCCAGTAAGTCTGCCTCCTGGCAAGAAGAAAGTGACCAATCAAATAATCGCCAATATTATCACCCCACACATTTACTGAAAATTCCTTGGTATTGAAAATCTCGTAAGCTTCTGCAATTTCAATCTCGATTTGCGGTATTCTTGTACAGCCCCCTTGGGAGCTTATGTGTTCATTGATGAACAATTTAGTGATTGAAGTGCCTTGGAGAAAACAAAAGGCTTTGTTCAGTGAATTAGGATTTGGCAATCAAAATGAGGATTGTTCAATAGTCTGTTGAGGTACCACTGACAAAAAATAATTCTTGGATGACAATCTCGAGGCAAGAGCGCCTGCACCCTCTGAATGTGATAAGGATAGAGCAAAGAATCCCGCAAGATCCGCCAAACAACTTGATGACTTGTATTTAAGGTAACACTAATTTTTCTTGTACTGGTTCCTGGATGTTCTTCTATTTCGTTCAGCACTGCCTCTTCGAGTCGTGGTGTTCTCACACTTCGTGGTCTACCTGCATTAATATTTTTCGCAGAAAAAGATCCAGTTCTGAAAGACGCCTGTGAATATTAGAGAACATTCGATGACCAGGCATCACTCTATTGGGATAGCGTTCCATGTAAAGACGCTTAGCTTCTCTTGAATTACCATTTGCAAGACCATACATGAAATGCATGTCAGCCATTTCGGAATTCGTAAAATTCGGCATGTTTTGATATTAAAATGCAACCATCTTTAATTTTCAAAACACAGAAGTTTAATTTGATGTGTCAAAACTAACAATAAATTTATTCATTCACTACAGCCTACTAGGTAGGTAACTAGATTTCTATGACAATTCGGAATTTTCTGAGGATTTCAAGAGAATCATTTAAAAATTTTTTTCTCGAAACCGGTAGTAGATACGACAAGACTACAAGAGAACATAAAGTTTGGTATAACAACAGAGCTTTTCTTTACAATTTTTGAAAGTACCAGTGGCTCACCAAAAAAAAGTTCTGAAGGACAACAGTGGACAGTGTTCCCGAAAAAATATCACCTCTGTAGATTTGCAATCGAAATTGGCATGTCACAATGTGTAAACTCTTAATTGTAATATCTATGCCAAATTTCATTTGAATATCTTGTGAAGTGCAGATACTATGAGAAAAAAACTTGAAAAAAATTCAAATTTTAACACTCTGTATCTTGAAAACGAAACGTTTGCGGACCCATGTTTATGGGACTTTTTCTTCCTAAAACTACCCAAGGAATCTCCCCTTTTCGTTTGTACCTCCAATTTAGGAACACCCTGTACATTTAGATTAAAAAAGCAAATATTCGGTGGTACATAAGCAGTTGTATATATAGGATGGCTGAAACATAAGGTGTTATGAGTTAAAGTTATACAGAGTGGTTCAAACAATGTTAAAAAAATTGTTAAATAAGCATACGCAGTAAGGATATTTGAGTTATAGAGCGGACGGTTCAAAAAATGTTAAAAGCAGTTGCATATACAGTATGATTGAAATATAAGGTGAAGTAAAATTATAGTTATACAGGGTGATTTAAAAAATGTTATATAGTATGGAACATAAATAATTGCGAAGTAAAATTATAGGTATACAGTGTGATTTAAACAATAGAAAAATAGAAACAGTCAATAGGATGGACAGGATTAATACTTATACAGGGCAGTTCCAACATCGGGTGGAATTGAATTTTAGTTGAACAGGGTGTTTCAGAAAATGACAAATAATTTATATTGGGTGACCAATACACACAGTGATGTTTTTGTGTTAATTAACACTGTTTTTAAAAAATATTTATTTCACTTAAACTTAAAATTATAAATTCAAAAATATATCTGATTATAACATGTAAAATATTAAATTATGAAAATACGTCTAACTACTTCAACTGTTATGCCGATTCTAATTCAAGATCGGTTTGATATTCATCAGGCAGCCAAGTCGCTGAATCTGCGTCCTTGCACGTGCGGTTTTAATCTTGTTACATTTGCAGTTAAGGGTTACGTAAATCCTCCATCCCTTAGAAGGAACTCGAGGGTGGAACTATTCGAGTTTCGTCAACTCTTCTTGGAGTGGCATCTTGTCCATTGGGTTGAAGTTTCTTCTTTATTGAAGCTTGAATTTGTTTTCTATTTCTAATAAGAAAATAGCAAATTATTAATAAAATCAAAATTGAAAATGTTCCAATGGACCAACTGTGATAATTTGAATGCAATTGAATTGTTCCTAAAGGTTCATTATTAATTTCTTCAAGTTGAATTTGATGCAATTTATCAAGTGAAACTTTTTCTAATTTAAGTTTTTGAACAGACATAACTGGTAATGAAATTTCTTCAATATCTTGAAGGGCTATTGGATGTCCTTTGGAGATTCCCTTTTCATTTTGGTAGGTGAACTTCGGGGTTGAAATTGAACATTTGGGTGGAACTTCAAAAAGGTAAGGTCCTTTGATGATGGTTACATCGTTTTCTGCACAACTTGTTTGAATTTTCTGTGGCCTCGGAAAAATACTAATATAATGGGATTCATCGATTTCCTCAATAATGGTATTGATTAGCTTGACAGGAACTTGTTGACATTTTTCTAAGTTTGTCTCCATCGATAGGATTGATGTGATGCAGTCTAAATTTTCGTGTGTGGGCACCAGGCTGTTTGTTTGGCACAGGTAGTTGGGGTTGATTTCTTGGCATGGATCTTCTTGGTATTGATATTGGTCATTACACAATATAAGGAAAGGTTGAGGAGGAATAATTATGGTAAGTGATAATGATTAAAAACTTCAGAATGAACTAGTGGAAATTCTAAAGAAAATATTAATTTATCTTCAGTGTAAAGAATATTTGTTTTGACAATTTTGTAATATTCAAAATAATTGTTCTTATCAAATAATATTTCTGTATGGCTGTGAATTTCAGAAAGAATGTTTATTAAATGTTTAAGTTGTTCTGGTGAAATAATGCTATGATGCAAAGTGTTTAGATTAGCGAAACTTATAGCATTTTTGATTTCGGTCAGAAAATTAAGTATTGAGTCTAAATTAAGTTTTACATGATTTAAGATTTCTCGAATTTCAAAATAATGTTCATAACCGAATTTTGTTTTATTTAGAGCAATTCGTAATTCTTCAACCTTATTTGAAATTAATTTTTGATTTGTCGTAACTGACGTAATTGTTCCATTTATACCATTGACCAATTTAGTACTTAGAGATATTTGTTTATTTACCTTTCTAATAATCTGGTTTTGATTATTTTCTAATTGTGAAATGGTATTATAGATTTCCTTAGCGTCTTCTTGATCCATGTTTCCAGTTATAGATTTGATAATGCTACCTAGAGGATTCAATAAGCCTCTTTTGTATCTTTGATTGGGGAAAATTGAAATTAATTTTTTATTTACATTATCAATTTCAAATTTCAGATGTTGGTAACTAGTATAAAGTTCCATTTTATAATTAAGGGTAGTCTGGTTTATTAAATTACCAATGTGTTCATATTCACGAGTTATATTAAAAATTTGGGTTTTGATTGAATTGATGGGAATATAATGAAGGAAAGAGTGAGAACCAATTTTAATTCTTGCGGTTCCTTGTTTGAAAATTAAAATTCCGGGGTTATTGTTCAGGTTCTGAATCTGAACTTTCCGTGACGTTATCAGATTGTTGGTCATCAGGATTGCCATCAGGATTATCCTGCAAAAATTGTTTGGTGAATTTTCTTTGAGGTTTAAAAATTTGTTTGTGGTAAGTACCGTGAGGGGTTGTTAATGTCAATTCGTTAGATCTTAAAATATGTTCTCGATTGTAAAGGGGTTTTGTTTTGGATTGTCGTCCCGTTAGTTCTTTATAACCGCTGATTCCTGGTTGGATTTCGGGTGGATCGTTTCTTTTTTCGTTAAGTTTAGTAATTACCTTTTGTTTTTTGTCAGAGCATTTTTGGTTGATATTTTTATAAAGTTCTAACATGGTTTCTTTATGTTCGTTTATTTGATGATAGATCGGTTGTATCGAATTATCTATTTCGATAGGGTCTTTTAATTCAAGATGTCCAAATAAAAGATCAATTGGTTTTTGGTTTGTGCTTGAATGTATTGAGTTGTTGTAGCCTGTTATAGCGTAGATTAATTTTTCGAAAGAAGTTGTGGTTTCAAAAGTGAAAGAGTTCTTAAATCTTCTAAGAGTGTGGAGTGAAATCTTTCAACAATAGAATTACTGTTTGGGTTTAAGGCTAAAGTATAATGCCAATTAATTTTGTAAAGTTTTGAAAATTCTTTTATTAAATGATGCGTGAATTCTGTTCCGTTATCTGAAATTATATTTTCAGGAATTTTATAAGAAGAAATAAATTGTAACAAAGATTGATAAATGTGAATAGCTGATAAACTTGGTAAAATGTAGGCTTGTCCGAATTTAGAAAATCACATATTGTCAATGCACTGACATTATCGATTTTAAATGTGTCTATATGTAAGGTTTCGAAAGGTTTTTTTGGTGAAGGTGTTAATTGCAATTTAATAAGTGGCAAATATGGCAGTTATTTATGAAGTTTTTTACATCGTCAATTAATTTTGGCCATTAATGTTTTAATTTCAGTTCATTGATGGTTTCATGAATTCCTCTATGGTTAGTGATTCCTTCATGTTGTGCCTTTATTAATTTTTGTTATCTAGTTACTTTAGTTATGTCGGAAAGTAATTTATTTGATTTTAGTAACTTAAAAGCGGAGTTTTTGAAAATGAGCGGTACAAATCTGCACATGTTTTTATAAAGTTCGTCATTGTCGTCATTTTGGAAGTAAAATACATATTGTCGTTTAGGAACACCATATTCTTTTAGAAATTTAATACAGGCTTGTTGGAAATTTTCCGGAGTGACGTAAATTTGCCATCTTGTTCGTAGCACTGGATTTTCAAAAATTTTCTTTCTGACTGTTCTACAATTTTGATCGGATTTTATTATCATAATCTGATTTTGAAAATAATTTAGAGGTTTTTCTGTGATGTCAATTGTTAAGATTGGATCTTCGTTGCTAGTGTGGACAGTTTGATTTCCGTCTTGTTCTTCTTCTGGATCTACTTCCGGGGCAAGTGAAAGTCTTTCTTGATTTTCTTCACTTTCTGAATTTTGGGAAGTATCTTCGGGATTTTCCATTATATTTCTATTAAATTCGTCCATGTATTCATAAATTGGTAAAACATTTGATGAAGTGTCTGTTGGATAAATTTCTGCTCTTGATAATGCGTCTGCGTTGGTGTTTAACTTGCCTTTTTTATAAATGACTTCATAATCAAACTCTTCTAATTTCAATCGCCATCTTACTAGTCTTGAATTTGGTTGTTTAACATTCATTATCCATTGTAAAGGTTTGTGATCGGTGACTAATTTTATTTTTCTTCCTACTATGTAACATTTGAAGTAAGAAGTTGCGTAAACTATGGCTAGTAGCTCCTTCTCAATTGTTGAGTAATTTTGTTCTGCATCATTTAAAGTCCTGGATGCGTATGCTATGGGTTTATCCTGACCAGTGGGTCCTTGCGATATTATAGCTCCAATTGCTACGTTGCTAGCGTCGGTGGTTAATATAAATTCTTTAGTAAAATCTGGTCGTATAAGTATTGGGTCATTAGTTAAAAGTTTTTTACTGTCCTCAAAAGTTTTTATGTAAATAGGGTCATTGATGTCAATTTTTGCTCCTTTCTTTAAACAACTGGTAAATGGTTTAGTTATTTTTGCGAAATTGTATAAATAAATTTTTTGTAATAACCTAGGAGTCCGAGGAAACTTTTTATTTCTCTAGTTGTTTTAGGTATTGGATAATTTAGGATTGCTTTTATTTTATCTGGATTCGGTTTGATACCTTCTGGCGTTATTATGTGGCCTAGAAATGCTACTTCTTTTTTGAGAAATTCAGATTTATCTAATTGTACCTTGAGATTATGTTCTCGAAATTTTTTAAAAATTTTCTTTAAGTTAACTAAATGTTCTTGAAGAGAACTTGAAAATATAATTACGTCGTCAATGTAAACTAAGCAAATTTTATTTAGGTATTCTTTTAATACATTATCCATCACACGCTGAAAAGTCGCGGGGGCGTTTTTCAATCCGAAAGGCATTCTTAGGTATTCATAGTGTCCATTCTCTACGTTAAATGCTGTTTTTTGTATATCATCTGGATGCATTTCTACTTGATGAAAACCACTTGCTAGGTCAAGGGTGGTGAAATATTGACTTCTTCCTAATTGATTGTTTTTTCGTTAATCTTCCTATAGTCAACTACTATTCTCCATTTTTTCTTTCCAGATGCGTCAGCTTTCTTGGGCACTACCCAAATAGGTGAAGACCATGGTGAATCGCTTGGCCTAATTATTTCTTGATTTAGCATTTCATCTATTTGTTTTTGGACTTCTTCTTTATGAATAAACGGGTATCTATAAGATCTGGTGTAAATTGGAATTTCGTCTCTGGTTTTTATCTTGTGCTTAACTTGGTTTGTAAAACTAAGTTTAGTGTTGTCTTGGTGAAATATATCGGAGTAGTTTTTACAAAGTTTTTTAAGGTGAAATAAGGTTAAGATGGTGCGTTCGAAGTAAATTTGTGACGTTGTTTTGATAGTCAATAAATGAGGGTTCGATTTGAACATGATAAAATTCAAAGTCATTTTCGGTAAAAGAATTTGCATTTATGGGTTTATATAAACAAATTTCTTGGACATGTGGTGTGGAATTTTGAATATCGACAAGGGCATAACCATTTGTTGAAATTGTTAATCCTTCTCGAATTACACAATTGAATAGTTTGGTTTGGGGAATAAGAATTTGTCCATTTGTTATTTTAACAGGAATTTTTGCTGTTTCGATAGTGAAGGGTTTTATTCTAGCAAAGAATAAAAGTTTTCCTTTTGCTTCATAGTGTGATAAAGAAATTTCTGCTGAAGGTGTTTTTATTTTATAATTTTTAAGATCAAGTTGAACTTTAAGATCTTTCAAAGTGTCGTAGCCTATTAGACCGTCGAAAAAATGGTAGAATTTGAAAAGATAAAACTTAATGGGATGTTTGGTATTGAATTCTGAGAATGCTGGAATCTTTACACAAAGTTTTCGAGTTGTTGTTTGGAAAATAGAAGAAATTGTGAAAGTTTCTTTTTGAATGTAATCAGAAAAATATTTCTCACCAATATCTGGGTTGAGAAAAGATTTCGTTGCTCCAGTATCAATCAATAATTTTAAGGGAGGATCAGCAATTTTAATATAAGATAAATCTTTGCGATCGTAAATTGAATGCATTTCTATGAAATTTTCGAATTTTGGCTGGGATCGTGAAAATTTTGGTCATTGGGTTCATTAAGATTTTCAGAATTAGAAGTTTCATTTTGATGTGTTATGTTAGAGTCATGAACTGTTGGTGATGAATTTGAGTAAAATTCATTTTCATCATAGTTTTCGTCATAGTTCGGTTCATTAAAACAATATTGATTGTTATAATAAGATTGTTCAGGTATACTTGTTTCATTACTGTTATTATAAAAATATTGATTAGGATCATTGTAATCAAAATTATGCATTTCTCCAAATTTCTTCGGTTGGTAACGAGGATTTGGGATAACAGTGTTAGCAGTATGATTAGAAAAATTTGATACACCTGACATTGGTACGGGTCGAGGTCTATTTTGAATATTAGTATGATTATTTGCATTATTATTTGGCTTCCAAACATTAATTGGTGGTCTGGGTCTTCCAAAAACTTGACTATTCGTTAATAGTCTTTGGTAGGGTACAGGACGTGGTTGAATATTTATTGGTCCGCGTGGAAAAGGTGGTTGAATAGGGTTTACGAACTGAGGTACATTTTGTTGGAATAATGGTACATGATGTTTAAAATTTTGTGGTTGATTTTGAAAATTTTGTGGTTTTGGTTTTACATTTTCAATAGGTTTTTGCAAATGACGTATGTTAATTTCAGAAATTATAAATTGTCTAGCTTCAGCCAACCCAGTAGGCTTCATAGCTCGAATTGTAGAGCCTAATGGTTCTCTGAGACCAGCTAAAAATATTTTGAGAGCATGTGTGTTGTAAAAAGTTTTCTTTACCTGCTTGTTCGCGGCAATGGGTTCATGAGTGTCTAAATAATTTTGTAATGCACTGAGATTTGACATTACCCTAGTATAAAATTGTAATGCGGATTCATTAGTTTGTCTTAACTGATCTAAATCAAACAAAAGTCCGTTTTCATCTCTTTGATCGCCAAAGTGTGCAATTAATGCCTTTCTGACGGAGTGCCAGTCTTTCGCAATGCATATAGTATAAACTTCGCGTGCTTTGCCTGTTAATTTAGCGTAAATGCCATAAATTATGCTAATGTTTTGAACACAACCGGCATTATTTGGGTTCGGATCCCAATATGTATTGATTATAGTATTTGCAGTTTCTAAAAATGAACTTAACTCTAAAGGATTTCCGTCAAATTGAGGAATTATTTGAAGAAGTTTTGTATCAAAAGCTGGTATTTGAGCCATGTTTAAATTATTACTTGAATTATGATCTCTAAAGTCAACTTATTAAATAGTGAACTTAAATCTAAATCTGAACTTGTATTTAACTCGCTATCAATATTTTCCTGACGTGGAGATAAGAATTGCGAGGAGATCGGCATATACAGGGAAGAAATTTACAAAAGTTATTTGGAATTGAGTAATTTACAATATTTGTGTCTTCATGCCTGTAAAACTTTCCTTCGTGGAGGTTTTAGCAGATCCCTGGAACTTTCCTGGTCGTGGAGGTTCTTTGGAATTTTCTGGTTTCAGACGGGTTAATTTTGATAATTTCCCGTTCCAAAATCCGTGTGTGACTGCGCCAGTGATGTTTTTGTGTTAATTGACACTGTTTTTAAAAAATATTTATTTCACTTAAACTTAAAATTATAAATTCAAAAATATATCTGATTATAACATGTAAAATATTAAATTATGAAAATACGTCTAACTACTTCAACTGTTATGCCGATTCTAATTCAAGATCGGTTTGATATTCATCAGGCAGCCAAGTCGCTGAATCTGCGTCCTTGCACGTGCGGTTTTAATCTTGTTGCATTTGTAGTTAAGGGTTACGTAAATACACAAACATATACAGGGTGGTTGCAATCTAGGGTGAATTGCAGTTACACTTATAGAAAGTGGCCCAGATAATAAAACGAATAGAATGTGGAAAATATACAAAAAATACAAATTAGAGAAAGGGAGAAAGAGAGAATACGCGAAAATAATCAATAGAATTACCTTAAATCAGATAAAAAAATATATGTCAGAAAATAGTGTTTGAATGCACATGGTTTCTAAACGGTTTTTATTTTAAGCCAGTTGAAGTCGGTCCTTTTTTAAATTAAAATTATTATATTAGCATGACCTATCGATATGAAGGGGAGTTCATTACTGTTATTTATTTTTTAAACATGAGTAATTAGGCGCCAGTAGATAAGCAAGGTAACTTCAACGCCACTACTAGGTCCAGAACGGCGGGAACGTTGGTTGTTGAAATTTTAAATTGAAATTGTTGTGTTGCGGGTTGCGGCGCGCGCAGATAGTGGCTGTTTGAATAAAAATGGCGCCATCATGCGGCGGTTGTGGTAAGTAAATAGAAAAAAGGATTAGTTGGGTTTCGAGCCCGGGACGGCGGCGTGTGTGTTGAAGTTTCCACTATATGGGCTGGCAAGCCAGTTGAATAATGATGTCTTTTGGTTGATGGCTATGTGCGGGTCGGCTCGTGTGGGTTGTTCGTTTCCGCGATGGCGGGCAAGTAATTTGAATAAGGTTGTCTTTTAGATGGTGGTTATCTGAGTGTTGTTTATAGGAATATGTTATTTGGTGTGAAAAATCGGGAAATTGGATTTTGGGGGTAAAAGTTGGGATATTGGATTTCGGGAATAAAAGTCGGGATATTACAAGTCGGGATATGGGATTTAGGAATAAAAATATTTGGTGTATATATTAATTTTAGAATAAAGTATAGATCCAGGAGAAGACGTTCATAGTTTCTTGTCAACTATAGACGAATGCAGATCGTTAAAAAATGCCTTTACTTAAATCAAGCTTTGTAATATTCACATTAATTTTGGAAAATATCTTGTATGTCAATATACCTAGTGGAACCAAGCGCAAGGCGGTCGGATGAACCAGAACGATTACCAGATATCTATATATCTCTTGGAATATGGTTCAATGATGGCTACCTTTCTGTATCAAACACGACCAAACCTATGTCATGTATTACGTTATCAATACCTGATGCTCTTAAAATTCACAAAGTCTTGTATTCAAAATAAATGTGGTTAAACAGTGTTCTTATTTTATTTATTTTTTTATTTCCAGTAGAGATGTAAATATAAAGATATTCTAATTATTTCAAAGACTTTCAGCGCAAAATAAATTTTTAAAATTGCCTTTCATATAGTATTTACTATTTATATCCCAAACATTAGGTTCTCTATATTAATTTCACAAAATTTTACAAATCCCAAAATTTACGCTCGAATCAGGTCGATGCAACATATTAACATATACACCAAATATTTTTATTCCTAGATCCCATATCCCGACTTCTAATATCCCGACTTTTATTCCCGAAATCCAATTTCCCGACTTTTACTCCCGAAATCCAATTTCCCGATTTTTCACACCAAATAACATATTCCTATAAACAACACTCAGATAACCACCATCTAAAAGACAACCTTATTCAAATTACTTGCCCGCCATCGCGGAAACGAATAACCCACACGAGCCGACCCGCACATAGCCATCAACCAAAAGACAACATTATTCAACTGGCTTGCCATCCCATATAGTGGAAACTTCAACACACACGGGCTCGAAACCCAACCAATCCTTTTTTCTATTTACTTACCACAACCGCCGCATGATGGCGCCATTTTTATTCAAACAGCCACTACATGCGCGCGCCGCAACCCGCAACACAACAATTTCAATTTAAAATTTCAACACTCAACGTTCCCGCCGTTCTGGACCTAGTCGTGGCGTTGAAGTTACCTTGCTTATCTACTGGCGCCATTCTTCTATTTTATATTCTATACCAAAGTTTTGATTACGCCAAAAACATGATCCTGTGATAGGAAGCTTATGGCGAAAGTAAGTTAATTAGGTTGTTGTGGCATTAAGTTCCTTCGCTTTAAACGAGAGCCCCAAAAGTTCTTATTTACTTCCTTCATTTCAAGAGACAGGTTTTGAGGTCATTCTATTATGAGAGACTGGAGAGACATGTAAGAAACTCACGTCTGAACTAATGCCATAATTAGTTTTATTTTTGTACTTTATTGCTCTAAAATTAATTTTGTAGCTCTTACTGTTAGGATAAACAATGATATCTGTAATTTGTATCTGTACTGAGGTCATAGAGACATTGTTGTATATTATGGCTAATTTTTTACGCTGAAACTAATTTAAATATAGCTGTTACTTTGAACACATGGAGATATCAAAATATTCGGATAGCGGCAGATTTTATAGCTATTTGGTTGGTAATTTGTTACTCTAAGGGCAATTGTTTTGTAGCTCTTACAGACCCGAGAAACAATTGTCTAAGTAACTTAAATTTAATTTTCGGGGGTCATTGGTACTTGTAAACGGTAAGAAATTGCTTTTAATGTTAACATAGCTACAAAATCTGCTGCTTTCCGAATTTTGATATATCTATTGATTCAAATCTGTCAGCTATGGCTTCTGTAACTTAAACTTGTTACAAAGGCCATAAAGTAGCAATTTAGCAACCAAATACTACGAAATCTCCCTATCATAATTTTGATATTTCTGTTGGTTAAAAGTTACAACTGTGGCCATTACAGCTGAAATTTAAGCTACAGATTTCTCGGCATTGGTAATAGCTATCAAGTTATCTTTAGCGCACTATATTAACAACAAATTAGGACACTAATTCGGTTGAGAATTTGTTAAATAGCTTCACCAGTTTAATAAACCTTATAGTACAGGTAATTCTGCACTATAAGGAATACTGTTTTAACAGACAATGTCAGGATAATTTAGTTTAGTTTAACACATTTTGTACCAACAAGACACACAATAACAACCTGATTTTTTTGTTCATTTAATAAGAAGCCACAATTGTGTAACAAAACATATTGTCTTCTTGCTCAACAGAAATGCTTCTATGCATTTCAGAAGTAATAAACTCCACCCACAATCCGGAATCAAATTTAAAACAGTCAATTTAAAAAACTAAACAAACAGGATGTTTCAAAATTTAATTCTTGTATTTGTTTACAACAATTACTTTATTTTTAATATTTAGTTTTATGAAATTTAATTTATAGTTCAATATGTTTACAGATATTTATTTTAGATTTCCTATTGAGGACAAAATAGATTAATTGTCACTGATAGATATCCTGTAGTAAATTTATGATCTCCCAAGACATTTATTAAAGTAATTTATAAAAGCCATTTACCGTTCGGTTAATAAGTCATCTTTGCTTAATTAAACCTTTTTCTCCTGTAAATCCTTACTTTGTACACCTGCGAATTTTCCTCTTTTAAAATCAGTAGCCCTAATTTATTATGCCCCGTGAGGGGTTGAATTTTGAAGAACTGATAAGAACGGCTGAAGACCGAGAAGCCTTCGCCATGGTGATCGCTAACCTCCGATAGGGAGATGGCACCGGAAGAAGAAGAATTTATTATGCAAAGCTTGTACTCTACAAAATTGAATTATCAAAAGATCAGGAATAGAAATATATATTTATGTATGTGTTTATTTTTGACTAAGTATTATTATATTGAAGCTGTCTTCTCTGCTCCATAAAATTTTACAACTACTAAACAACTAATGGTGTAATTATATTGCTCGAAGTCAAAACAACGTGTTTAAGTATAATTACTGTATGTGGGTAATTAGGTGTCGTTAGATAGTCTTCCAAAGCAAATTAATAATAAACTCCGTTCGACCTTTCACAATATGCATCTTTGTGTCGTCTTTAACTCTCTCGATGCCATTATAATTCAGCGGAATTATCTAATGGCACTTGATAATGGCAAAATTGATGGATATTATTGTTTAATTAAACGCTTCTGAGTTAGTGTTAGTGTATAGATGTCACAAAAAAGTAATGACGATTTATAACGTATAGATTTTTATGGATAAACTGTAGTTTTCCGGGCTGTTTTGCCGTGGTCTATTACAATTTCTTCCAGGCGTTTCATCTGCAAGAGTAATAAACATCATAGGTGATAACTCATAGAAGAAGTTTAGACCTTCACTTTTTCTTTTGACAAATTTTGGTAACCCTCTCTCTAAGGCGTAAAATCAAAGCAATCAATGAGACTCGCAATTTGCTTATCCTCGAATGCCATAGTCCAGTCAGGACTCCAACACACAAAATTAAATAAAAGAGTGCTTCACTGCTCGGCGGTCCTATTCAATTCTAGCACTAAAGATATCCACCGCAATTGCAGATGAAACGTTCTGAAGCAATTCCACTAGACTACGGCACCGTTTATCTATTGACACCGGGCGTGAAAGCCTACACATTTTAGATAAGAACACTGAATAATATTAAACTCTATACCTATGCTAACCGCCAATTTGTTATGGCAAATTATGATGAAATAACAACTGCTTACTTTGTTTTAAACATTGATTTCAATATATACTCTAAACGTGATCGTATAAGCCAGTGTGTAACAAATTTTGAAGCACCCCTTCTTGAGTTGATGAAGATGAATACGCTATAATTATACATTAAAAATAAATGGGACATAAGAATAAATTCATGAAAATAAATTTTTGAAAAACATCTTTATATTTCAGACTCACTGAAGACCATAATTCCTTGAGCCTGATACAAAAAGCCTTTGTCACAATCAGCTTCAAAAGATTATTTCAGACAAATTTAATTAGGAAGTTATATATCAAAGAAGAACCCCTTTATCAGCCCACTCCAGGGCAGCTTGTGAGCTATGCTTCATGAGCCCTAACTTTAAGCAGATGAAAAAGTAATTATTCGTTATTTTCTTAGGTACAAATCTCCCTAGGAGTCTTAGTTCTTACAAAATGTGCACAGAAAGTCACAGAACTCATCAAATAACACTACTTCCACAATTTGAAAAAAACACATAAAAATATAACTTCTGGGCAAAAACTATAGTCATGTATCTATTCAAGTCACTGGCTTCCATCATCGAATTGTTGCCTAAATTTGTTATTCAGAAGATGTGCAATTTTTTAATATGAAATAATATAGATTGTTTCTTATATTCGTAAGAATGTTAAAACAAAGTTCAAAATTGGAAAAAGATAAATCCCAACACAAATTAAAATTGTATCTAAAATAAAAAACAAAATTAATACCAGAACATAACCGATATTAATGTGTTCTAATGACTAAATGACATATAATTCAACATTTTTTATCGATGCGTTTTTGTTTTTTAGCGAAAAAACTGTGACAACTCGGCAACAGTTTAGTTGTTTTACCTTTTACACAAAATCTACCCTAGAAACCGAGTTTGCTACTATGGGCAATGTTGTAGAGAAATAAAAAATGTACAAAATGAGCAAGTATACGCTCAATTTCGTTAATTGGTTCCTTACATAACGGAACATTTACTCCATTTTTTTTTATTTACAGTTTCAACATTCTTATTAACTGAAAGGGTAAATCTTCTTATACCCAATTTATAGTTCTAAAAATAAATATTGTGGCCTCGGTAGTTTTTGCAAAATTTCAGTCAAACTTGTGGAAGACCTTTATTTTATAAAGAGCCATATTACCTCACCAGATGACGCTATCATTATAAATAAACCAGGGTGGGAAAGTAGAAGAGCTGATCTAGAGGCCCCTGTTCTGAGTTTTTAAAATTTAAAGTTAAATACATATAGTAATTGAAAATATTTGGCGATTTATAATTGGACGAACCCATTCTAGAAATTGCTAAAGGGTACCTGTGAAATTTTAGCATTATAATAAATAATCTTATTGCAAATAATATTTTTTTGCAGGCACTTATTGGTAATTGCATCATAATATGAATATATGTAATAAATTTAGCAAAATGTCATACTGAAACTCCATGTGTCACAGACGATCATGATGGAGCAATCATTTTTAATATACAAAAGGCGTAAACTGTTATAAAAGATTTTTCCTTTTGTAAATGATTTAATAAAATAGTAGGTATATATGTAAAAAATGTTGACTTTGTGTCTACATAGAGTTTTGTTATTCCATTTTGCTAAATTTTTTACATACATTCATATTACGCTAGAAATATAATTACTTGTCTGCATATAAAATGACAATTTGCATTAAGATTATTTATTAAAAGGATAAAGTTTCACAGGTAACACCCCTTAGCAATTTCTCGAATGGAGTCGTCCAGAGGGACCAATTCTAAATGACCCTATATTTTCAAATACTATATGTATAATATATATTAGTTACTTAGTATCTTTTGAGAACGCCAAATATGATTTTGGCGAAACATCAAGTGATTTTTCAAACGAATACAGACGAACGGATGTACACCGGAATAAATCATCAACTATATATATATCATATATATATATATATATATATATATATATATATATATATATATATATATATATATATATATATATATATATATGGTTGCAAACTCGGTTTCTTGGGTAGATTTTGTTTAAAAGGCAAAAAATTAAATTGTTACCAATTTCTTGAGATTTTTTGTTCAAAAAACAAAAACGCATCAATAAACATTGTTGAATTGTATGTCAATTAGTCATGTTTTATCTTTAAAACACGTTGATGTTAACATCATTCTACTATTAATTTTGTCACCAAAAGGTATTTTCGCTGTAAATGACCTGAGCTAAGTACCAAAATAAAAACATGGAATATTTGTTAAAACGCTTTAGAAAAGTTGAGGTGCAGATCAAAAGCGTATACTAAACAAGATTATGTGCCTAAATTATTGTGGAATGTTGTAATTATAAAGTATGTGATAAAAAATGGTAGATTTTTTTATACATTTAGTATTGAAAAACAGTGCTTAAATACTTGAAAAATGTTTAATAGAGTAATTAACAACTTTACAAGTAGATTTAGGTTGTGGAACGAAGTAGAATTATTGTTAAAAAAGAATAAAATAGTAAAAACATTGTAGAAATTGACACATATAAATTCAATTAAATCTATAGGAAATCATTTACATAAAAAATAGCCAAGAATAATGTAGGATTTAAGTCAGGAAAACTTAAAAGCGTGGGTCTTTTTTCTAGAATATTTTAGAACAGGCAAAATATATAAAAAATTGACAAGAATTTAATATTAATTCAGATAACATAATGTACTTACTTTGGTATCCTCAAAATTAATTATTGTGCAACTGTTGTGAATAAAAGTTCACTGGCAGTAATAGCAATACTTGAGTCAATAAAGATAACAAAACAATGAAATTACAATAAATTAAAGAAAACCAATTAGTAGTAATGCCAACACAAAAAAAACAGTAAAATATTAGGACAAGTAATATAAATTATATACATTATCAAGCCCAATGAATTTATAGTAGAAAAATCGTAATAAAAAATTATGTTTACTTTATGATCTTCGATTAGCTAAGTATAAATAAACAATTTGTTGGATAAAATATTCTTATTTCTACTTCAATAACAATCCATAACTTTGTTTATCTGAAATTCGTTCAAAGTTTTAAAATGGAAACATTCATCTGCTATGCCCTTGTGTTCTCGAAGAAAAGAAATTAAAAGAGAAAGCTGGGCGGGTTATCCAGACACTCGGGATGTAGGTCATTTTTAACGATTCGAACTGGCCAACAGAACGCAACTCTTCTTCCTATCGAACTTTGTTTTAAATATTAAGCACACTTTAATCTCTCTTGATGACCATTAAACTGAACAGCCGATGAATATCACGCGACCAAAAAAGGCGTTTGCTGGCTTATCGTTACGATCATTGATAGTGACAATGAAAATTTTTGGTCAAGGATAACCTATCATTAGATAAAAAAATAAATAAAGGACACCTTGTGATGTTGAAATCCACTTTGGTATTCTTCGTAAAATTATTTTGGATATTCTTGTGGGAACTATATCATTAATATGTCGAATAAAATTTGATATCTTATATACTTTTGCATTTGAGATTACAGAAAAATGTACATTTTACTTTTCTTACATATATTTAGGTTGTTGACAATTTATATAATTTTTATTGATATTTATTTTCACCTAGGTTTCCTAAATATCGCTTTATAAATGATTATCATATTTTTTCATCTTTAACGTAACTAAAAGTTTGTTTCTTGTTGAAAATCAGAGAAAAATTATATTTAAATACAGTCCCTGTTCAGCTTAATAAGATGCCAACTCCTATAAAAGGTTTGATCTCTATGCTACGCCCCTCATCAATTTACAGCAGACAGATTTATTTTCTTTGGCAGTTTGTGAGTGACACTGACAGAAAAGTTTATGCCTTTGAAATATTATTATTGTTCCTGTGCGAAATACAATGTATGGCATTCGCACTTCCTTTAAGATACAGAGTACTTTTAAGGGAAAACTCACTATTTCCTAATGTACTAGGTACAAAAAGATGTAGCTCTGTCGGCGGCCTTTCCAAATTTTCAGGTCCATGGTTATGACATGAACGACTGACCCATGAAATATTTCTGACCAACTGGCATCCTAGACGGATGACTTTTTGCATCACTTGCATGACTCGTTACATTTTGCCGAAGTGAGCAGGAAGTGGGCAGCACGAGTATGTAAACACTTTACTTCTCATGCTCAGCCGCTGGCGTTTCCTGGCACTCCCCAAAGGTGCGGTTTTTGTGCGGAAGTCAATGTACTGGCGTGTATACAGTTCTTAGACTGCCGTGTCTATAATTACAGCTGCGCCAGTTGTGTAATAGGTTTGTGAGGATTACTCCTGTGGATGAGATAACAGTTGGTATGGTTCGCATGTTGTTGAATTCCCATTGTCTCTATATGTGTATATATTTCAATTACGATTTCCCTGTATGTCGCTATTTTTCGGCTGTTATTCACGTTATTGTTTTTTAGGAATTACATAACAATTAAGGTGATTATTCTGTAGAACTCCTAAAATTAGCTATGTCTGATATATTGCGAGTGACGGATTTATCAGGCTGTAACGTGCCATCTTAATACAGCTTATAATTGTTGATTTCTAATACACATTCTGGTTTGCAGTTATAATAAGCTATTCTTACTGGATGTGATAGTTTAAGCTTTGGTGATAATTCTTGGTGCAATATTTTTTGCAACTGCATCATAGTGTTGGATCTCCGTTGACCTACGACCCCCATGAAAAATGAATATGAGAAATAGTATACTCGGAAAATAGCCACTGTCTGGGAGTACCACGCGAAATTATTATTTTTGCTGTTTAATTTGTGATGGTAAAAAAGTCATGATCTCTTCTGCGGTTAATAAAGACCAAATATCAACTAGGTGATTCTTCTAAATCATACGATGTAGTGAAACACTGGCGCTGTGAATTCAATTATGGAAGAGTTTCCTATAAACTTGTTATGCCGTCTGGAATGTCTTCGATGGCACATTCCATAGAGAATATCAAAAAAAATGTATGAATTAGATGTTGCGGTTTTAGTTCAATGCTGGTTCAATGCAAGTATATAATTGACGAAGGACATTTAGCGGAACAATCAATAAACACGTGCCGTCACATAAACGAACCACCAAATAAAAGTTATCACTAACCTTTTATGTCGAAGCTCTGGTGTTTTCTTGGGTCTTCTTTCTTCAGGGGCTAGCCCCGTAACAGCTGGAACAGTTTCTTAGAGCTTCGTCTGGACAACACGTTACACAAAAAATAGCGACGTAATGTTCATTGATTGAGCATACAAAAAAATGCGGGTTTAACAACAAATGATGCGCTTTTGTAAACACAAAAGAAACAAAATGAAAGCGGTTTAGCGGTCGTTACGAACAAAGCTACTAACTCGCGGAATCGTAACGCAAAAAACAACAATAAGCGCCGGCTCTTCAGACGGGATCAAAACGTGACCGAATAGTTCGGAGCACAATACACAAAAAATCCCAAGCGTCCAAATAGCTAGGGACCCGAAACACGAATGTCAATACTGTCTATATTTTACACGCAAAAAAACACTTACAATTAGCATTAGCGCGACGGAATGTTTTAGAAAAGGTGCAGAAGTTTAAAAATCAATGAAGTAATTCAATCAAATTGAACACAATACACTAAACAAATTGCGGGAACGCACCATTCCGCCAGCCTTGAATTACTTATTTCAAAACTAAGGGTCCACTGGCAGTGGACAAAGCTTTACAAGAGGTCGCTTCAAAGTACCACTTGCAGTTCTAACTGTAGCAACGCGTACAACACCATCACCTCCAGGATGTACGTCAATAATGCGCCCTAACGGCCAATTCAAAGGAGGTGAAGGTCTTGCTTCAAAATAACAAGAGTACCTGGCTTAACAACCTCCGAGGGATCAGTCCATTTACTCCGTTGATGAAGAGTATGTAAATATTCTTGCGACCAACGTTTCCAGAATGCCTGATGCAAACGAATCAGTAACTGCCATCTGTTGAGACGATTAGATGGGACAGATAAGAAATCAGATTCAGGAGGTGCTGTTAAAGGTTCCATGGTAAGAAACATTCCAGGACCCAAGGCGGTAAGATCCGATAGATCGTTGCTACAATGAGTTATAGGTCGCGAGTTTAAAACTGCTTCGACCTGTGCAAATACAGTAGAAAGTTCTTCGTAGGTTAGGATTTGATCTCCAAGGACACGTCTTAAGTGAGCTTTAACGGATTTAATTCCGCTCTCCCATAGTCCTCCAAAGTGAGGAGCCGAAGGGGGATTGGAATGCCAAGAAATGGTTTCTCGTGCAGCAGTAGCTCTAAAAGCTTTCAAGATCTGCTTGTGAGCACACACAAAATTAGTACCACAATCACTATATATATGGCTACATCGACCACGACGTGCAATAAATCGTCGTAAAGCTGCCAAGAATGCATCAGCAGACAAATCTGATACGAGTTCTAGATGAACAGCTTTCGTTGCAAAGCACTTAAAGCAGGCACAGATCAGCCTTTAAAGTTTTCGACCCTCTAGTTTTAGCCATGGTTATAGTGCAAAATCTACTCCAACATGAGAAAAGGGTTTCAATTGTGAAACGCGGGAAATGGGCAAATTCCCATGAAGGGTTGGTAAGCAGAAGGATTAAGCTTCCAACAAGAAACACATTTAGAAATGACACTACGAATTACTTTCTTTGCGGATATAATCCAAAATCGTTGCTGCAAAAGAAATTGAACGGTTTGGATTCCTGCGTGAAGATTGGTGACATGACAATCTTCGACAATTAGATTAGTCAAACGACTTTTACTTGGTAGCAGTGCGGGAAATTTAGTGTCAAACGGCAATGGAGCATTAGCCAATCTACTACCAACTCTAAGAGTTCCCTGTTCATCAAGAAATGGCGAAAGTTTACGAAGCGATTTGGGCAATAGTTTTCGTTCTCGAAGAAGGGAAATCTCTTTAGAAAAATATTGATCTTGAACATAGCGAACAATGCGAAGCTGAGCCTGATATAACTCAGCAGCCAAAAATGATCCAGAGCCCCTACGGTCTGGATTGCGGGCGTTATCAACAAAGCGACAAATATGAGCTATAATGCGGATAATGCGATTAATAGAAGAATGTTCTTCTAACAAAGTACCAAATAAATTTGGTGAAGCGGTGACTTGAAGCGCCACTATACGGGCTTCAGTCATAACTAGCGGTGACATGCTTGAGTCTGAGCAAGCATGTGGCAAACAAGCGGTAATCAACAATTGTGGGCCTTTCCACCAAAGTGTATTGCCTAATAACTCTGATGGCAAAGTGCCGCGGGAACCCAAGTCAGCGGGGTTATCACAAGATTGAATGTAAAACCAATGCGAAGAAGGAAATTTTTCCTGAATGTAAGCAACTCGATTACTGACAAATGTCTTCCAACGGTGCGGGGAAGAACTAAGCCATGAAAGGACTACCGTGGAATCTGACCAGCAACGAATCACCTTGAACAACAAACGACTATTGAATTGCTCATAAACATAATGAGCCAACTTAGCGGTAAGAACTGAAGCACACAGTTCCAATCTGGGAAGTGACAAAGTTTTCAAAGGGGCAACTTTCGATTTAGACAACACCAAGAAACTTTGACGAAATCCAGATGCGGTTTCGAACACAAAATAAACAACAGCGGCATAACCTTTCTCAGAAGCATCACCAAAGGCGTAAAGTTCACAACTAGAAAAATTTTCTATAGCAAGCAGGCGAGGAAAAACTAAATTGTGCAAGGTCAACAAAATAGCGATAATGTCTTGCTGCAATTTGGGACAGATAAACAAACAATAATTCAAAGATAACCGATGAGGTATCTTAGCGGATGCATTAAACACTACACGAAGTTTGGTGGTTCTACTACCAGGTTTCCAAACACAATGATGCGGTATGTAGTAACAATCAGAAAAAGTAGATGGATCGGGAACCAACTCCATATGATCCAGCTCCAAATACTCCTTGAGAAAATCACAATATTGTTTGTAGAGATCTGGTTGCTGTAGAAGACGTCTTTCTAAAGAGTAGAAACGTTGTACGGCGAGATTATACATTCCATCAAAAGCAGGAAGTGTATTACGAAAAGGAAGGGGCACAACGAATCTACCTGAATCCAATCTCCTGCATCCCTCGGAAAATATTTTTTCGCAGATAAGGTCATCAGGGGACTGAACCAGTGCGGTAGGCACACCTTCAATTGTCCAGAACCTATGGAGTGAATCATCTAATGATACTACATCTTCAATTTGACTAAAAAGCGAAGTTGGGTTTATGACTGACTGAGAGTGAGAGTTAACAGAACTCGAAGACACTCTACCCATAAGGATGTAACCAAACACAGTGTTAATAGCATCAGGAACACCTATCTTCCTTTCCCAGAAGACGTCCATCCAACAAAATTTGAGAAAATATATCGGCACCTAACAAAAGGTCAATAGCGCCTGGGCTATTGAAACCAGGATCAGCAAGTTTCAAATTGGTTAGATATGTCATATTAGCCATGTTAATGGGCGCAACAGGCATATCATTGCAAATGCGGGGTAAAACAATAGTATCTACAACAAAATTGCACTCACGCTTTACTATAGAGCGAAGAGAAAGGGTAAGAGAGCCCTCAACAGAGGTACTCTGCAAAGAACCTAGCCCGTTGAGTTGTATCGAAGCGGGCATAGGTCGGAAGCCAAGGCGTTTCACAGCCTTGCTCGCAATGAATGATGTCATGCTACCAGAATCTAGCAGACATCGCAAAGTTTGATAAGAACCGTGCTTATCTAATACCTCAACTAAAGCGGTAGATAACAACACATTTGAATTGTATGACAAAAGTGAACTATGACAAGAAGTCTGCGGTAGAGAAGTTTCGGGACTTTCAACAGTATTAATGGTACTGGATCCACCAGATGTAGAAGCCAGGTTTGCGGGGGAGCACTAGATTCAGACCGAATGCCTGAATCACCACGATTTACAAAATGAAGCAATGTGTGATGGCGTTGTTTGCAGTTGCGGCAAGTGGATAAAGATTTACAGCGATTCGACTGATGAGAATCGCTCAAGCAATTAAAACAAAGTCTAAAATCTTTAACAAATTTAAACCGCGCGGATACTGATTTGTTCAAGAATTCAGAACATTTGTAAATCGCATGATCGGATTTACAAACTAAACAATTTCTATTCTTAGTGACAAACAAAGATGTAGTGAAACGGGAAGAATGTTGCTTTGAATTCAAAGGTAACTTTTTGTCAACAATTCGCTTTGCCTTGCGGGATAATTCAACATGTTCAAAGGCATCGCAATGCTTCGACAAAAAATCAACAACTTCCGAACGGAACGGAAAGTCATCTTGAGCGGTCACAGTACCATGGTAAAGTTCAAACTTAGCGGCTAAATTCTTTGGAACTCGTTTCAACATCATCTGAACGATACAAAAATCCCACTGATTTACTGGTAAACCCAAATTCTCCAGTGCTTCCAAATTATCACTGAAGTCATCCAATAACTTCCGAGCCTCTGAACGGCTATCTGAAGTTAGTTGGGTGAATTGTTCTAAAGCTGACCAATGAGACTCCGCGATTAAACGAGTTCGCTTGAATTTTTTCAAAAGTGTTTCATAAGCACTCACGTAATTGTTTTGTGTTAGTTTAAAATTCTTAATAGCCTCAAAAGCAGGCCCTTTTAAAGCTAACTGCAAATATTTGAACTTCTGCATAGCACTGAGTTTTTCATTATTGTGAATTAATGAATCAAACAAATCAATAAAAGTACCAAATTCTCCACTAAATGAAGGCAAATGAATTCGCGGCAAAGCAACACTTTCCTATATATAGCTATATTTTGTGGCGTAGAATTCCGAACAGATTTCAGTTTAGCAAAAATAGACCTAATTGAATAAAACAATTTTTCAAATTTATTGCGAATGTCATCCTCAAAGTCAAAATCATCGGTTGCATCTGAAATTAATCCAACAATGGAATTGTGATGTTTAAAAAATTCTAAATGGATTGAATCAACCATATCAATCATGCTAAAAAACAATTCAACGTCGTCACCTCTTAAGACTTTCTCGGCAGCAAAATAAATATCTTCTAATCTTTTAAACTCCGATTGTCGATGATTTTTAAATTTATGTAAATTTTCAGCGGTTTTTGACATCTTAACAATAAATTAAAATCACTGTAACGCCACTGAACAAATCTAACACGATAGAACGAAAACAAAATACTATTCCAAAAATGTACAATTTTTTACTGTTGAAGTCGTAAATATCTGACCAAATGTCAAATAAATTGAAAACAATTTAGCAAAATAACCAAACAAACAAAACGAGCTCTTGTAAGTTTTTTTTGCGGTAAAAGAAATATGCGAATTTATTTCTAACGGAATGACTGAATCCCGAACTTGTTTTCTCTTTTAACAAATAAAGAAACGAAAATTCAATGCGGTTTTCAACAATAATTGCAACGAAAAATCAATGGTTTTTTTTTATCGTTAAACTTTGCACGAAATTAACTCAAATGTATCCTGCCCGGAGTTGGACCAAATTATGTAATTTATTCGATAATCTTTGCACTAAATTAACTTAAATTGCATCCGGCTCGAAGTTGGACCAAATTATATAATGTCTTCGATGGCACATTCCATAGAGAATATCCAAAAAAAAATGTATGAATTAGATGTTGCGGTTTTAGTTCAATGCTGGTTCAATGCAAGTATATAATTGACGAAGGACGTTTAGCGGAACAATCAATAAACACGTGCCGTCACATAAACGAACCACCAAATAAAAGTTATCACTAACCTTTTATGTCGAAGCTCTGGTGTTTTCTTGGGTCTTCTTTCTTCAGAGGCTAGCCCCGTAACAGCTGGAACAGTTTCTTAGAGCTTCGTCTGGACAACACGTTACACAAAAAATAGCGACGTAATGTTCATTGATTGAGCATACAAAAAAATGCGGGTTTAACAACAAATGATGCGCTTTTGTAAACACAAAAGAAACAAAATAAAAGCGGTTTAGCGGTCGTTACGAACGAAGCTACTAACTCGCGGAATCGTAACGCAAAAAACAACAATAAGCGCCGTCTCTTCAGACGGAATCAAAGCGTGACCAAATAGTTCGGAGCACAATACACAAAAAATCCCAAGCGTCCAAATAGCTAGGGACCCGAAACACGAATGTCAATACTGTCTATATTTTACACGCAAAAAAAAACATTTACAATTAGCATTAGCGCGACGGAATGTTTTAGAAAAGGTGCAGAAGTTTAAAAATCAATGAAGTAATTCAATCAAATTGAACACAATACACTAAACAAATTGCGGGAACGCACCACCGTCATTCACGTCAACAACACATTTAGTGCTTGGATATTAGACGAATGGGTACCCAGAGTGTTGACTTCCTATCAAAAATGAAAAGGATTACTCATTTACGTTTGCGTTTGCTGAAAATGTTCTATAGCAATTCATAGAATTTTATTGGGTTCTTGCTATGGATAACTCATGCGCCAACTGTTGCGATACGTAAATTCTTCGTATATTCATCAGCAGGTAAGTGATGTTCTCTTTTTTGGGCTACTAAATGTGTAATTTTGGGTGATTATCTGCGTAAAGAAGCCATTTTTATAGGCAATCATTACGCAGAATTAATTTCCAAATTGCACGATGCCTCAAAAATAAAAGCCCTAAAAATTGGATGAAGGCATGCTGTCCCATAACTCCTGAATTTCAAGGGAAAGGGATGCAGTTCTATAAAAACAGTACTCCTAGTCATACCTCCTGGGTTGCAAGGGGAAAGGTATGTTGCTCCATAAAGACAAAAATACTCCCAGTCATACTGTGTTTCAAGGACTGCAAATATTGAAAAGAACTTCCAGCTGATGAAACTTCTGCTGTATTCTCCAGATTTGATCTCTAGCAACTAGAGCGTCTTCCCAAAACTGAATAAAAACATTTTAAATGACAATTGTGATGTCACCTGTAAGTGTGTGATTTGTAGAGTGCGAATAAAATGTTTTTTGAGAGACTACTAAAACCTGGAGCATTGTTATTATTGTAAATAGTTCAAATGTGGAGCATAGCGATAACTGTTCGTGATCCAAATTGTAGCAAGTTGATATTTACATTATAACAATTTTAGAAAATGTGGGAGCGCAAATTAGTCCAGACTCACCCAATTATTTGATGTAATATAATGATTTCAATACACATTTGAAAAAGAGAGTAGCATTTTACGTTTTGTGTATTTTATACCTTAAAAACCGAAAGTGAAACGTGACATATAAATTGCATTTTGTTGTTTTGTTGATCTTAGAAAATAATGTCACGTGCTGTAATAAAACTACATAGCGAATGAGAAATTTGAAAATACATGCGTCAAACTGGAAGAGTGTATTGATTTAATCGCTAGTAAAATGTATTTGGAGGGTAATAACACGCAAAAGCCATTTGGAGCACTCTAAAGGATTTATGGAAAACAGATCTCAATAAAGATATGTAAAGGAAGGTTAATTACGACTGTGTGGGCTCCTTTTACACCTTTTAACCGAAGCTCGTTAATTTTCCTTGTAATCTTACACACATCTTCGGAAGGGCTAATGTCATTAAATATATTTGGTATTCAAATGTTTCCAAATAAAGCGAATTCAAATACAATGGAGGTGTTGGTAATCTTCAAGAAACCACCCGTACATTATAAGCTTACAATTTGGAATTTTTATTGTCGTTTTGGGTAGAAATTTTAAGAGTGAATGAGGTCAACACATTATAAATTTGTGTACTATATTGAACTCTAAAAGTCTGCATTTTTATACTTTATAATAAATCAAACTTGTATATATCACAAATATTTTCCGATTATTCATTCACGTAGTTTATAACTGATACTTCCTATAATCGTTTGTAAAATAGCGAATATTTGGCAAATCACAACTGTCCTCTTAGCTCTATTCGCATTGCTGTCGTATACGTCTGCTTACTCTTCTGTTTACTCTGTAATTAAACTGTAAAAAACCTCCCGCATTGTTAGATAGTCGCGCGTCTCCTCTTTACTGTTTTACAGTTACTTGCCTGTATTTAGATTGCGAAGCCTTGATTCCGGGTATTCTATATGTGTCATTACTCTCGTTTTCTCAAGGTCTATTCCGTAGGGTTGTCATAAATAAGTATGGTAACAGTATGCACTTGGATGTTATAAGCTCCTTGTTGCTCTAAAGGTATCTTCGAATTCGGATTTCTTAATACCGATTTTTTCTGTCTGTCTTGTAAATAGTATTTAGATCACGATTTCACTTTGAGAACATAAGACTGCTAGCCAGTATGGAATACCCGAATTACGACTGGTCAAAGAGTTTAAGAATTTACAACGCGAATAGGCATAACAGCTTAAACACAGGCGAAGAAGTCCAGCAGTGGGATTCTGATGAATAGAAAAGTATTGTAGAATCGAAAAGTGACGTCATTTTGTCGTCATAAGGCACAACCGTCGTATAATGATGTTACGAGTTCTGAGTGCGAACATTTCTAAAGTGACGTCACTTTTTTTCGATTCTACAAAAGTTTTCTATTGATCGGAGTCCCAGGGCAGACATTACCAAAATCGTCGACAATTCTGCTTAATACTGTATAGTCCTCATTGTGTAACAAATCAATAGGCGACTACCAGTCAGCGTGCGGTGGGCGTGGCAACTGAGCGGAAAGGTCCAATAACACATTGCCACTTACGGCACCAATTAAACAGCCTTTAAACTTCAATCTCGGAATAACCAGAGGTATAGGTTGAACGGTACGAGACCAATGCGAAAAGATCTGAAGGGAGCTGAAGTGACAGCCGAAACGTCGCTATTTAAACTGGGAATCAGTTATCAACCTCTCGGATGAAAATAATCAAGCAACTAGATTGCTCTGTAGGTGCAGTACATTATAATTCTATTTATTTACGTATTAGCATATTACTGATTTTCAAAAAAAAAAATATATTTAGTACCCAACAATACAACTGTCAAAATAATTGATGGGGCTTTACAAGAACTCACGATGTAGGTAAATCATTGTTAATGTACAAATTTAAATTGTTATTTTTAAATGTATAACTGGTTTTAGAATTGATTTGAGACATGCCAAAACATGGCCGAAACTTCATCGTCAAAAGTGTAAAGGAGTTTCAGAGTCTAGATCGAACTCGGGGCCTCAATCTGCCTACTCCCCAAGACACTAGGTAACTGAACTCAATTTGTCTAAACCGACGCGATGACAGCTCTCGCCTTCCCACAGCATGGACCTCCGTAATTGCCAGATTAAACAAAGCAGACACGCCCACCAACACCCAACCAATCACAACACAGCCTCATCACGTGACATCCCCTTCTAACCCAGCGCTAACTATAAATAAAACAAGCAGAGCAGACTCAAATTCAGTTCAGTTAGCTAGTGACTCTTGGGGAGTAGGCAGATTGAGGCCCCGAGTTCGATATAGACTCTGAAACTCTTTTTCACTTTTGTCTCTTGATAATGGCTCCAAAGCAGGAGTCGAAACGTCGAATATATAATAAATTCAGACGCTGTTCACACCCGGAACCTAGCCTTGTTCATATATATATATATATATATATATATATATATATATATATATATATTATATTCACTTTGATTCAATTCACTTTTTAAAAAAATTATTTATTTAGAAACATACAAAATTAAAATTGAACAATTAAAATAGTTAAAGTACTTGAATAACTTAATACTATAAATGATATTATTTGAATGACAACACGAGAACGTTTCCAGTTGCTTTTATAACATTGACAAAAGTGCTGATGCAAGTCAGCGTTTTTACTGGGTAAACGGACTCGTGTAGGTTTCCGGGAAGTTGTTTGCATATAATTCAAGATGAAATTTGATATCCCTGAGAAGTCACGTACACTTTAAATTCCGTTGACTTCTCGACTGTGTGAACTAAGTGCTGATATATTTTGCATATAACATATATATATATATATATATATATATATATATATATATATATTTGAAAACAAGTTAGCACGGACGGAACTATGTGTAGTTCTCTTGATGGTCCGGGTGTTCGTCCGGTGAAAGTTTTGCCCCTGTAAAGGAACGGTCGCCTGACGTTTCGCCAAAATCTCACTTGGCATTTTCATAAGGCTTTTCCTCTTCTTCCAACACCCGGACCATCAAGAGAGCTACATATATATATATATATATATATATATATATATATATATATTAGATGGTTTCTGGGAATTCATCCGCGTAGCTGATAACTGATCCCTGCCGGGATCGATGGTAAAATGACGTCGTTTCAGCAGAGTCACATCTGCCCTCTTCAGGTCGGTTCGCATAATTCTCGTAGCCTTCTGCTTTCAGAAGGATCAGTTATCAACTACGCGGATGAATTCCCGGAAACCACCTAAAACATTTAGTACCCGCGAAAACTTAAAAACAAATATATATATATATATATATATATATATATATATATATATATATATTGTTATGGATATTAATATGGTTAATAAAAAAATCAAAGATCAAAATAGGAAGAGAAAAGGAAGATTTATAATATCGTATTATATGTATTGAAAGACAATATTAAAATATAGAATTGAAATTTTGGAAAGGTACTTCTTTTAAATGTAAAAATGAAATGAAACCCAATATGCAATTCAAAGAGAATAAATGATAAAAAGGAAACTTTTAAAGAATAACACATTTGACACTTAATGAAGCTTATAAAATAGAATATCTAGAGATGTTAATAATGTGATAAGAATAGTCTATCCAACAAATATAATACAATAAAAACATTTAATAAGTAGAAAAAGTAAATCTTACCTTGAAAACTGATATGCAAATAATACATATAAACGTCAAAATTTAAATAAATCACTAATAGAAACTGAATATTTCCACTTTAAAATTTGTAAAAAATCATATCAGAAGTCATAAATATTTGGATCAAAATTACGAGATAACAGGTGAAGCGTTTAATATGAAATTTAGTCAGATAGACAGAGAGGGTTAGAGAATTCGATAGAACATGTGTTTTGTACAACAGTGAGAAGTTTTTAGAAATCTTGACATTGTGGAATAATGAATTTGGAAGTGACAATATTTGACACAGGGCGTGAAAAAGTAATGATTTGAAATTTTATTTAAATAAAATGGTGGCAATCAAAATTAAGTAAATGGGAGATCAAGTTTGAACAAAGGGAGTGTTATATTTTAAAATGGTAAATCAAAATTAAGAATTAAGGGAGAAAAAATAGAATATGGTCCCATGTCAGAATAAAAACTATATAAGCGAGTGCAGACAGGAAGAAAGGATTATTATAAATTCGACAGTGTAACAGTAAACTCTAATTGAGGTTAAAAGGTGACAGTTAATGTGACAGAACTTTGAAAATTTTCTAAAAAGAAGTCCAGAGCTAGTAGAAATTGTGATCAAAATAAACAACTATCATCCAAGGAAAGTAGCAGATCAAAAGGCAAGTGATATATAGTTTTGCAATACAATACGGAATATTAGAAAAGAAAAGAGGTTACGACTTGAGGTAAAGCAGTGCATGCATCTATTTGAACAATTTTTGCAAAGAAAAGCAGCAAAAGTTAAAGTATTACGTTTATATAAACAATTTTGGAAAGAAGTAGCGAAGGTATATCTATTTAAATAATTTTGGAAAGAAAACAGTAAAGATTGGAGATAAACAGTATATATATTTTGGAAGCAGTCAAAGCAGAGGGTATACCTGGACATCATCGTCATAGAAAAAGGGTCAATTAATCGCTAGGATACAAGAGGACAAGTTAAAACGTTGTGATAACACTTTGAAAGCTTCAAAGTGAAAAAAGGTATTTAATAGAAAAATTTATTTATAAAACAATTTAATTGGCGCTCTACTATTAACATTCATAATTTTAATAACTAGTTTAGAAAGTTTGATTTATTTGGAAATATTTTTTAGTAACGGGTTTAGAGATCAAAAATTAAAGATCAGAATTGCATATTAAAATTTCATGTCATTTAAAAAGTAATTGTAAAATAGAAAAGAACTATTCAAAAATTCAAATCTTTTTAGATTAATTTAAAAATAAATACATAAGAATTTGTTGATTGAATACATTTAAATAATATTTGATCATTTTATTAACTAATATTTAATTTGATAGTTCATATATATGTAATTTCGAAAAGATTGTTGAGGAGGTCTTGAATTATTTTGTCTATTCATTGGGTTTTCTCTCCTCCAATTTTTTTCCTGTAACAGATAAGTATTTAAAAATTGTATATGTAGAACAAAAAACTGTGAGGAAGAATCTAGGTACAGAGAGCCAGTAATCCGGGCAATTTTACGAAATTGCCTTACTACACTTTGTTCTACATATACAATTTTTAAATACTTATCTGTTACAGGAAAAAATTTGGAGGAGAGAAAACCCAATGAATAGACAAAATAGTTCATATATATGTTGATTGAAGAAAAAGGGTTATAATATAATAATATAATCTGTGTTTTACTTTTAATATCAAGTTTTGGTAAGTTAATTAAAAGGTTAGTTTAATCAGAAAAGTTAAATAAACAGTCTAAAGTTCTTATTGAGAAGTCATTACAACAGTTTAGAATCCCTAATGAGGAGGAGTTTCAAGAGTCGGAGCATTTTAATAAAAAGATTGTGTGGAGTTATTATATAGAAATTAATATCATTATAATAAAGTAAATTATTAAAATAAAATATATATATATTAACTGTTGAGTGATTTTTTGCTTGATGTTAGGTCACTTAGCCATAAATATACATTCCGGTTTTTACTCTATTGAAATCAGTTTCTGAGTAAGGTTATCAGTTTTTAATGCTTCTTGAAAGTGTTCATCTATAACCTGCAAAAATCATAACGTTTTAAAATATACAATTTAAAATATCTTTCATTAGATTTTATTACCAAATAAATCTTTCACTTTACTCTGATTATTAATTCATTAATTGGTCCATTTATTTACGTATAATCTCTTTCTTTCTAAAGCTTAATTGGTTAAAATTCATATTTCCAAAACATATTCAACGCTTGCCTCAGCTCAAGGCGGTTGTATCATTATTTTCGTTTTGTTTCATTCTTTAAGCTTGATATGTTCAATTTGATACACTGAATTGTTCTTGTTCCTGAGTTCAGTGACATTTTATGATTATTGTGTTTGTAGGTGTCTTAGATTTGGAGTGTCTCCAAAACATACTACGGTTCAGATTTATTTTTAAACCTTCTACATTCAAAACTGTTTTCATATTATTGAACAATACCAGCTTAGGTGCTTCCATATGAATGTGCCAAAAAATTTTAAACGTTTGTATTTGATATCAAATAAAGACCTTTACTACTTCAGCATAAACTTTCAATTCATTTTAATTTATCTTGTCAGTTAAAAATTTCTTCTCATACTAATTTAAAATTTAACGCTGAAATTATGTAAACATTTCTATTTTGCAGATAATAGGAATATTTACCTTCCTAGGGAAATGATGAAATTATAATGCAGTGAAGGCATTATTTCTAATAATAAGTTCTTCTCTGTGAACACTATCTGCGCTGGGAAATTTACCGCATATTCTTTAATTGACTGGAGACAAATTGAGTTCATTTATTAAAAGAAGCAGCGAGTAAGAGAGGCCGAATCAAAACTGTGTCCTAAGTTTCAAAACAATATGATTTTGATACAATATCACTATATTTTTGAAAATAAAAACGGAAGTTGCCATGGGTTTAAGAGCTTTTGTCATACATAGTGAAACAAAAAGAAAGGAAGAAGGAAATAAAAGAAGATACTATATACTTACCTTATTGTTCCAGGCTTCCAAAATATGGAAAAACTTGAAATAGTGTGTCAGATCTAGAACAAATATACAATTAAATCAAATTAACAACATTTTAGCTGTACATTTGACTTTATCGTGTTAAGAAATATATTGGAGCCCAGGGTTCTTCTGATTCTTTGCTGATATAGTCATTGATCCAAAATTTTAGATAAGTAGTTATTCCTTACACAAAGTTGATTTTACTAACTTTCGTTTATAATTTCATATGAGGTTAAAAAGTCTTTTTAACCGAGTTCAAAAAAGGAAGAAGTTCTCAATTCAGTTGTATTTATTTTATGCTTGTTACCTCAGAACTCCGTCATTAACCGATTTATATATTTTTTTTATTTGCAAGAATGTACTTCCAAATTGGTCCCGTATTTTTTTCTATGACGTGAACAATTTTATGTAAAAAAATCAAAAAGAAAATTATTTAACAATAAAATTTGGCAAAGGAACGGGTATGAAGTTACTTGAATTCTAAAATGAAATTTATTAAAAATGGAGGACATACATTAAATAAATGTTAATCAAGCCTCATTCAAAAAGAGGTTCTCAATAAGTCTTTATGCAAATTTTTCAGGCGACAAGCATTTAAGGTAAGTACAAACAATATGCCTTCTTCTTTAGTACAATGTTATTTACTGAATTGTTTAAAGTATTAAACAAACAAAAAAATACATTTTATATATTGGGTCACGATTAAGTGTAGTAAATAGTAATATTCATCAAGGAACATGTTTATTATAAGATAAAATAAATAAATATTTATATATAAATGTTTCCCATTTCTGCAACTATCAGTAAGGTTATAATTTAAATCATTGTGAAAATAATAACAACAATATATAATAATAAAAATAATTATAACCCCTATTTGTTTCTTAATCATATTGATTTATCGTACTTAATTAAATTTACAATTATTTTGTAGATCTGTTATTCGAATTCCAAAATTCTGCAATATATATTTGACCGGGAATTAGGTTTTGTTTGTATCTACCGACTACTAGCTCTATTGATGAAATATTTCTCGTATTCTGGAAAATATCTCCCATTCATTTATGTACACAGTGTGTCTGTTTACGATGGAAGTATATGGAAAACTTTCTTATTATTAAGTCCGTTTTTTTAAATATGAATTTTGCTTTAAGGTTAAAGCTTTTTTAGGGAGGTGACGGAATAAAACATGTGTATGATTATTCAAATTCTAGGATTGAGTTAACTGAAAATAGATTGGAATTATATCAAAGTAAATCTTAATTTTTTTATAAAAAGGTCTACATAATCTGAATCCTAAAATGAAATCATTTCATGTCACTTTTTTTAATTGTATGCGAGGTTTGTCAAAAATATGAATTTTGGTGAAAAGCAAGTACCTTTATTCTTAGTAATATCAAAATTTTAAATGAAACAAAGTTAATTATTACAGTTATATAAATAACTTTATTAATTAATAACGGAAAATGTTTAATATATAAAGCTGTTTATACGAGGGCTGCCTTTTATATTTCGGGACTGGACAACCCTAGTATTTCAATCTGATAACTGACATTTTGACATTTTTGAGCTTATACGTACTCAGAACGTTTTGACATACGAGCGCTATGTGTTGTTTACAGTAACTAAAGGATTCATCTCGGCCAAAAAATGGAATTAAATCGTGAACATTTTCGTGCGATTATTTTTTACAACTTTCGACGTGGATTAAGTCAGCAAGAGTGCATGGATGAACTTAATTTAATTTTTGGCAATGAAACTCCATCAAGGACCACTGTTTATCGATGGTATGGTGAATTCAATCGAGGTCGTAGTTCACTCCAAGACGAATTTCGTGAAGGTCGTCCAAAAACAGTTGTTGTTCCGGAAATCATTGATGCTGTGCGCGAGCTGATATTGCAAGGTCGTCATGTGACCTATCATGAGATTGAGTCAACCTTACACATTAGTGGGACCAGCGTACATTCAATATTGCATAAACATTTGAATGTCAAAAAAATTTGTTCGCGTTGGATCCCACACAATTTGTCAATCGTTCAAAAAAGGCTCGTGTCGATTGGTCGAAAGAAAAGCTCAAAAAATACGATCGCGGTGCTTCAAAACACGTTTATGACATAATGACAGGTGATGAATCGTGGATTTACGCGTATGAGCCGGAAAGTAAACAGCAGTCGACCTATTCTGAGTGGTACACAACCATTTGGTTGCCAGTTGTCTTCCAAGAAATGAGGAAAACCAACCGCCGAAGACGGAGCACTCTTCACCACGACAATGCGAGCTCTCACACATCGGCTCAAACAACTGCATTTTTGACCACTCAAAACTCGATTTGATGAGTCATCCGCTGTATAGTCCTGACTTGTCACCAAATGACTTCTTTTTATTCCCATACGTAAAAAACAAACTGAGAGGTCAACATTTTTCGACACCTGAAGAAGCAGTTGCTGCTTTCAGAATGCATGTTTTGGAGATACCTCATCAGAGTGGAAAAGGTGCTTCGACAATTGGTTCAAACGCATCAAAAGTGTATAGATCTTCATGGGGAATATTTTGAAAAACAATAAAGCGATTTTTGATGATTAATATTTGTTTTTGTTATTGCTGTATAAAATATATGTATTTCTCAGGCTTAGCACCAACCTCAAACACGGTTTTATACTACATATAATATCTAATTGATTAATTTTTTACAAAACGGCTAGTTTTTTTAATTTGAAATCGGGTTGACGAATTTGTTTATTATATTTATATAAAATTACTGAAAGTAAACATTATTTTTATTTCTTTGCTGTCTATTGGATGTTACAACGCTTTAGTTAAAGTATTATATTTTGTTTTAGTTACAACACCCACGCCACCACCAAGGCCCTGGATTCCCCTAGCAAGGCCATCTACAAGTAGGCCAACATGTAAGTATACGAATAATATATGTTAAAATATTTAGTCTACAATTAATATTTGTATTAAAAAGAAAAATTTTACTAAAGGCTTCATTCTGATGATATGTTAAAAGTGCGTAACTATCCGTAACATGTCTTGTTTGAATCAATGAAACTTTAGAAAGGATAGATTACGTCCAGATGTTTTTCCAAGAATTATCTGATTCTGATCCAGGTTATAAAGAGATTCAAAGTATATAGTACTGGCTACTCTAAACTAAACATTCTTAATTATAATATTAAACACAAATTCAACTGTAAAATTGTATCTCGCAACCATAGACATAACACTTAAATAAAGAATACGGCAGTCACCGAGAAAAACGTAACGCACTTGAGAGAAAGAGATACCTAAGTGCTTGTTTGAGCCCTAGACTCTCGTTTATTTTCTCTCTCGTCCAACGTTACGATTCCACTTGTACAGGCCCCCATACTTCACGTACTCTATCTTTAGGTATTATCTCTATGCTCACAACACTGACGAATGCAAATTTATCATAATTGTCATGATGTCACCACCCCATCCACTCTGACGCAGATCGGGATCGCTTATGGATCACATTACTAATATAAACAGGATAATACAAACGCGATCTGACGCGTCAGGTCACGACAAGTGTCATACAAATATAAATCCACCGTAATACGATATTGAAAAATAGATGGCTAGAGTAAAGGATAATAGGTATATGTGAGTTTAGTATTTGGAAAATACTTAAGTAAAGTCGGCTGCTTTTGTGTCTAACTGCAATTCAAACATTCAAATGTTATTTTATTTTTGTTAAAGATGTATATAATACAACAACAACAAATATTATCTACAACTACAACTAATGATTTTGGGCTTTAATCTATTTACGTTTAGATGTTTTCCTTTTTAATCCGCAAATAAATTCCTGTTTTTCTGTAGGATGTACACGGTTCATCATTTTTCTGTTTCAGCACATTTCATGTATTCTTCTATTAAGTTACGTATTCTTAACAATATAATATTTCCAGATTACTTTTTCCGCCCTCCTAGCCTTCCTAATCACTTTCCAGTACTTTCAGTACTGTGAAAACAAAATTATTTTGTGAAATAAGTACCGCTTAAATTATCTACAAATGGGAAACAATTATTATTAATTTGACCAGCAATACCTACTATACAGGGTGTCCCAAAAGTCCCGGAACGGCATTTTATCTCGGCCAGAACGCATTTTAGAGAAAAATGTTTTAAACAAAACTTATAGGATTCGTCCCTGACTATCGAATTGTGACCTTGAATTTGACCTTGACCTTCAAGGTCAAGTCGATTTTTTCAAATGGGACAACATATTTCTGACCTCGGAAATGGAAAGATTGGAAAATTTTACGCTCAAATATGTCCTTGAACATTTTTAAAACTTGACCTCTGGTGGTCAGTAAGGGTGTTCCAAAAGTCCCGGAACGGCATTTTATCTCGGCGGGAACGCATTTTAGAGAAAAATGTTTCAAACAAAACTTATAGGATTCGTTCCTGGCAATCGAATTGTGACCTTGAATTTGACCTTGACCTTCAAGGTCAAGTCGATTTTTTCAAATCGGACAACATATTTCTGATCTCGGAAATGGAAAGATCGGAAAATTTTACTTTCAAATATGTCCTTGACCATTTTTAAAACATGACCACTGGTTGTCAGTAAAGGTCAAGAACAACTTCGTTGCGTAGCTAGTCAAATATGGGTTTAAATTTTTTTTTTCAAGAACTAAGGTTTAGGATTTTTCCACGGCAATGCGATGCTTAGTATGGCTACGCAAGGAAGTTATTCTTGACCTTGACTTGACCTTTACTGACCACCAGAGGTCAAGTTTTAAAAATGGTCAAGGACATATTTGAACGAAAAATTTTCCGATCTTTCCATTTCCGAGGTCAGAAATATGTTGTCCCAATTGAAAAAATCGACTTGACCTTGAAATGACCTTGAAGGTCAAGGTACAGGTCGAATTCAAGGTCACAATTCGATAGCCAGGGACGAATCCTATAAGTTTTGTTTGAAACATTTTTCTCTAAAATGCGTTTCCGCCGAGATAAAATGCCGTTCCGGGACTTTTGGGACACCCTTACTGACCACCAGAGGTCAAGTTTTAAAAATGGTCAAGGACATATTTGAATGTAAAATTTTCCGATCTTTCCATTTCCGAGGTCAGAAATATGTTGTCCCATTTGAAAAAATCGACTTGACCTTGAAGGTCAAGGTCAAGGTCAAATTCAAGGTCACAATTTGATAGCCAGGGACGAATCCTATAAGTTTTGTTTGAAACATTTTTCTCTAAAATGCGTTCCCGCCGAGATAAAATGCCGTTCCGGGACTTTTGGGACACCCTATATATATTCTTAATAAAAAGTTCTGTGTAGTCTAAAACCTAAAATACGATCATCAAATATCAAAAAAAATTAATACGTATATAGGGGTTGTAAAAAATATGAATTTTGCTCAAGTGTAAAGTACCTTTATTTTTGACATAAATGAAACTGCAGAAAAAGTTTAGGGGTGAAAACTGTGTTCAAATATAATCCAAGCTATAATCATGTAGATTATGCCGTTCTTCTTTCTTCCTATTACGAGGGTTGCCTTTTATATTTCGGGATTAGAGAACAAAAACAAATATTAATCATCGAAAATCGCTTTATTGTTTTCAAAATATTCCCCATGAAGATCTATACACTTTTGCATGCGTTTGAACCAATTGTCGAAGCACCTTTCCACTCTGATTGAGGTATCTCCAAAACATGCATTCTGAACGCAGCAACCGCTTCTTCAGGTGTCGAAAAACATTGACCTCTCAGTTTGTTTTTTACGTATGGGAATAAAAAGAAGTCATTTGGTGACAATTCAGGACTATACGGCGGATGACTCATCAAATCGATGTTTTGAGTGGTCAAAAATGAAGTTGTTTGAGCCGATGTGTGAAGAGTGATCCGTCTTCGGCGGTTGGTTTTCCTTATTTCTTGGAAGACAACTGGCAAACAAATGGTTGTGTTGTTCTAGTGGTACGTTTGCGACATGTCCAGTTTTTCTGAAAAAACAGGCGATCATTTGCTTGGAAGTGCTTCGTGCGCGAACAACTTTTGTTGGATTCGGCTCATCTTGAAACACCCATACAGTCGACTGCTGTTTACTTTCGGGCTCATACGCGTAAATTCACGATTCATCACCTGTCACTATGTCATAAACGTGTTTTGAAGCACCGCGATCGTATTTTTTGAGCTTTTCTTTCGACCAATCAACACGAGCCTTTTTTTGAACGATTGACAAATTGTGTGGGATCCAACGCGAACAAATTTTTTTATGCAATATTGAATGTATGCTGGTCCCACTAATGTGTAAGGTGGACTCAATCTCACGATAGCTCACATGACGATCTTGCAATATCAGTTCGCGCACAGCATCAATGGTTTCCGGAACAACAACTGTTTTTGGACGACCTTCACGAAATTCGTCTTGGAGTGAACTACGACCTCGATTGAATTCACCATACCATCGATAAACAGTGGTAGTAGATAAGGTAGCGGGATCTTGTGACACCTCGATGGCATGTACCACAAATTCTGCAAGTCATAGGGGGGGTCCCCAGTTCTTGTAGAATGGCATCGCCAATGTCCAGAGGGTAGTTTGTCACTTTGTCACCAAAAAATTGTCGCAAACAATGGTTAGGGTGACAAAGGGACATCTTAGGTGTGACAAAGTTGACAAAAAGTGACAATTTGGCTAGACATAGATGGTGAAGAGATCGCCAATAACCAGAAGGGTTTGCTGGGAAAAGCGTATCGCTTATCAGTAGTTTTGATCTCTTCTTCTTCGCTAGCTGTTCGTCTATCCTTGTTTAGCCAAGGCTGTCCTTGTCTGGCTTGTACGAGGGGTGGGCTAACCTAGCGTATCGCTTATCAGTAGTTTTGATCTCTTCTTCTTCGGTAGAATGTATTTTTTTGCTCTCTTTGCTTAATAGTTTTACACTTTTTAGAAATTTCTTTGTTATTTTAGTTTGAAATAAGCTGATAATTACCAGGTAAAAGAAAAAAAATGACCCATGTAAGATTTGAACTTATGATATTAATGATTAGCTTAACACTTTAACCAACTGAGCTAATGAGTCATTTATTTTTCTTTTAAGTATTATTCTAGATGAAAGAAAAAAAAGGATGATTTTTAATTCAATTTATTTAGATATAAACAACAACGATTTAGTCTCAGAAAAATACATTAATTTTTATAGTATAATTTACATATTGTTCGAATTTTCATTAACAAAATTTTCAATTTCATATAGGTTTACAAGTCCTTCTTCACCTTTTTCAAATCGTCGTCCATCCCCCAAGCGGTAGTTTACTGACATCTCGAGAAAGAGAATTGGCAATGAAACTTCATCCTTAGGTAGATGATAGTAGGCAAATTTGTCCTCTGATAGATGTAGAAAGCATCATAGTATTTTGAACTTCCACATGGTAAAAAATCTGCATTCGTTATAATGTTTTCACTTTTTTGAGTAGGTGAAACCAGTTTGAAACTATCAGAACACTTTTTACATTTTGATGACTGTAATATGACATCATTGTTGAAACACCAAAGAAATTTTGAAACTGCATCACAAGGCTTACAATGGATAATAAGACTGTTCATGGTGAAATCTTGAGGGAAACTAATGCTTAGCGTTATGTACATCTTCATTTATTTGGGTAGGAGTAATTCGCTTTGAACAAATTTTTATAAGATTTTGAAATCTTCTTTTATTTGCAAAGATCATTTGATTACATTTTTGCATTAGCTGTTCTTTTCTCAAACTTGTTGTTGGTGTTGGTGTTGATATCCATTTTCCATACATGTCTCTAATTTCATGCATGTTATAAGAAGAACAATGACTACACTGCAACGCAATATATTTTCCAAAAGGATAGTACTCATTTTTTATGACATCTTGTTCGGAATAATATTTACATTTTAGACATGTAATTAGAACTTGTTACCTTGTATGGCATTTTGCAAACTGATCATTTGCTTGTTAATATATATGTTTTCAAGTTCTATCAATTTTTTCATTAATCTGAAAAATCGCTGTCAATAAAATCTGTTGATTCGTCGTCAAATTGATTTTCAGATTCTTCTTCTTCTTCTTCTTGAGGTTTTCTTATGGGTATCGTGATGCCTATAATTTTCCAAGCATCATGATTATCATTATTTAGTCTCCAGTATAGTGTTCCATACTCTCCACAGCATTGACATATAACATTTAGGTTTGTTTGAATCCTCATTTTTTCACATCTTTCGCAAACCAGCAAATATAATTTGACAAATGGCTAGAAAAATAGTAAGTTGAGTAAATTAATAAGAACCGAGAGATTATCTCAAGTGGTTGGTACTACATTTTGAAAGCCCCAGGGAAGTGTGTTTGTTGATAATATATTTATAATCCTTTTATCATCGAAAGGACTAAGAGCAGGTTTTAAATGTTTAATGGTATAAACCTCATGTTTTCAGATTTAATTAGATGCTGTTCAGAAATCTTGTTTTTATTATTAAATAGACATTGATAATAATCCTCATATGTAATAGTCTTTATCGATGAATTTTTCACACCCTTTGCTTTTTTCGTAAATTTTTCCGTGAAAAGTAAATATGCATATAATTTAGAGCGAAAACCAATAAATTCAATCATAACAATTCCATTGTTTTCATCGTTCATTAGTCCTAAAACTTTTTTATTTTTCAAAGGTATTTGATATACATTATCAGGTGGATAGTCAGAAGTGTCGAATTTATGAATATCTTTTTTAATATGTGTATAGATATCATCAACAAAGAAGAGATAAATGAGTGAATCAGTGTCTGTATATAAAAGTGTTGCACAATTTGGAAAATTCTTTAAAATATAATTATAATGAAAATCATATATGAAAGTTTTTGATAGATCTATTATTGAAAATCCTACATATATGGGCTTATTAAATTTTATGTTCGTTCTATTCATTTCAATAAGCACCATATTCTCATCAAATACAGTACAGCTATGAAAATTAGGTTTGGAAATGTAATAATTTGCACCAAACCTTCCTGACCACCTAGTCACTAATTTCACATCCTTATATTTTCTCACATTCTCCATGGTCTTACCAAAAACCGAATTATTCATTAATTTATAAAAGTTTTTCTCAAAAATATTTTTACTTAATTTTCTTTTTTCAGTATTTAATTCAATATATTTTTTCATCCATGGAGATTGCTTGAATTTTAATATTCGATGTATTTTTTGTGCTTTTAATCCTAAGCTTATTGCCTGTTTAAAATTTGTATAATGTATTATGTAACGCTCCTTATCGAAGAGAGTCTTTAATAATTTTGTATTTTTAGATTTTAATGTTGGTGGTTCAGGAGATAGCGGTAAATCTTTATGAGTTTTGTGTAAATGAGTAGGATAATGTATATCAACCTCGAGAATGTAGCCAAATTCATCATCATCAGGTACATCAAGAACGTTTACCGAATAGGGATCAACCCATTCAAACCCTCCAAATGGTAAAGACAAACTCATTGATGCTCCATATAAATTATTCATATCATAATACATGAGATAAGAAGATGGTTCGTTATGATTAAACATCTCACCCATATATTTATTTTTTGCTTTACCATATCGGTTTGAACATTGTGATACACCACCTCGGATACCACGTTCAACAAACATGATCATATGTCACGTCTGTTAATAACTCTAGTTGAACTTGTGTAATTTTTAGCATGCTATCAAATGCTAATCCCGGAGCAGTAAAATAATGTAAACTGTCTAAATTGTATGTTTTAAGGCAGGCTGTTCGAAAGTTCTCAAAAACATCAGCTAATAACAGCACATCAGCAGTCAAGTAAATTTCCGCATATTGTTGTAAATTCTGAACATTAAAAATTTGCAAGCATGATCATACTCATCATCACTCACATGTGAGTTATTTAATTTATTTAAAAAAAAATTTTGATGGTAAAGATTTGTCTTTTAATTTCTCCCAGCTATCTAAGTAATCATACGGAAATATACCTTTCTTCTGAAGTAACTGAAATTCAGTCTCATTTTTACAAAATTTTCTGGTAATTGTTTTTTGCTCATCATTCAAGTAGAATGAAAGTTCATCTAAACTGCTTGCCATAAACCTGAACGAATCTAAAAACCTATAGCTTACTTTTGTATTTTCAATATATTTTGTAAATGAAATGTATTTTTCTTTATTTTTTGGGAGTATAGACATGTTACCTTTAATTTCAGTAGCTATATATTTTATCAAAAAATGACTGTCATACCCAGAGAAATTACGAAAAATAACAGGTACAGCACGGCTATCGGTATAATTGGCATTACAGCCTTGATGACTGCTGCCACGATATTCACCTGTGTTGTGAGAGTGATCGCGGACCTTGATATCTGAAGATAAAAATGGTTTTTCACAAATATGACAGCAGGTGGCATTGAGAAAGTCATACTCCTGCTGTGGTGTTAATTTTTTCATTGGAAGCGGATTTTGAAATATATGATTTAGTTCGTAAGCAAGATTTTCTAGCTCTTTAGCAAACCACACCATACAGTCTTTTCCAGTATACAATTTAAAGCGAGAAAGATTATCATCATATGAACAGTTCATATAGTATGCTATGCTAAATGCTTGATGCTTTTGATATCTTTCAAGGGTTGTTGTGCTTTTAGAATCATTATGTTTTTCCAAAATGCATTCAATATCTGCATAAATCGTAAACGGTACCTTTTCTTTATTTTTAAAATTTTTAAATTGTAAAATTTTTTCATTCTCGGATGGTAGGGAAATTTTGGTTTTATTTAAATTTCTACAATCAAACAAGTGTTTTGTTAAGTTTTCCTGAGTTTTGAAACGAACTAAACATCTCTCACATAGGTATGACTTATTATGACAATTAGGAAGCTGTCTGTTAAGTAACCCTGATAAATTTTTGATTAATGCAAAATGAAAAATTGGTTGTATATCATCTGAATCCATATCATCCTCATCATCATCATCATCAGTCTTGTTTTCAGATTGTACAACAAGTAAGTTTACATGAGTAAGAAAGTCACTTTTGCTCAAACGAACAGGTTCAACAAGCGTTTTCCTATCATAAGTATAAATATTAATTGACAAATTGTTCATACGTTCAAATTTTGTTATGTCTTTTAACTGAATTGGAAAGTTGATTCCGTCAAATTTTAAAACTCTACTAAAATGAGGGTAAGAAGTTACCCTTCTAGGGTTTTGATCATCTGGTGCTGGATGAAGAGCAGCAACAATCGACCAGAGGAAACAGTAGTTATCATTATTTTGAATATTTAAAACACAATGTGAATTTTTAATAAAAGTAGGTAATGTAACAAATGTTGAAGTTCCACAACTAATGGGTGAATACTTGTTAATGTTCACTTTCAGTTGTAGAATTTCATAAAGGGCCCATCCAGAATCTCTCTCTTGAAAGTTATCTAATTTTGAAAGAATTTTGTCTATTACATACTCCTTATACCATTTTTTTAAATTTGTAGTTGTATCTATAACAACATTTTTTCTGGTAAAATGTTTTATATCTTGTTCAAGATCTTTAGGTTTGATACACTTAGCCGAAAAATCTGTATTAACTTTTAAAAGTGATTTCTTAAGAGCCTTTTTAATTTTGTTTGAAAAGATGCGGAAAGCCTTACTTAAAAATACCTCAGGATCTTTAAATTTAATATTCAAAATTGCTCCGGTTTTAATTCTATTGTTGAAACATGAACTGATGTCTTGCCAAAATAAATTTCTCCTCTTAGTCCTTTGACATTTTTGAAATTTAACCTTTACATGAATTTTAAAAGTATTTAAATAATTTTGTAGCAAACTCAAATTTGATCCTAAGCTATTAAAATGTTTAACATTAGAATTTTTATTTTTTTTAAGTTTTCTCAAAAGGAATGTATTAGTATTTAAAAATTTTATCCACTTAAGATATTCAGAGTCAGTTCTTATCAATTTACTCACCTCTTCAATTTTTTTAACCATAGCCGCAGCCTGCTGGTTGATTGCGTTCTCGGATGACATTTTTTTTCTAATGGATGCTGAATAACAACTAATAATTAACTGACTGACTATTCTTTTGAACTAAAATTAAATCGTTATGGTTTATCATTTTATATGATTATTTACATTCATGCAATATTTCCACAAATGCACATATTACATATGTTAAACTGATAGTGATCATTGAACGTCTGTATGATTTGCGAATACAGACGTTATTCTAGTAGCGTAAACATCATATGATTTTGATTAACCCCATAGGTTAACAATTTGATTTATCCCTAAGGTTAACAAAAAACATCATTTTTCGAGCGATAACGATTTTTACAGACAGACTGGCGTCTTATGTTTCTGTTAATTGCATTTTTAACGACTTACTGGCGTCGATCATCAATTTTTTTACAGATAAGCAATGTAAAATTAATGTTTCCATATTGCTGACGTAAATTGTTTATCACAATTATATGTGATTTATTAATACAAGGCATGTACTTGGTCAGCAAATGTAGTTTTCTATTTGTTTGCATTAATAAACAAATTACTACTCCTCCTACATAGGTTATTAAAAGTGTTTTTCTATTTGTATGCTTCAATAAACAAATTACAGCTCCTCCCATAGAATATTTTGATTGGTGATTCACATAACTCATCTAAATTATACAAGTTGGTTTATTAGTGTTTTCTATCTGAAAGGGTAGGATTTTATATACAAAATGGTTGCAATAATATAATATTTATTTTGTCAAGATGTAACTCCACCCATGAGAATTATGGTAGCAATTCTATATTTAGAATGGTTTGATTAAAATATAAAGTATAATATAATAACAACGTGTTTTTTAATAAATAGAGATTTTTATAAACATGCGAAACATGTCTTTAATATTATTAGATAAGTTGCACAATTTTAAGTTTGGTAAGCACGATTTAATTTTTTCATATCAGTTTTAAAATATAAAAGCTTGTGAGCTGCTCACTATATTCAATTTAAACTTTTAAATTTTAAATATCAGCAAACATGGCCACCGTTCCAACAACTTTATTAATAACAACCCAAGATTCAACAAAATTCCCGCTAAATATGACATTGGTAGTGATGAAACAAATTTTTCGGTAAGTTTTTTAAATTTTCTTTCATCAGTAGGTGTTTATGTTTATTTTCTTATGATTAGTTATGGTGTGAAGGAAATCAAATTAAAGCGAAATACGGTATCAGTATTCCCCAAGGGAACAAACGTTGAAAAAGAAGTTCGGCAATATTCCAGTTAAGTATGTTCGAATGAACATAGAGTCGGATGCGGAACTTCTATTATTTGAGAAAGCTGTCACCAGATTTAATTTTAACCTTGAAGATAATGAGGAACTACAGCAATTGGAACAGTTAGAGGAAAGGAAACAGCAGTTGTCTGGTTAACCCACTACGAAAAAATTGAAATGGTCCAACCTAAAAGAATTGGAGATTAATGATTCCGAATTTCAAGAATCACATAAACATACCAATTTCTTAACAAATTTACATTTTCTACTGCACAGTTTAATTTATTACTATATACATGTTGATTACAATGATGTGACTTTAAAAACAGCTTTAATTTCTCTATGGAAGGGCAGCTTTCTTCTAATAAGTCCACAACCTTATTAGGAATCAGTCTCTCCAGCCAACGTTTCTTCTCTAATCCTTTGACCAGTACCATAGTCTTATCACACTTAATACAATTTTTTATGTATTCAGATATTTGTTCATACCTTAAACAATCATTATTATTCCACTCTAATCCATGATGCTCTTTTTTTGTATACACCATATGTTGTTGAATGGTATCAGTCAAATGATTAAAACTGACAGGCATTGTAACAAATTTGTTTGTGTGAGTACCAGCCGTTTTCTACATTAATGATTGCAATTTCCTTACACAAAATAGCATCTCCATACTGAAAGTACTGCAAATCCACGATAAACATTGTAACTGCACAAAATACTTGACGACTCGAACTGATTAAGTTGAACAATAATAAAATATTAAAGAAAGTGATAATTATTTAACAGTTTTATATCAATTTTCAAGGTCATCTGCCTGCCTACCTTATTGGGTTTCTTTCGTTTCAAGATCCGTTCAATTAGAAATGCATTGGGATATTTAACTTTTAACAATTGTTCTTCATAGAAACCACCCAAAATGTCATGATTGTTTTCATCACCAGCAGGTATTTTGTTGGATTTGTAAGCTGAACTTTCCTTATCTTGAATATCTCTGTGGACCAATTTGGTTGGTATTTTTTATCAAAAACTCCTCGTAATTTTGATATACGAACAAATCACCAACTTGAAATTTTCGTTTCTTTGATGTCACTTTAATTCTATTATAGACTGTTTTTAATAAATGCTTTTCATCCTTTTTCATGACCTCGAATGGTTTCATACCTATGGTTCTATGTTTGGTATTATTATATTTTCTCACGATTTCCGGTAGAATATTCAACCATTTGTAATGACCCTGTAAACTGAATTCTTTCCACATCATGTTTTTCAAAGTTCGATTTACTCGTTCCACAATTGACGCTTTTTCTCGCTAAACACCTTATAATGATTCACCTTATATTTGTTCATTAAATTCTTAAAATCTTTATTGAAAAATTCTGTACCAGCATCAGTCTGCAGATTCTTAGGTGTTTGCTGTTTTAAAACTTTCTCCATGGCTGAGCAAACCTCAGACTTATTTTTTGACTTTATGGGATAGGCCCAAACAAATTTTGAAAAACAATTGATTACAACCAATATGTATTTATAGCCTTTATTTTCTCTAGCGTATGGTATCATTTCCACTAAATCAGCATGAAAAAGATCATCTAAAGAATTAATTATGACTTTTCGGCTTTTAAAATGTATCCTGGCTGCTTTATGTATTTCTTCAACAATTTTCCTCTTCACAGTACTATTAGAGATCATTTTTTAAATAATTATACCGGCCTCTCTCAATTCCTCAATAATTGATGTTATTTCGTTTGTGTGGCCTGTATGTCCTGCTGTTTGTGAAGCGAGTAGTAATCGTAACCTATCAACAAGTTCATTTGGATCATCCCAATGAACGTAATAAATTTTATTGTTATCCACTTCTATAAAAATTCCTTTCCCTGCCACCATAGGAGCAATAATTTTTTTATATTTTTTCATTTTGCTACCATCTATTTGTTTGTTAGGTTTATAATAACGTCTATGGGCATTAGTTTTTGCTACAATTTGTTTATAATTATCTTCATCTTCTTTAGAGTAGCCTTTCGGCCGTTTTTTGAACAATAATTCATATAACCCCATACTACCTCGATATCGTTTCTTCTTAACGATAATATCAGATCCATCAATATCTAATCTTGAGTCACCAATCATTAGTTTCTCAGTATCGGTATCTAATCTGACACCATACTTATGATCAAATTCCTTATTATCATCATCATAATACATGTCATTTATATATTTTCTGGGTAATGGATCATACTGGTCTAAATAGTCAACATAGGATTTTTCAGCAATATCAGCAAACCGTCCAGGTGTTGCAGGAGAATGTAATGATCGTATCTCATCATCAGATGTGATTTCTTGAAGAATTGTCATTTTATTTTCACTCGGATCTTCATTTTCATCTTGCAATAATCGTAACTGACCTGTAGGTGTGGATAAACTCGTTGAAAGTTTACGAGGAATCTTCGGTGTTTCCTGATAGAGCGATTCAGCTTGATGTGATAGTATTGATGGGTACAGTTCATCGTTGAAAATAAAATCTTTTTCCTCATCAACATGACTAGGATCCTCAGTTTTAAAAAAAGTTTTCTCTTCTTCCATCTTACTAGCTCCATCCATTTTCTGTTCTTTGTGACTCAGTTTACTCTCAATGTCCTTTAGATGCTTTGTTATGGGAGAAAATAACTTTTCCTTAACAATCTCACCATGTTTGAGAAGCTGTAATTTTTCTTTTACAATTCTACGTTTCTGTACAAGACGTTTTTTTAGTTCCTTCTCTGATAGATTCATGTTGCTAATTAGACAGTTAGTATCTGGTTGTCATGAGCTTTTGATCCGCTTTCAATCCGCTTTCGATCCGCTTTTGATCCGCTTTTATCTGCTATTATCTGCTATTGATCTGATTCAATCAGTTTCTGATATATCTTACACTTATGATGTTAATGATTATACTGAAATTAATTGTCTTATTCGAAACATATATAGTGATCAAAACCTCTTCTGTAACGCCCCTCATTGATGTTGCTGTCTTTAGAGATACATAAAAATCCATATGGTCTGTACCAACACATGGCGCATAAGCTTTTAAACTGTTCAAACGACATGTCACTACCAATATGATCATTATAAACATGTTTCAAATTTAAATCATCTTGTTTGAAAAGAACCAAAAAATTTGCGTTATCTCGAATGAGATGTTTTGGAACCTTCGCATACGTCTGAGACAGATAAAACGAGTCCACTAGACTGTGCCTTCCCATAGAGAAATATTGACGTATAACATCTTGATAGTCACAAGCCACATCATCAAATATAAATATTGAATTTTTTTTGCTTCTGAAGGATGTAGAATATTTCGGTTGATACAAGGACTTTGAATAAACATAAACATTCTCAAATCTCAGTCCGTTCAAGTGTTCAATTAGATTAACCATAACATTGGTTTTACCGCAATTGCTTGGCCCCACCAGAATACACCTCACAGTTGACGGAAACAATGGACCATGCTTTTTATTTTCAGGTATACTATTGAAATTATCATTTTCAATAGCTAAAGAAGTTTTTTGTTTTACCACCCTCATTCTTTGACACATTACTATAAAATGAGATAAATATTCACAAAACAAATAATATATGTTAGTTTTAAGTTGATAGTTAATGAAATAACATCATGAAGTTATATTCAGGTCAAGGTTTATTAAATTCAGCTATAAATAATTTACCGTTTGAAATGCATATACCAGGTTATAATTATTGTGGGCCTGGAACAAAACTCAAACAACGTCTATTGCAAGGAAGTCTACCAACAAATCCACTAGATGCTAGCTGTTTAAAACACGATAAATTTTATGAAAGTGAAAGTGATACAAAGTTACGTCATAAGGCAGATAAGATATTAGCTGAAGAAGCTCTTCAGAGATTTCATTCTAAAGACGCATCTGTAGGTGAACGAATAGCAGCTCTCGGTATTGCAGGAGCAATGAAAACTAAAGTGAAATTAGGTATGGGCTTGAAAAGACCTACTAGTAAACAAACGATTCGAAAGTGTATAAAGTTTATGGAAAAAACTAAACTTATGATTGAAAATACTCTCAAGAATATACAAGACGGCATAACAATTTTGAATAGTAATGATGTGGAATCCTTTAAAAAAATACCATCACAAAGGAGAAGAAAAAAACCAAAGGTTCAAATAAAAAAAATAAACAAAAGAGAAAAACCTGTAAATGAACCTCAAGAAATTGATATTAATATGGAAATTGAATATAACCGAAAACGTAAAAGGGATACCAGTGATGATGACATTTGTAATTCTGAAAATATAAAACGTCGTCTAATATCTCCTCAAACTCGTAAATTTCCAGTGGGTAAAAGAAAATTACAACAACTTAATGATGAAGAAGTAATTCCTAAAAAGTTAAAACTTGATTTAGATGAACCTCTTATTTTTGGCAATCAACAAAATCGAAAAAGAAAACTAGATGATAGTGATGATAGTGGTTTTGAACATGATACTACCCCAGTGGCAAAAGTGAACAGAATCAATTAGTATAAAAAATAGTTTCACTTAAAATTTTATCAGTATTTACTGAACATTCATTTAAAACGTACTATATATATAGAGAGAAGTATGGTTAAAATAAAGTCAAGGTGTAAAACAAAAAAGTTAAGAAAAAGGGGAGTGTTGAAGAAAAAACCGAGCAGAAAATTTCTAGGGTTTACAAGAGCTATAAGTCAAATAAGGAAACATGTGTTTAAACATAAACCTCGTACTTTAGGTGCTGCCATAAAAGTTGCATTGAAATCTGCTCAATCAATTAAGAAACAAATCAAGTCTACTCCACCTCGTATCATACAAGTACCTAAGAAGGGTGGTATTTTACCCCTTATTCCCATTTTTGCAGGACTTTCTGCTTTGGGATCGATCGCTGCCGGAGGATCAGCTGTTGCAAAAGTAATAAATGATGCTAAGATGGCCAAACAAAAATTAGAGGAAGCTAAACGACATAATAGACAAATGGAGTCTATTGCTGTAGGAGGAAAAGGACTATACTTACGTCCTTACAAAAAAGGCTTCGGTCTTTTTTTACACCCTCCAAAAAACTACCACAACGTCCGCTAACAAATATTGATATAGATAAATATGCAAAAATCTGGAAAATTCCAAATTTCCGAGGAGTGTTCAGGAGAGACAATTTACCTAAAAAAATTCATAAAATTGAAAGAGGAATTATCAACTTAGATTCTACAATTGGTCCTGGAACTCATTGGACAGCATATAAGAAAAGCGGTTCAACAGTAACCTATTCTGATAGCTTTGGAAACCTTAGGCCTCCATTTGAAGTTATAAAATATTTAAATTCCACTGAACTATGTAAAATTGTATATAACTATAATATGTTTCAGAACTATAACAGTTTTAATTGTGGACAGTTATGTTTATATTTTTTATCCCAATAAAAGGCGTAAACAAATCAAATTTGTCTCATTACTTTGAAAACCTTTGAACAATATACATTCATATTTTTTTTATAAATGCCTGTTCCTACCGATGAACATTATCAGTGTACAGTTCTTATGGACTGCTGGTGTAACAAGTGTGGAACTAAAAGAATAATTAGTGAAAAACGGAGCTCTAGCTCTACTGTTTATTGTCTATATTGTGGAACACCCATGCAAAGAAAATTACTAAATACAAGCTGCTCTGTGTGTTGTGCTTCAAGAGGTAATTAAAAAAACAAAATGGCAGACAATAGAAGAGGTATAATACTAACTTTTAAATGTGATCATTGTGGTGCAAGTTTTCAAGTTTACAAGTCTGGTATATGTACAGATTATGGAATTCAAAGGGTCTCATATTGTACCAGGTGCCGAAAGGAAACATTAGTATTAATGCGAGTTGAAACTTGTTAATAACTACGTAATAATAATTTAGTTGAAAATTGTAAATAGTAAAAATAATTAAGTGAATATATTTAATAAAACCATACAAATAGTTTTAGTTATTTGGTAACCTTTGACAGATTAAGATGTCTTCATATACATTTACGTTCTCTGAACGTGCTTCTATTCTCAGTAACAAGATTTACCCACCAATTATTCTAGAAGATGATGCTACTTAATGGGGTTAATTGATTTTATGACCTTTAATACCATCTCAAATATCAATGAAACCAACAGCAAGTTTTATATTAACGGTATGAAATTAGAATTATCGGTGAGCACGTATGAAATACAGGATTCACTCTTTGCTAACTGATCATAAAGAACAACAAAAGGAGACAGCTGTACCATCTGTATTATCATCACAACCTATACAGAAGAATTTGAAACCTGTGGAAAAAGATGATAATAAGAAAAATAAAAAAAAAACAGAAAAACCTGTATTAATATTGGATAGCTAATCATAACACATTTAAATGTGAAATAAAATGTAACAAAGAAATTGATTTTAAGAAATCGAACACCATTGGTCCTTTATTAGGATTTAAAAGTAGAAAATTAAAACCTAAAAAATGACACTATTCAGATTATCCAATCAGCATTTCAAAAGTAAATGCTATTTGCATTGAATGCAATTTAATTCAGAATTCTTTCAACAATGATATGCCCGTCCATATAATACATATGTTTTACCCAAATGTCCCGCCTGGTTACAAAATTGTTGAAAACCCCACCAACGTTATTTATCTACCAATCAATACAAGATATATAAATGAGATTATTATTAAAATAACAGACCAAAATGGAAATTTGGTTAATTTTAAAAGTGAAGTTGTTACGATAAGATTGCATTTAAAACGACTTAATTGACATGGTTTTCATATATGATAATCCATCTAATTATTTATCACAACAGGAACAACCTATAAAATATCTACAGCCAATCTATAAAAACGCCAGTATCAAGCAACAAGTGAAACAGTTAACACCTATCAATAAGCAATTTTTAGTATCTTTGGGATTCAAGGTACGAACTTAACAACGGCTAAACATAAAGAAGGAAAAAATAAGAAGAAAAAGAAGAAAACTATAGAGAGAGGACAATTCAAAGCATTCATTTGCAGAATAAAATTAAGTATAAGTGTAAGACTTAAAAAACTTTTCTGTTTGTTCCGGTGTGTGTTTAAACAAAAAAAATGACGCTTAACATACTACGAGTGGCTGATAATGTTCTTGTGGATAATGCTATAACCAATTTTGAATATCATTCCTACACACCTTATGCAAATACTACATTTTTCAATAATGATGAGATAAGAATCCCTATACAAACTCAAGACGTGTACACTCTACCTTCTCAAAGTTTTCTATACCTGGAAGGAAAACTTTCAAACTCAGAAAATAAGTACAGTCCAACATTAAGATTCATTAATAATTGTTTTGCATTCCTCTTTGAAGAAATTCGTTACGCACTTGGTGGAACAGTAGTCGATCGAACCAGAAATCCTGGAATCACATCAACGATTAAGACCTATCTATCATATTCCAAAAACGAAATAATTCGATGGTATAATGCAGGATGGAATCTTGAAGGCACTCCAAATATGTGTGACGCCAACGGAAATTTTGCAGTATGCATTTCTCTAAAATTACTACTTGGCTTTTATGAGGATTTTCGTCGCCTAGTGATTTCAGCAAGTCAAAATTTAATTCTGGTACGTGCCAATACAGACACCAACGCTGCAGTCAGTTCTGTAGCTACAGAGAAACCAAAAGTTCACCTAAATAAAGTTGTTTGGAAAGTACCTCATGTGTCATTATCTGATGCTCACAAAATCCAATTTTTGCAATATATAGAACGTGGAAAAGATTTACCTATCGGCTTTCGTTCCTGGGAGTTGTTAGAGTATCCACTTTTACAGCAAAGTCAAAAACATACCTGGGCAGTGAAAACGACAAGTCAACTGGAAAAACCTCGTTTTGTTATTGTAGCATTCCATACTGATCGAAAAAATAATATTCACAAGACTATGTCAGAATTTGATCATTGTAACATCACAAATATAAAATTGTATTTAAATTCTGAAGTTTACCCATATGATAATTTAAATCTCAATTTTGATCAAAAGAATTTTGCAACACTTTATGAAATGTTTGCTAACTTCCAAGCGGTATATTATAACAGAGAGTTCATTCAAGTTTCTCTAACTCCAGAAGACTTTTCTAAACAAACCACATTATGTGTAATTGACTGTAGCCGACAAATAGATACCATTAAAAGTGGAGCTGTTGATGTCAGATTAGAATTCGAAACAAGCAAGAATATACCAGAAAAAACTACTGCATATTGTCTCATTCTTCATGATCGCCTTGTAAAATATAATCCTTTAACTAATGTTGTAAGAACAGTGTAAAAATATTATGTAATATAAATAAAAAATATTATAAATTGTTTATTTAGAGCCATTACAATTTACTGTAACAGCGCAACTCTATATCTTAAACTAAAAGAGGGGAGAATCTTAAATAAATATCAAATACAGTCTATTAAATTAACAGTATGAACGTATCCATTTCTTATACTTGTATAAATTGATTTAAAAACACTGAAAGTTTACTCTTTACTATTGTAACTTTACAGTGTGCAAGAAATACAACAAGAAGTTTCACTCAAAATACACCAAGAAGATCAAAATACAAATATTGTAGTATTTGTCTACAGTGCACGTTGTGGTTATTAAACGAAGAATAAATAGTAAAGAAAAATGTTTATAAACATTATTTATGTTCACTATGTACTGTTATTGGAAATGAAGTGTTTTTCTCTGAATACTCACCACGTAATGGAAGCTTATATATAACACATGAATTGGCAAACCAAACTTCTTTACAAATCAGTTTTAGTAAACTGTTATCAAAGTATCCTGAATTTAAGCTATATTCTACAAGACAAGGAAACATAACAGAATTAAGAAATAAAAGTAGTAATTTTGTAACTGCAGTATCTGAATCATTAATTGAAAACGAGAACACAACCCTTAGTATGATGAAAACTGAAACAGAGTATCAGGCAACCATTAAACAGTTGGAAGAAACACATATGGCTACTTTAAATGAATCAATTGCTCTAAAAAAATCGCTAAAAGAATCAAGAACAAATCTACTTGAAGTTCGATCAGATTTGGCACCATGCCTCTCACTCAGTGCAGGATTTAAGGCAGACAGTGACATATAAGTATGCGGAACTAAGATTTAAAGTTCCACCGTGTACAATAACCTCATCTAATGATTTTAGTATAAATACATTTTTAAAAAAACAAAAACCGACTTCAAAAGAAAATTAACTAAAAAGCATGAAATAATATTTTGCTACAATTAAATATTTTTTATGAAGTCGGTGCCAAGCGAAAGTGAAAATATTTTGTTAGGTACATTGATGAGTTGAACTTTGCAACTTGGCTGTTCAAATTGGCACCGACTTCATAAAAAGTATTTAATTGTAGCAAAATATTATTTCATGCTTTTTAGTTAATTTTCTTTTGAAGTCGGTTTTTGTTTTTTTAAAAATGTATTTATTTTACAATTTTCAGTGATGCAATGGCTGTAATTGCTAATGAGTTATCCTACAGCTGTAACATTCTATTAACACTTTTTTAACCATCCTTCATAACAATATTTGTACTCCGCCCTGTATGTCAGCTATCATTAATTTCAAACTGCTGTGAGCTACCTTATATAATTATTTCTTGCATTTTACTAACCATCCTGTAAGCTATAATTACATTCGACGCTGTATTTTAACCATCTTGCATAGCAAATCTTATGAAGACGAATCTCACTCTTACGTAAGTTACCAAATAACCCTGTATTGAACACCTTTAAATTACAAATAAGCTATCTTGATTGTTGCAAACTGTCAATAACTATTTTAATTATTTAATATCTCTGCAAAACGATTTTCCCAAATATGAGACCCTAACTAATCGATTTGTATCCATTGAAACTTCTAAATAGGAATATTTCATCGAAACGCCTTTTTTCCAGAACTCAATTATATATATGTTATATAAGTTATTCCATCGACTTATATGAAACAACCTAGCAACAGTTCTCAAGCTGAGTCAGCATAACACGTGTCGTCTCCAGTTACCCGCAGACGAACATCCGTGAGAACTGCAAGCGCTGCGACACCTTAGTCAGCGTTCTTAGTTTATAAATTATACTTTTTCATTGTAACATCATTCATTATTACTTACAGTTCTGTCTAGTTTAGTTTAACACTCATTTTGTCTTTTTATTGTTATAAAGTATTATATTGTTATTTTCAAGTTTTATATTAAAAGTTAATAATTGTGCAACTATAAATAAAATCTTTTTTTAAAAAGAGAAATTTTGAAAGTGTGATATAACAAATTGGCGCAGTCAGTAGGATCCGTCTAACGTTACTAGAACACGAGTACTCTAACTGGTAGCGGCGGATTCCTATCCCTCAACGGAACAACGAACCTGAAAGAAGTCCTCACTGCAATCAAACGTAGAACACGGCGCTTTCAATGTTCCTGTTGATGTAAGTAATGGTGAATCGTCATTCGTTTTAAGTAAATATTATTTGATTTATTTTATTGACCATTGATTTTTAATAATTTGATTTAATACATTCGATTTGATTGATTTTTTATTGATTTTATTATTTGATTTTTATATATTTGATTTGAATGAAATATTGATCTATTTCATTACTTGATATATTTATTTTATCTCTTTTATTGACGTTTGATATATTTGATTTACATATTTTATTGATTTATTTATCCATTTGATTAACTGATTTATTTGAACTATTGATTTTATTGCTTTACATTTTATACTGTTCTATCGTTCAAACAATCGTTAATTCCCGCTAACGTATTCTACAGTTCATTAATTTTCTACACCTTTTAACATTTTATTCTATATACTTTATACTCCAATTCATTTATATCGATAAACATGGCACAAGCTTCACCAAATTCAGGTACACCTGAAACAGAAAGATACCGGTTAACGGAGATATTTTCCGTTATACCCGAATTTGAAGGCGACCAAATTTCCTTGGGAACCTTTATAGATGCGTGTAATTGCGCATATAATATGTCCACGGCGGATCAAAAATATTTGTTAGTGATCCATATCAAAAATAAACTCAAAGGGAAAGCGGCGCAGTTGATAAATTCAAGGAATCCCGGATCATACCTTGAAATCAAACAACTACTGACATTGCATTTCGGAGATTCTCGTGATCTCTCTTCCCTTATTCACGACTTACAACGTCTAAAACAACTGTCGAACGAGTCCCCATTAACGTTCTACAATCGTCTCCAAGTATTGAGTGCGAAAATGCACTCCTGCCCAGACCACTCTAGTGGATACTATGGTCATGAATACCCTTCTTACGGGATTAGAACCCCGGTTAGGACAAGTAATTCGTGCCAGTAACCCAAAAGACCTTCTAGAGGCACACTCCCGGATTAGGAGAGAGCTTCAACTTTCTTATTTCGAGGACCAAAAAACGAACAAATCTGTTCCTCTCAAACCCAACTTCCAAGCACGAAAGCCGACACAACCTCTTAAGTGTCTTCATTGTGGTCGATTAGGCCACATAGCCGCAAATTGCCGTTTGAAAACACAAAATAGTTCTCAAACGTTTAATCCAAACTATAGACCAAATCCTGTTGGGCCTAACCAACAAACAAGGCCAAACTTCCCCCCAAATAATCCCCCGGTTCAACAAGGACAACAGTTTCGTCCACAAAACTTCCAGAGACCCCCTTTTAGATCTCAAATGAACCCGAATTATTCTCGACCTTCGGTCATACAGAACAATCCCAACAACCGTCCTGAAAGGACGCACCACTTCAACCAACATCTAAATGATGGTTATTCCCACTATCCAGACTACAATTACTATACCGAGGATAGCAACACTTACGATTATGAGGATGATCTTCAAAATTATCCTATCGTCGAACAAACTTTTGAAGATACCCCTATCGAGCCTTTTAATAGTCATCAGTATCAGGATTTTCTAGCGCTTCCGAGCCTAGACCAACCTCCCGATTCGACAACAACTTTGTGCGAAGTCGAAACGCAGATTCAAAGCTTGAATCTCGACGACTTGAACCCCAACTTGAACTTCCCGGAGCAACTATTTCTTTAAGCCCACTTCTTACTGTGAACTCTAAAAACCTTTACTACATTCTTGACGCTTCTTCTAAATTCAAACTACTTATTGATACCGGAGCTGGTATCTCTTTCTTCAAAGAAAATACCGTAAAGAATTTCACCCAAAGATCTCCTGAAAGGGTAACTATTCAAGGTATTACCCACGAAAAAATTCCCATCTCACAATCAACTTTAATCCCATTCGCTCCACGTAACCCACATAAAGTTTTCATATACGATTTGGACATTGAGTTTGACGGCATACTAGGTTTAGATTTTCTCGAACACTATGAATGCATAGTTGACTTAAAATCTAAACAGCTGATAACAAATTTTAAAACCATCCCTTTACACAAAGTTCCCGATAACGATCAACCCTTGACTGATGTACCCGACACACCCAATGTTAAGCCAAATATTACTTCACAAACACCCACACAAAACAAAATAACTATTGAGGCACGCACAGAAAAGATCTTTAAACTTAAATGCGATCTTTTTAACATCGACGCCATCTTACCAACTCAAGAAATTGACAGAGTACGACTTCCAAACGCACTCGTACATATTAACGCAAATGGTGAATTTCTAACGTCTATAATAAACGCTAACGCGATGCCCAAAACAGTAACTTTTTCTGATTTAAAACTGGAACCACTTGACAAAACTCACCCTCTTCTGAATTTCAATACAGACGATTATCATGAATCCCAATACATAGACAGAAACTCGACTATTAGAAAACAAATTAGAACTGAACATCTAAATGACGAAGAACGCGAACAAATCACTGATCTTTGTTTGGAATTTCAAGACATTTTCTATCTTGAAGGTGACGTCTTGACTTTCACTAACGAGGTTAAACATTCGATTGATACGAATAACGCAAAGCCCGTTTTCACTAAATCATACAGATATCCTCAAGTTCATAAAGAGGAAGTGAAAACCCAAATTGGAAAAATGCTTGAACAAGGTATCATTAGGCACTCCTCATCTCCTTGGTCCTCCCCTGTATGGGTCGTTCCCAAGAAGCTCGATGCTTCTGGTAAACAAAAGTGGCGAGTAGTTATCGATTACAGGAAATTAAATGAATTGACTGTAGATGATAAATATCCTCTGCCAAATATCTCTGATCTTCTCGACCAACTTGGAAAGTGTCAATATTTTTCGACACTGGATCTCGCTTCCGGGTTCTACCAGTTGGAAATCCAAGAGGAAGATATTCCTAAGACTGGCTTTTCTGTCGAAAATGGTCATTACGAATTCGTTCGTATGCCATTTGGTTTAAAAAATGCACCTTCTACTTTTCAGAGGGTCATGGACAATATTCTTCTGGGTATACAGAATGAACGTTGTCTCGTCTACATGGATGATATCTTCGTCTACTCTCCGACCATCCATGAACATATTTCCCGGTTGACAGAAGTTTTTAAACGACTTCGGAAGTCTAACCTAAAAATTCAACCTGATAAGTGCGAATTTCTTCGTAAAGAAGTGGCTTATCTTGGCCATCTTATCACACAAGAAGGTGTAAAACCAAACCCTTCAAAGGTTGAATGTATTCAGAACTTTCCTCAACCCCAAACTCCGAAAGACATCAAATCTTTTCTTGGTCTCGCTGGGTATTACAGACGCTTCATACCAAATTTTGCGAAGATCTGTAAACCTCTGACAAAACTACTCCAAAAACACGTCAAGTTCATCTTTGACGCAGATTGCAAGTCTTCCTTCAATGAACTGAAGCAAGCCCTTGTATCTGACCCAATCCTGATATATCCAAACTTTGAAGAACCCTTCCTGCTCACTACTGATGCTAGTGCTTTTGCTATTGGAGCGGTTCTTTCTCAAGGCCCTGTGGGAAAAGATCTCCCTGTTGCATACGCTTCTCGCACCCTCTGTGCTGCAGAGACACGATATTCCACCATCGAACGAGAATTGTTGGCCATAGTTTGGGCTGTTAAGCACTACAGACCGTATCTTTTTGGGAGAAGGTTTACACTCCTGTGTGACCACCGTCCGCTTACTTGGCTCTTTTCCATCAAAGATCCTGGCAGTCGTCTAGCCAGATGGCGCCTTAAGCTAGAGGAATACAATTATAAGATCGAGTACAAGCCCGGCAAGGTAAACCAAAACGCAGATGCTCTTTCTCGCATCAAAATCAACCATTTCAAGCAATGTGCTGATTTCCTTTCCAAAATCAAAATTTTCGCTAACAACGAAACTGACTCCGAACAACCTGAAAACTCTGACAATGACGACGAACATGACGAAAGAATTATCGCTGAGTTTAATCGATTTGTTCAACTCTACAAAACTGAGTCAATAATCGATTACTCTAAAATTGAAATATCCGATTCTCAACTTCTAGACAAGTCCCACAAACGCATAGTTACATTCTTTTGGCAAAACAAAACTAACGACTTACACGACAAAATTATTGATGACTTTTTCGAAGAAGAACCTAATTTCAGTAATGACACTCTTAACATCATGGCCAGTAAATCTGTCAGGCATAGAAAATACTTAGTTGTACCTTTGCCCTATGACCCTGAAACTGTCGTCTCACATCTTTTCAAAATTATTTATACCAACCAAGACCAATTCAACGACTCCGAAACATACTGCATAGAAAATAACATAGAACTTCCCATTCTCGAAATTTTATCTTTCATTCTCTCCGACAAAGAAATCAAACTGAAAATCTGCCAAAACATTGTTACAACTCCTACCGAAGACGAAATTCCTATAATAATACAACAATACCACTCTGGTAAAAACAACCTCCATCGTGGCATTAACGAAACTATCAGACGTATTAGGGAAAAATACAATTGGACCGGCTTAATTAAAACTGTAGAACAATTCATCAAATCCTGCGAAACTTGCCAAAAAGTAAAGTTCTGTAGGAAAAACTTAAGTGCACCTTTTGTTATTACGGAAACACCCAAGACTCCTTTCGAACGTATTAACATTGACATCTTTGAATATCCATCTAGAAATCATGCACTGACTATTAGGGATGAACTAACGAAATTTACACAAGCCTACCCCATAAACGACAAAACAGCTTCAACTGTCGTAAACACCCTTTTGATTTTCTTTCAACATTACGGCACTCCGCTTCGCATCCATTGTGACTATGGACGTGAATTTGACAACACTTTAATGCGGGATCTATGCCAACTATACGACATAAAACTGACATTCTCCAGCGTTCAACATCCCGAGTCAAACGGTTCTATTGAAAGATTTCACGCGACCTTAGCAGAAATGATAAGGGCAAATACAGCGGAACATCCAGACGAACATCCATTTAATGTCCTCCCTTATGCCATCATCTGTTATAATAACACGAAAAATAAAACCACCGGTTTCACGCCCTACGAACTTATATTTGGGCACACTTCAAGTAGGCCTCCAGAAACCCTTTACAACCAGGAAAAACTTATTTCGAAATACGTAAGAGACCTAAATAACAGAATGGACTATTACTACAGACTCGCCCGTGCTAAAACCGAAAGACAGAAAGAAAAATCTAAAGTGCGATTTGACCAACACGTTTCTACTAAACAACCCGATTACAAAGTAGGCGACAAAGTCTACGTAAAAGAGTCCCAAATTAAAAATAAAGCCGAAAACAAATTCAACGGCCCCTTCGAAATTACCGCAATACGAAAAAACTCTGCCACCGTCATAAATTTACAAACAAACCAAATAACTAAAGTTAACTTTGACAGACTAAAACCCTATTTTGAATAAATCCCTTTTTTCAGATTCTATGGACTGTTTTCAGTCGTGAACCTTCAACAGTACTCCATTACGCCTGTTAACAATACTATAGGAGTTTTCTTCCATGAAGAAGGCACCCTTAAAATTTCTAATGACAAATGGACACTCCTTGTTTACAAAGATCTAAACCCCTTTCGAGACGCTATTTCTAACAACGACAATATACTGAACAGACTTTTAGAATCTATTAACGACAACAAAACTAACATTAAAATCTTCAAATCAAAAGTACAGACTCACGTAAGCCTCCTGAAACAAATATCAAAATCTGTTAACATCAAATATACAGAAATTTTCGCTGACACTGAGACTTACAGTACCAACAGAAAGAAACGCGGACTAATTAATGGACTGGGATCGATTTGGAAATCTATTTCCGGTAACTTAGATGCAACAGACGGAGAATACTTTAGTGACTCTATAAACAAAATTACTAAAGACCAACTTCAAATTGAAAACTTAATGAAACGACAATTATCAGTAACAACTTCGGTCATTAAGAACCTTAACACCACAATACAAAAATTTCAGTCCGAAGAGAAAATATTTTCGGAAAATATTGAAGCAATTAGGAAGTCAATTGAGTTCATTACAGACGATCTTGCTTTTTATGAACTTCAAGCCAATGTCTTGGATTTGTGTGAAAGCTTAATGGAAAGTTACGTATACATTGAAGATACTCTCAACGATGTATGCAGTCTCTTTCGCCCGCCTAAAAATTTTACATAGTTCAATAATAAACCCAGTAGATTTGGTCGATTCCCTTCAGAAAATATCACAGTCACTTCATGAAAATAACTTACCACTTCCAACCTATAGTTCAAATGTTGCTCGATACATCGATCTAATAGAATTGGAAGCTTTTCAAATCAATACTAAAATTGTTTTTGTACTAAAAATCCCCTTAGTCAATCCTGAAACTTATACACTATACCGCTTGTATCCTATCCCAGTTTTGGATTATCGAACAGGATTTCACCATATTCTTCCAACAAAATTAAAATATATCGCGAGAGATGACGATTCGCTATTGTACGCATCTTTCGAAGACTTGAGTGACTGTAAGCCATTATCTAAAGAACATAAGATCTGTTCCAAAGTTATTCCACACACCATAGACAAAGAAGCCCTCTGCGAAGCACAGCTTCTTAGACAGCCAGTAGCCCTTCCTTCAACTTGCAAGCCTTTAATATTATATGCCGAAGAGTATAATATTCAAGAGATTGATCTGAACCTTTGGTTAATCTCGATTTCCGGACAGTTGCCCATCAACATCAAGTGCAAGGGAGAAGATGTCGTTACCCAATCCATTTCGACAAATTCTCTATTGACCATCCAACCCAGTTGCAATGGCTTCATCGGTAACACCAGGGTCCATGCCAGAAGGACCACCAACAACGTTGACAACATCACACTTAAGAGTCACCCAGTCAACATCCCCTACAACTGTTGCGACAACCTGCCAACCATCAGTCAGCTTCCAAAGTTGAAACCCATGAGACTACAGGAATTGGATGCCAGAGACCTGAATATCGCTAACCATAAGCTTAGGCAATACTCCAGGGAATTGGAAAAGCTCCTAGACCAACCATTCTTGGAGAAACACACCTCCTGGTTTACGATCATCACAATGGCAACAACCGCAATTGTGGTGGCCCTCCTTTCCATGAGCATCATCAGGAAGAAATTCCAGAAGCCTCCAACGATCAGCCCTTCTGCCGATCCAGCACCACCACCAGGTCCATCAACCATCAAGCCCAGGGTAAAACTCCATAGTCTCCTTAGTCCTGTCGAGGATATTGAGTTGCAGAACCTCCCTTAAAAGTCGATGCTGTAGCATCAACTTTTTTATATGGATGGGAGTTGTTATATAAGTTATTCCATCGACTTATATGAAACAACCTAGCAACAGTTCTCAAGCTGAGTCAGCATAACACGTGTCGTCTCCAGTTACCCGCAGACGAACATCCGTGAGAACTGCAAGCGCTGCGACACCTTAGTCAGCGTTCTTAGTTTATAAATTATACTTTTTCATTGTAACATCATTCATTATTACTTACAGTTCTGTCTAGTTTAGTTTAACACTCATTTTGTCTTTTTATTGTTATAAAGTATTATATTGTTATTTTCAAGTTTTATATTAAAAGTTAATAATTGTGCAACTATAAATAAAATCTTTTTTTAAAAAGAGAAATTTTGAAAGTGTGATATAACATATATATATATATATATATATATATATATATATATATGTATGTATATATATAAACAAACCTTGTTCGTATTATAGTATTAGATTACTCCTATTTGATAACAATTTTATATCTTAACCGAGATGAAGATACTTTAATTTGTAATGATTACTGTTTATGTTTTAGAATATGTAAAAATTCTGTTTGTGAAGAATAATTTTTTTCTCTTAAAATTATGAATAAAAAGAAATCCTTTGATTTATGAATACACATTGTATATTCATATTAACTGACACTTATTTTAATTAACTCTTCTTATTTACAATTTACCGCAAGTTCCGAATAGTATTTTGAATTTTTTTAAATTTTTGAAATTTTTAAATTTTTAAAATTTTTGAAATTTTTGAAATTTTGAAATTTTTAAATTTTTAGAATTATTGAAATTTTTAAATTTTTAAAATTTTTGAAATTTTTGAAAATTTTTAATTTTTTGAAGTATTTGAAATTTTAGAAATTTTTGATATTTTTGAAATTTTTGAATTTTTTTAAATTTTTGAAACTTGAAATTTTTGAAATTTTTAAATTTTTGAAAATTTTTGAAATTTTCGAAAATTTTGAAATTTTTGAATTTCTTCAAATTTTTAAAATTTTTTAATTTTTCGAAATTTTTAAAATTTTTGAAGTTTTTAAAATTTTTGAAATTTTTGAAATTTTTAAAATTTTTAACATATTTGAAAATTTTAGATTTTTAAAATTTTTGAATTTTTTGAAAATTTTGAAATTTTTTAAATTTTTAAATTTTTTAAAAAGCAAGCTATGTTATTTGAAAAAATTTTCTGCCCACTTTGAGATATCACGGAAGTAATCCAACCTTTTTTTCAATTCGTCCCACGTTCCGAATAAAATTTTTGCACCTTTTTACACTGAAACTCACTTGTTTTTCACTGCAAGTTCTGTACCTTTTATAGGCAGTAAATTATTATTTCCTATAGATTTTTTCAATTGTATCAACATCTTAGGTTTACAAAATTTTATCTAAGCACTAATTATAAATGAAAAAATCACATAATTTCGAAATGGAATTTCACATTGCAACATTTTATTAATGCAGCGATACATACATATAAACTAAAAAATCAGATGTTTGTAAATAAAATTTGGTCTTGTTTCACGATAATGAATTAATGATTAAAATTTGCAAAATGTTATGAATGCAGCGATACACACTTGTAAACAAAAATAATTAGATGTTTGTAAATAAAATTTCACATGTTTAGTCTTCTTTCACGATAAAGAATTAATGATGCAAATTATCAAGCATTCCCGACCTTGTTATTGGAAATAATAATGCAGCTGTTTTTAATTGTTTATATTATTTTTCGAATAAGGTATTTTTTAGCAAAATTTGTCAATATAAAAAGTTTAAGTTTTTTATTTATACATATATTAGGTACACTAATTAATAATACGGTAACTATTAAAAATAGAGTAAGTGGCTCATTTTTCTTTATCATAATGAAATTTGTTTTATTATAGAAAGGAAGCAAAAATTTTATTTTTTAGCAAAATTTGCCAATACAAAAAATTACGTTTTTTATATTTATACATATATTAGGTACATTAATTAATAAAACGGTAACTATGTACCACAAAAATATACATTCTACTGAAGAAGAAGAAGAGATCAAAACTACTGATAAGCGATACGCTAGGTTAGCCCACCCCTCGTACAAGCTAGACAAGGACAGCCTTGGCTAAACAAGGATAGACGAACAGCTAGCGAAGAAGAAGAGATCAAAACTACTGATAAGCGATACGCTTTTCCCAGCAAACCCTTCTGGTTATTGGCGATCTCTTCACCATCTACGTCTAGCCAAATTGTCACTTTTTGTCAACTTTGTCACACCTAAGATGTCCCTTTGTCACCCTAACCATTGTTTGCGACAATTTTTTGGTGACAAAGTGACAAACTACCCTCTGGACATTGGCGATGTCATTCTACAAGAACTGGGACCCCCCCCCTATGACTTGCAGAATTTGTGGTACATGCCATCGAGGTGTCACAAGATCCCGCTACCTTATCTACTAGTGGTCCTTGATGGAGTTTCATGGCCAAAAATTAAATTAAGTTCATACATGCACTCTTGCTGACTTTAATCCACGTCGAAAGTTTTAAAAAATAATCGCACGAAAATGTTCACGATTTAATTCCATTTTTTGGCCGAGATGAATACTTTAAGTTACTGTAAATAACACATAGCCCTCGTATGTCAAAACGTTCTGAGTACGTATAACCTCAAAAATGTCAAACTTTACGATAGAGCTGTCAGTTGTCAGATTGCAACACTAGGGTTGTCCAATCCCGAATATAAAAGGCAGCCCTCGTATTCACTCTTACGAGATGGTCTCGACCTTTCGTTCATATTAACCAGTTATCAGTGTATTAATATTGTAGATTGATTGTCTCTGGTGACTTCATACCTCCCTGGGGAGATCAAATATTAGCCTACTAGAGAAATCGCATTCGCTCAACATGACAAGAACACAACATCCATAGGCGACGGTGGGATTCGGACCTACGGCCTAATTCGGCTTAGATTATGAAGTGTACGCTTCAACCTCTAAGCCACCTGACCTCTATACCGTTCTAAATCCGTATATGAGAGTTGTCAAAAAATCTAAACTTTGGAATTGAAAAGTATGTTCAAATCTGTAATTATACCTATCTAACTCAATATACGAGGGTTGTCAAAAAATATGAATTTGCTCAAGAGTAATGAAAATTGCTATTTGAAAAACTTGCTTAGAGTTGAACACTACGTTCAAATATATAATTATACCTATTTACTACGAGAAATCGGATGTAATTTTATCATTAATCATTACTTTCAAATAATTTAAATATAATTATGAATTATTTTTCCCTCTCACAGTACATTTCCCTAAACATATCTTCCCCCGTTTTCCATACATTTAACCGTTCTATTAGAAAAAAAATTAAAACATTTCTAATCATGGCAGAATTTTGTTTGCAATTGTCTCTGTAATGGCCCTATGCAAATGGTCCACATTTTGAAATAGAATTTTGTTTTAAGTACCCTCGCAAGAAATAATTGAGGGCACGCAAGTCTGGAAACTTAGCGGACCAAAAAATTTTGCATTACAAATTTTTTACATCACCTGTAATGTACCATGGTAACCATGTTGTTGGACTCATATCCGTAGATATGTAGGTAGTTCACGCACAAAATTAAACAATTCCTTGTTTTATAAAAGTAAGCAACGTGCACCATTTGTAATTTGACGGGAAAAGGTTCTATATCGAAATTTTTATAGCGTTTATTTTAAATGAATACTGATGACTTCTCTGGGCAAAGATTAACGTCACTCTACCAACGCCAATGTTGTGATTCGACAGGAACTGCATTTTCTATCGCAAATATATTGGATGTTTCTATCACGAAACATGGACAACCTGAATTTTAATAGTTAATGGGTATAATTAGATTTTTGGACCTAGTTTTCAACTCTAACCAACTTTTCTTAACAATTTCGATTCGAAATAAAGGTACTTCAATCTCAAGCAAAATTAATATTTTCTGACAACCTTGATAAACGTATTAAAAAATTACTTATTGTATAATTGTATGGTCGAAATTCATATTAATTAATATTAAAGTTTCCTACTTGTAGAGAATTTAAAGGGACACACTGTATATCTTAGAGGCTTCAAAATACATGAAAGCATCGGAAGTGAACCGTCTGCTAGAGTTTGAATTTTATATAGTACTATTAAAAAACGTTATATGGTTTATCAAAATATCAACTTTTCAAACAACGAATTTAGTCGAACAAAAGTAACAAAGTAAAGTAACAAAATTCGAATATTAACAAATGCAGTTGATAACAAATCACCTGAATATATCAACTGACAGACGAGAGTTAGATTTCTCACGGAACTTGAGCCACACAACATGCTTTCAATACAGTCCACGTATGCAAGGGCACATAGAGGAAATATTCACGGACGATAACAGATATTATTCAAATGATCAGTGCTGTGATATGAATATTTTAAATAAGCTCCAACACGGATGTTATATTGGTAAAGATATATTGTACCTTACAAATACTGTATTTATTACTCGTCTCTCAAAAATATCCTTTGTAGCACTTTTTTTAAAATCTGTTGTAAAAAAATTTGTAAGGTAAGACTAGTCTGGATTAATTACGTACTGAAGGAACAGCTTATTTTATACTTCTATTATTTGTAGAAAAAACACACAGTACCAAAGTTTCTAGTATATTCTGAAGAATATTTTGTTTTCGGGGACGTTTAAAGTTTGTAAATTTGACTATTTTATTCCGTCCATTTCCAGATTTCTGGAATACGCAACCTACGTCAATACAAAGATGCCCGAAATTTTATTTTGGTGTTTGTTTATAATAGGTAAAAAAAAGTTATCCGGTTTATGCTTTAAAGTTGGGAACTATGGTGTCAAAGCACTTGTTGATAGATCAAACTAGATGGAAGAATTAGGTGAATTTGATCTCTGAATAAAGAAGTCGTCTGTAAGAAATCCAAAAATACGATAAGGTATTTATTGATATGGAATGAATGAATATATACTATTCGTTTTCATTGTGCTCTCCCCGAAATTCGAAAAAAAAATACATTTTTGCCCTATATCGGGTATTTTTCAGTTTTCGTATCCATAATTTATCTCAGGTTATCTATCACCCCCGGGCTAAATTCATATTTTTCTGGATTTTTCCCCGCTAAATTGTTATCAATAGCAATATTGATACTTTTGTTTCGATACTACTACCGATACCGGTATCGATACTTTTTTATGATATATTCTTTGGAAATGTAGTCTAAAACCCTTTTCTGTAAAAAACACCTAAACAGGGAAATACCAGAAATGTAAACAGTCTTAAACGAAATTACATGAAGGCATTCGAATTAATAAATAAATTTGTTTTTAACAGCAATGTGAATATGCACTAGTTCGTGTAGGTACACGAAAAGTAATATTATTCTTTATCTTATAAAACATCTATATTTATTGGTCAAAGGTGAAGTTAAATCGGTTCAATAATAACTTTATAGCGCCTAATTTATTTCTTGAATTTTCTTCTATAAATTAACATACTAGTTACTTAATTCATTATAAAGTGAATATTCTTTTCATAATTATAAAGATATTATTATGAAAAAAATTCAGAAATATTGGCTAGATTTTTGAAAATCAAAACACGACTCTGGGCCTATGTTGGTATATTATTATAAAATGACGTCATGAATCACAACATATTTTCAAACCTTCATTATATTTAATAATATCGCAAAAATGTAGTATATTTAACTTTTTCAGTGATAATACAGAGTTTATCACAAAAAGTTAAGAGCTTATTTTTGCAGCTATTATTGGCACCGATATTTTCATTCCCTGTTTTTGAGGTAGTGATCCTTCCCGTCAAATCTAACATATTCCGGCATCTTAGTTTTTGAGTTTAAAGGTTGACATAAGGGTATTCCCTTCATATCCCGTTGGCCAGGTCCTAATTTGAAGTTATATGTATTTATTTCATTTCTAAAACCTCACAGTCTTCAGAACACTCTGTGAAATATAGTATTTATAAGAAACATCTTTTATACAAATAAACTCAATTGTCATACAAACTCACTCAACTATTTGTAACGTAGTTCTCACTAGTGCAACCTCCTCGTGAATGTGCATTACGCAACTCAACACATTAAAGACACTCTAGTTGGGCCTAAAATCCAAGGGTTAAGACCAACTACCAGCTCCAAAATATAGACAAACCCATGACAGAGTTTTCCATATAATCAGTTTTACCTTATCTAACTCATAGATAAGGTAAAAATTTTTTATGACATGCAATTAAGTTTTTTCCAAAATAGAACTAATCACACAAATACAGTCCACTAAATCCTTACACTAAAATATTGATTTTTTTATTTCTTCAAATATGTTTATGGTCTGGAAGAGTTTTTTCCCCAAGTTTGTTTGTTTCTTATCAAGCTCTTCAGCATCAATTGCACCTATAGATTTATATTTAGAATAAATATTTTCCAATTTGCCGTAAATTCAGTTTCAACATTCTGCTCTTTTCTGTTTGTTGTTTCTGTTTAAGCAATTAATAGTGGTAGAGTTAATTTCATTTAATCCTCATTGATATATCATTCATCACTGAACTTTCAACACAGTATTTTCCTTGTTGTTAAATTATTATAGTTTTAAATAGAATAGTAGTAGTAATGTAATAATTTAAATTAACCGTCATTTCATATGAGATATATTGGCCCACCCCAAGAAACAATTACCTACCTTGATTGGCTTATATGTGCGAAAGCTCTTCGACTGGACTATTTAGGGAAGTTGTTAAGTAATAAAAAACAATGGTAAATTTATTTAAGGTCACTAAACAGTTTTAATAACCTGAAATGTAAAACATACCTTTTAACTGACAAAACCGATATGAGGTTAAGTTCTTGAACTCCCACTGGCTATATTTATTTAGGGTATTATGCTCATACTCCTTAACATGAACTTATCTATAGTATATATATATATATATATATATATATATATATATATATATATATATATATATGTGTGTGTGTGTGTGTTTTTTTTTTTTTTTTTTTTTTTTTTATCCGAAGAGGGGGGAAATACATTGCGTACTTAGCTAGCACGTGCTAGCCGTCGTGCGGGACTCCCGATGCAATGACTTCAAAGCAAGAGTAAATCGTTGCATTGAAACCAGTATATCGTATACCCGCTAAAACCCTAACCTCTTTCTCCTACAACCATGGTCCCTTGCGGCACTCTTACTCAATACTACTTCGCAAGGGTGGTTCATTGCAGATGTTTACTGCTCTTACATTGAAAGCCTCTAAAGCCTACTCCTCGAACGTATTGCGGAGTTCTTTGAGGATAGTCTCCGCGTAATCTGATACCAAGTTCCAGGCTTGGGGGCCCTTCAGCATGGCTTCTACTAATTGTTCTGGAACGATATTAGTCTCCAGAATCCTCTCCACTTCAGCACGTTGATCCTGAAACCGGGGGCAGGAGAAGAACACGTGTTCCGCGTCCTCTATCACGTCCGTACAGTGTGGGCAGTTTGGAGAGTTTGCCCTCCTGAACCTGTGTAGGTATGCTCGAAAGCATCCATGTCCAGTCAGGAGTTGAGTGATGTAGAACCCAACCTCCCCATGCTGGCGGTTGACCCAACGACTGATGTTAGGTATCAGTCGATATGTCCACCGGCCTTTAGTAGAGCTGTCCCACCTCTCCTGCCATTGCCCTAGACTCATGGCTCTTTCATCGCTGTTTCCTGTCGGTTGGTCTTTCTCTAACTTTCTGCGATAAAGCCGTCCCCTTTCTGCAGCCAGGATGTCGATTGGTAGGGTAGAGGCAATCACACTCACCGCCTCGTAAGACACAGTGCGGTAGGATGATGCCACTCGAATCGCTGAGAGCCGCTGGACTGATTTCATTTTCCGGCGGTACGATGGTAGCTCGAGCGATTTCTCCCATACCGGTGCCCCGTACAACAAAACAGAAGTAGTTACTGTTGCCAGTAGCTGTCTTCTTATCTGTCTAGGGCCTCCGACATTCGGCATTATTCTAGATAATGCCCCCTGTACCCTAGCTGCTTTCTTGCTGGCCGCGATTATGTGCTCTTTGAAGTTGAGCCGTGCGTCCAGGAGCACCCCCAAATAGCTGATGAAGGGCTGCGACTGTATGTAGGAGTCGCCTATTTTGAGGGTGATGGTTTCCCTTGCCTTTCGACTGCTAACAAGAAGTGTTTCGGTCTTTTGTTCTGCTAAACTCAAGTCCGCTGCGAGCATCCAATGCTGAATTGTGGCTATAGCGAATGAGAAGGTTGTTTGTATCTCCTCTATGTGCTTGCGCACTATGATCAATGCCACATCATCGGCGAATGCCACTAGCCTGACGCCCTCAGGCAGACCGAGCAGGAGCAGGTCGTTGTACATTACGTTCCATAAGAGGGGGCCAAGAACAGAGCCCTGAGGTACACCTCCTGTGATCTTATAGTCTACTTGCCCATTTTCAGTTTGGTACAACAAGATGCGGTCCTTGAAATACGCTGAAACCATTCTGCGCAAGTACTGCGGAACTTCCATCCTGGCAAGAGCCTCCAAAATGCGGTCCCAGCGGGCCGAGTTAAAGGCGTTCTTGATATCCAGGGTGGCTATTAGACAGTACTTTTTTCCACCTCTTCTCCATCTCTTTCCCGAGATAGCCTCTCTGGCGATGTTGGTAACGAGTGTCACGGCATCGATGGTTGATCTCCCCTTTCTGAACCCGAATTGGTTGGTGGAAAGTTTTGGCTCAACGTAGGGCTCCAACCTATCTGCTATTATTCTTTCAAGGAGTTTTCCCGCAGAGTCCAACATACAGAGGGGACGATATGATGACGGTTCGTCTGGAGGTTTCTTTCCCCCTTTAGGTAGGAGCACAAGCCTCTGCTTTTTCCACTTAGTCGGAAAAACCCCCTGCTTTAGGCAGGTCTCATACATGTGTAGAAACATGTCAGGCCTATTGGATATGGCGCATTTTAGCGCGATGTTAGGTATGCCATCTGGACCGGGAGCCTTACCGTTTTGGAGCCGGTTGCACGCGCCCATCAGCTCATTCATAGTCACTGATGGTATATCTTCGTCCCTCACCTGCCACGAAAGATAAGCGGGTAGCTCAGGCTTCGCAGGAAACAAGTGAGTGACAATGCGGTGCAATGATTCGGGGCAGTTCGTTGATGTCATGGGGGTGGCCTTGATTTTATGCATCACGATTTTATACGGTTTTCCCCATGGATCTTGATTAACTTCGTCACACAACTCCTTCCAGTAGGATCTCTTGCTTGAGAGAATGGCTCTTCGTAGTTGTTGTCTTTTGATCTCATAGTCGAGCCTTAGTTCTTCTGTTGTGACCCTGTCGCGTCTCCGTGCTCGTTGATGCAGCCTTCGTGCTTTGAGACACTCTCGTCGGTGTTGTGAGATCGTGTCGTTCCACCAGTAAACTGGTGGGCGGCTGTTGTTCTGCCGTCTCCTTGGCATGGATGCATCGCAGGACTTGACAACGCTTGTCATTACCTCTTTGGCAGTGGCTTCTGCGCTTGTTGCTATTGACAATGGTTCCTGCTCCATAACCAAGGCGAATGAATCAGCATCGAAAGCATTTTTGTTCCAACCGACTGGCTGTGACCTCGCACGACTGACACACAATCTTCGTTTGGGAGTGGTGTTGATTTCCCATATAATAGCTTGGTGGTCGCTATTAGTAAACTCCTCATCGACCCGCCACTCACAGCCCCCTTTAATTAGGTTGCTGCTAACGAATGTCACATCGATAATGGAGCTGGCTGTGCCTTTGCGATATGTGCTTACGTCTCCTGTGTTGAGGAGTACCAGGTTGAGCGAAGACATGGTCTCAAGGAGAGCTCGTCCTCTCGCGCTCGTTTCCCGGCATCCCCAGTCAATTGCCCAGGCGTTGAAATCTCCTGCGATGGCGACCGATTCACGCTTCCGTACATCCTCCCCCAAGGTGTCCAAGAATAACTCGAACTCCTCGAGCTGTGCACTAGGAGGTGCATAGCAGCTATAGAAGTGAACCCCTCCCACTTTGGCTCTCACAAGCCATGGTTCGGGGGTATTTGGGAGTTGTTGGAACGGAAGTTTACCACAAGCCCATATCGCTGCTCTGTCCGTTGTGTCATTTACCCAGGACAGGGTGTCGAAGTTTTTGTACTGCTCGCAGATTATGGTTACGTCGCAATCCAATTCCCGCACCCGCTGTACTAGTAGGTCTTGGGCTGCTTCGCAATGGTTGAGGTTGAGTTGCAGTACTTTCATTTACGGGCTTGTGCTGCTCTCATCGCCTGTTGGTAGATCGGACATTTCCAACTACCCGCAACGTGCCGGCAGTCTGACCTACTATCTTTCTCTTTGCAGAGTAAGCACTTGGCAGGTTGTTGACAAGCCGAGGCATTGTGACCAGCGCCTCCGCATCTGTGACAACAACTGCTTCGGTCAGTCTTGCCTCTGCACGCCTGGGCGTTGTGCCCAAAGTGCCAGCATTTGAAGCACCGTCGAAGGCTGATCCTCTCGCGAACACGTACTGTGCCCCACGCAAGTTTCAGCTTTCCAAGTGCGATGGCTTTCTTGGCCTGGACCTCTGGGAGACAAACAACTGCCGTTTGTGTTGATCTATATGCCCGTCGAAGTGATTTCACTGCCTCCTCAGTGATCTCTGCCAGGCCGTCGATATTATCTTTGAGCAGGTTTACTACGTCTTCCTTGGTACTGATCTCGTCCAAGTCTTTAATTTCAATCTCGATTTGCGGTATTCGAGATTGTACAGTGGCCCCGCTTGGGAGCTTATTCTTTATGGCGTTACAATAGCGCTCCATCTCTTGAGCGTCTGCCTTGGCGAATAACAAAAGTAGATCTCCCTTAGCTGTTCGTCGGATCTTATTGACTTTTCTGCCTATATCCTGCAAGGTGGGATCATTCTTGATACCTCGCAAGATATCTGCATGGGAGCTCTTCTCGCCTTTCTTTATAAGCAGCGTACAATGTGGCGCTGGTTTTTGCTTATTGGTCCTCGGGGCCTTTTTCCTCTTTACCACTTGCCAGTCAGTCGACTGGTTTGCAGGTTGGTTTTTGGTCTGCGGTTTAAACTTGGATTTTAATCCATTGTTTCTCTCCGCTTCTGAATTGACCACCCTACTTGTTGTTCCCTGGGTAGTTTGCCCGATGTTCTGGCGACCTTCCTTACCGGGCTTTAGCTTAGTAGCTAGCACCGGTTTAAGCGTTTTAAGTGGTGGTGCCTTACTTGATGAGGCTACTGAAGGCGAGACCTTCGGTGGCGAGGTCCTTGCTACAGAGGCTACTTTTATTGAAGCCGCCTGCTTTGGGGCCGCCGGTGTTGATGCAGCCGGTTTTGAGTTAGCTGCTTTTGAGGCAGCCGTTTTTGGGACCTCCTTTTGCTGTCCACCTTGTGTCTGAATGTTTGACACCTTTACTGGCGATGTCTGTGTTGTAGCAGGTTTCGCTACAGGAGGTGGCCGCGTCGTTGACGTCTGATATTTGTCATATTCTGACTTAATGGCGTGTGCCAGTTTCTTGATCTCATGATGTACATTGTGCCTAGGCCCAATGAACTTCAAGAGCTCATCGATCTTTGCTCCTAATTTGTTTGGAGCGCCACTCTCATTTGTTGCCCTTTGTTGGACGTCAAGTCCACTATTCGCCTTTTGGAGGACCTGGCTGGATAGTGTCTTGCTGCCAGCTCTAGTTGTAATGGTCGATGTTGTACCATTACTAGTGTTCACGGAAACAGTGATAATTCGCTCCCCCCAGAATCCGTGGAGCGTGCACCGGCCACCGAGGCTTTCACTCGATCGGAACCGGTGGCGGGATTATCCTCTGCAGAGGTACCCACCTGGGGTATTAAGTTCACCTTATCACCCATATCCATAAATGGTTTATTTTCGGGGTTCCTTCCCTTATCTGATTTTGGTCCGCCCTGAGGAAATCCTCAGTACTCCCCATTGCTGAAGCGCGTTCCCCTATCCGCCACCTGGGGAGGCGCCCGGTAGTGGACCAACAACCACCCCGGGATATGTGTGTGTGTGTGTGTGTGTGTGTGTGTGTGTGTGTGTTTGTGTGTTTTAGGTGGTTTCCGGGAATTCATCCGCGTAGTTGATAACTGATCCCTGCCGGGATCGATGTTAAAATGACGTTTCGGCAGAGTCACCTCTGCCCTTTTCAGGTCGGTTCGCATAATTCTCGTAGCCTTCTGCTTTCGCTTCTAGTTACTCGAATACTGTATTCGACATATACGTTTGAGACGAAACATGTAACGGTCTCCACAAATATTTTTACGACTGATATTTTAACTAAGTCGGCCTCTCAAAACGCTATCAGAATGCACTCAGTTGGTGAACCTAAAATCTTATAACAAGCGGCTCGACAAGTTTACTCTACCACATTTACTCCAAGAAGGACAACAATGCTGAATCGAAATTTTCTCCCCTCCCGTCTAACAAAGAACGATGCATTTATATCCTTTGGATATCAAAGACTAGCCTGTTGTATCGATTAAACGATATCTTCCGCAGAAGAAGAACATCTTTAATTCCTACCCTTGTAAATCTGCCCGTTATAAACAGATGAGCTATATGATAAGTTTTAATTCCAACGCTTATTAGAGAAATGATTATAAACGTCGTTATTATGAAGTTTCCAACAACAGTTAGGCTAACAAAAATTCGCATCCAGTTCTATCAATCAGAAGAAAAAGTAATGTCTTCAGTGTCGCCGGCTGTAGAAACAGACCAAGACGACAAGATACAAGGTACAAACACCAAAATTAGTTCTGTGAAACATTTACACATCTGTCAAGGCACATCCTTTTTAAAATAATTTAAGAAAGATCAGTACCAATTATCTTATTGCTTCAATTTTTTACATGCTACAATATGACAAATTTACGCACAATTTGCATATAAACTTTCAAACAGTAGAATTTATTTTACTACATGTTTTGAAACAATGTATAAATAAACACATATGTACTACCATAATAAACTGAATTGACTGAAGTCCAAGAAAAACTGATCTCAGACGGCATTCAATTAAAACATTTATTAAGTTGTTTTTTATGATTTGTCTGGAGAGCATTATTATCTGGAAAGTAGAAAACTGAAATAAAGTTAGCGAAAAAATGTAGTAAGAGGTTGTCATATACAATTTCATACCTCTTCATCTGAGAACTTAAGTTTTTAGAATCCATTGGTGTTCACCTGTGATCTCGTTACGGTTATGATTGCAACATTCGTTATATCGATCATATTGAAATCTAAGGATTAATAAAAGTGAAGATTACATCAGTTCCTTCAACAGCTTTCTAACGGGCTCTGAAACTGCTTTAAGCTTTAGAGACGTGAAAGACTTTCGTAATAACACGGTAATGCGTCAAATGGTGCAATATCGCAAACTTGATCAAATATTGTTTTTAAAGTGTTTTCTATTGTACATCTCAACACTTTCTATCACTATAATCAATTTTCACTTACAAATAAACCCTGAACTGTTACTGTTATTTGTATGATTATCATATTCAGTTCACCCTTTAGCAGACGTTCTAACCGTGAGCAACGGCGAAAAGAAAAATGCCAACCTGCTCATTTCACGTGCAATCGAGTAAAGCAAAGAATGTCCAATCTGATTACAAAATAAGTGATAACGCTTTATAATAGCATCATTATTCTACTGAGGTGTATTTAGCACCAGTTTGATGGATCTCGTTAAAACAATATCGTAATTTTATAACGATTTATAATGGGGTTTGTCTATTCGTAATTAAAGTTGTTTATATCTGCAATCTTAATAAAAGCCAAAAGCCGAATTATGTAAAGATATTGTTATTAACTATGGTGAAATCAAAGCATAAACCCTTGCCACTATCACAGTTCCAGACAGTGGTTCTGGCGAAGAAACGATAAAGTAGTTTGTAAGGTTAAAAGTTCGGAATTCATTAATTAAATTTGTTGGGCTTGAAATAGTATAGCTCTCAAGGCCTATAATAATCTATATATAAATAGGCAAAGACAAAACGATTAGGTACCATTTTCTCCTCTGTTTCTCAACCGATTTTCTTCATTTTTGTTTTGTTTAGTAGCTACTGACGACCTTCAGTGCAGAATGCTAATCTTAATTTATAATATTGGTTCATTCATTAAATAAAATATAATAAAAATTCATTATTTACGTCAATAATGTTACGAAATTTACCCAAAGCCGACCCTGTGTCATTTCAGCACGACAACAAACGCTTTAAGATAAAAAAATACGATTCTCGAAAAGACTCGACAGCGGAAGGAGCGATGATGTTTTCTACTGGAGAATTCTACGCTGGTGATATAAAAGAAGCACGTCACGATCGCCGAGCAGTGATACCGCGACGACTAGCTTATATGGGATTGTTATTGTATTTTTGAATCAGCTGTTTAAATGTAAATAAAGTTCTAGAATAGTGAAAGTGGATATTAGTTTTATAATTTTAAATTAAACCCACGAAGTATATTGCAATTTGGTGTCATAAGTAAAGGATTAGTGCAGTTATGGAAACTCGAAGTATGGAAAAAACCGACGAAACTACCAGAAAAATTATCAAACAGGTTACAGAGGGACTAGACGAAAAAATGGCAAAGATTCTAGAAAAACGTGACAAGGAGGAGAAACAACATCAAGAAGAAATTCAACAAAGGTTAGTGAAATCTTTTGATGATAAACTTAAAGTTGAATTAGGAAATCTTGTCACTAATATCGATGAAAAACAACAAAATCTGGTTTCCACGATGAAAAATGAATTTAAATTATTAGAAGAAAAACGACAAAATGAATTTAAAATAACTGAAGAAAAAAGACAAATGCAATTTGAACAACTAATGCAAATAGTAAGACAAGTTAATGAAACAGTTAATGAAAGAATGCAAATAGTTGAGTCTGATATAAAAGAGATAAATGATGACATTAAGACCATAAAAAATACCGTGGACACTCTTGAAACAAAAGTAGATGACCTCGATTCCATCCAAAGCCAGGTAAAAGTTGAAATCAGTTCAATTCAAAACACAGTTCAAGACCAAATCAGTGCCATCCAAGACAAGGTAGAAACAGAAATTAAAAAAATGCAACAGGACTTACAGCTAGGAAAATACCAGAACACCGTGAGTACCAGAGGTTCCATTAGTAAACCACCCACATTTGATGGCAGTTCATCTTGGCCTATGTATAAACGGCAATTTGAGGCTGTGGCTACAGCTAATGGATGGGATAATCAAGAAAAATCTACTTCTCTGGTAATTTCGTTAAGAGGTCCGGCCCTAGAACTCCTCCAAAGCATTCCAGTCGATGAACAAGGTAATTTCGACAAGATCATCGCCATCCTAGACAAACGCTACGACAATCAATCCTTGAGCCAGGTATACCAAGTCCAACTCAGTGGAAAAACGCAAAGATCCGGTGAAAGCCTTCAAGAATTCGAAGCAGAGATTAGACGGTTAGTTCACTTGTCCTATCCAGACCTGCCAGAGGAAACGAAAGATCAGTTGGCCACACAGAGTTTCATAAACGGCATCAGAGATGTGGAAGTACAAAGAAATCTAAGACTAAGTGGCGTCAAGAAGAGTAATGAAGCTCTACTTCGGGCTTTGGAAGTAGAGGCCGTCATGAACATGTCCAAGCCGAGGGTCCGAGCAGTTTCCTTCAACCAGGAAGAGTCAGAGTCACCATTTCAAGCGCTGCTGGCTGGTCTGAACAAAATATTAGAACGGTCACAAAGAACTGGCACCAGAGGGGCATGTTACCGCTGCGGACGGACAGGACACTTCCAACGTGACTGCCGAGTAAGGCTACCGGAACGATCACCAACCAGGGGTAGCCAACAAACCGACCTTACCAACCAGGGAAACTCCAACCAGTCAGCATAAGGGGCGAATGCTGACTCACCCTCCACCAGCCCCCAGGACAGTATCCATCCGGGGATTTTGCCGAGATAGCGGCAGCCTAGTCATCAGAGGCACCATCAATGGGCGAGCAGTTACCATCACCATCGATACCGGCGCCGCTGTGTCCATTGCCAAGTCCAGGGTCTTGAGAGCATCAGAAATTCGGCCAGTTAGCAATAACATCCAGCTCAGAACAGTCACCGGCGAGTCCATGTCAATACAGGGTGAGGCAGATGTCATACTACAGATAGGGGACAACATGATCCGGCATAGGGTCCTGGTAGCGAATATTGAGGACGATTTTATACTGGGAATGGACCTAATTAGCCAGCATGGATTTATGTTCGACCCGAGATATGATGTTCTTCGGTTCCTAAATGACGAATTTGTATTGACACGGCCTGTCAACACATCAGTCACCCCCATAAAAATTGTGGCAAAGTCTTCAGCTAGAATTCCCGGTCGAACGCAACAGATTATTCATGGGCAGTTAGACAGCAATCCTGGGAGCTGCGTTGGAATGGTGGAGCCCGTACACTCAGCTCATGACTACTTAGTTGGACGGGCTATAGTTAAAACCGGACGAGATATACCAATCAGAGTCCTGAATCTGTCCAACAACGACATCAGAATTACCAATGGTCAAGAAATAGCTTGTTTGGAGCCAGTAGAGACCATCATCAATTGCGAAGAAGAGAACCAGACGTCGGTGAAGGAGCCAGGGCCCGATAAAGAGTTCCTACAACAGTTTGCTGACCATTTGACACACTTGACACCAGAGAATCAGAAGAAAGCCAAGCAATTTATCACAAAACACTGGCAAATTTTTAACAGTAAAAATGGAACCACCGGTCGCACCAACATCATCCAGCATCGAATAGATACCGGGAAGGCTCAACCCATCAGAATACCACCTAGACGACTACCATTGGGGCAACAAGAGGCAGTCGAGGAAAACATCGAGTCCATGTTACAAAATGGAGTTGTTGAGCCATCCATCAGTCCATGGTCTGCTCCCGTCGTGCTAGTTAAAAAGAAAAATGGAACCACCCGATTTTGCGTGGATTACAGAAAGCTGAATGATGTCACGAAGAAAGACAGCTATCCACTACCCCGAATCGATGACACTTTGACCACACTAGCAGGCTCCCGTTGGTTCTCCACACTAGACCTAAAAAGTGGATATTGGCAGGTTGGTCTGCACGCAAACGACAGAGAGAAGACAGCGTTCTCCACCAGTAAAGGGCTGTTTCAGTTCACGGTCATGCCCTTTGGGTTATGTAATGCACCCGCTACATTTGAGAGGCTAATGGAGTATGTACTGAGCGGGTTAACATGGAGGACGTGCTTAGTATACCTCGACGACATTCTAGTCATGGGCTAGACATTCGACGACCATCTGAAGAACCTGGGCGAAGTATTCTCCAGAATTAATAACGCCAACCTGAGACTCAATCCGAAGAAGTGTTCCTTGTTTCAAAAAGAAGTAGAGTTTTTGGGCCACGTAGTGTCCGAGTCAGGAATCCGCACCAACGAAGACAAGATAGAAGCCATCCGCGATTGGCCAGTTCCAAGAGACAAACATGAACTCCGAAGCTTCTTGGGCCTCTGTTCAGGTTTTGTTGAGGGATTTGCCACCATCGCCGCCCCTCTACATCGGCAGACCACTGATAAAGAGACCTTCCATTGGAATCAGGATTGCGAAACATCTTTCAGACGACTGAAGGCAGCACTATGTTTCAGCCCAATCCTAGCCTTTCCTACACAGTCCGGCAAGTTCATCTTAGACACCGACGCCAGCAACACAGGTTTGGGGGCCGTCCTATCCCAGGTGCAAGATGGTGAAGAGAGGGTGATCGAGTACTACAGCCGTGGATTCTCGAAGCCAGAAAGAAATTATTGCGTCACCAGAAAAGAACTTCTTGCAATAATAAGGGCTGTAGACCATTTCCACAAATACCTGTATGGTCGCCATTTCTTAATCCGAACAGATCATGCCGCTCTCAAATGGCTGCTGGACATGAAGACACCGGAAGGACAACTGGCCAGATGGATGGAGAAATTACAGCAATACGACTTCAAGGTGGAACACCGTGCCGGCCGGTTGCACAATAATGCCGATGCCCTATCCAGAAGACCCTGTAGAGCGGAATGCAAGCATTGTCTGAAGACGGAACAGCGAGATGGTATCTCCATCAGGCAGATCCGAGTGCAGACCAATGAAGACTGGACAACGGAACAGTGCATCCAGGACCAAATGGCTGATCCAGACATCGAACCAATCTTGTCACTTAAAATGAGAGGGGCACCCAGGCCACGATGGGACGAGGTAGCTAGATACTCCGGCGTGCTGAAATCGTTATGGGCACAGTGGGACTCTCTAAGAGTAGACAATGGAATGCTCAAGCGAGTTTGGGAAAGCGCTGATGGACGAGAAACCAAGTCCCAACTGGTAGTTCCGAAGAAAAAGGTACCAGCCATCCTGACCGAAGTACATGATGGAATTACCGGAGGCCACCTGGGCATGAATAAAACCCTAGACAAAGTTCGCCAGCGGTACTACTGGGTGAATTACTTCGAAGACGTCAGAGCTTGGTGCCGCAAATGTGCCACATCTGCCGCCAGTAAGGGCCCGAAGACCCGGACCAAGGGCAGAATGCAGCAGTACAATGTGGGCGTCCCATTTGAGAGAATTGCCATCGATGTCGCCGGTCCGTTTCCCGAGTCTGAGAGGGGGAACAAATACATTCTGGTCGCCATGGATTACTTCAGCAAATGGTAGAACAACTATTCAGCAGGTTTGGCGTCCCGATGGAATTACATTCAGACCAGGGGCGTAACTTCGAATCGAATGTATTCCAGAAGGTCTGCACGATGTTGGGGATCAGGAAAACGAGAACAACACCATTACACCCACAGTCAGACGGAATGGTGGAAAGATTCAACAGGACCTTGGAACAACACCTATCCAAGGTCGTCAGCAATAACCAGCGTGATTGGGATGAGCATATTCCCCTATTCCTGTTGTCATATCGCTCTGCTGTATATAATAGTACAGGCCTGACCCCAGCCAGGGTCTTATTCGGAAAGGAGCTGCGATTACCATGCGACTTGGCATTTGGCTCCCCCGAAGAACCCCCCCAAGACATCGACGATTATGCCGACCAGCTCCGACATAACATGCTGGCAATACACGAATTAGCCCGAACGCAGATGTTGGCCACCAGTGACCGGATGAAGACGCGATACAACCTCAAGGCCAATTCAGTCGGGTTCCAGGAGAGGGACAAAGTCTGGTTGTACAACCCCCAACGGAGCAAGGGTAAATCCCCAAAGCTTACACCCGCCTGGGATGGTCCATACGAGGTGGTCAAGAGGCTTAATGACGTCGTCTACCGAATCCTTCGAAACCCCAGGCTAAATTGAAGGTGGTTCATTTAGATCGACTCGCTCCCTACCATGGAGGGGATGTTTCTGATCGGGACGATCAGAATTAAAGGGGGGGCAGTGTTACGAAATTTACCCAAAGCCGACCCTGTGTCATTTCAGCACGACAACAAACGCTTTAAGATAAAAAAAATACGATTCTCGAAAAGACTCGGCAGCGGAAGGGGCGATGATGATTTCTACTGGAGAATTCTACGCTGGTGATATAAAAGAAGCACGTCACGATCGCCGAGCAGTGATACCGCGACGACTAGCTTATATGGGATTGTTATTGTATTTTTGAATCAGCTGTTTAAATGTAAATAAAGTTCTAGAATAGTGAAAGTGGATATTAGTTTTTTAATTTTAAATTAAACCCACGAAGTATATTGCAATAATGTCAATGCCAAACAACTGAATGTGCCGCCGTCGCCAGACTCAAAATATTGAGTAATTGCATATAGACAGACCAATGCTGTTATATGCTTAGAGCATGTACTTCTGGAAGTGGCATGCAAGCGTTGTTATTGTTTAGTGGTAAAGTAATCGTTGTATATTATAATTATACAGGGCGATTCCAGATATGTTAGAAATCATTTTTTTCGTGGGTGGCACATAAGCAGTTGCATATATAGGGTGTTTAAAATATAGAGTAGAGTGCAATTATAACTAATAAAATAATTAGAATAGAAGGTGCAGTAGAATTACAGTTATACATGGTGGTGCAAAAATTGTTATACATAGATGCATATACAGGGTGGCAGAACTGGAAATGCAACATTTCGTAACCCATAAGCAGTTGTATATATAGTTAAGATGAAATATAGGGTGAGAGGAATTATAGATATACAGGATGCTGATAAAAAATCTTAGAAAAGGAAATGATTTATAGAGTAGACCACGAAGAGTTCCATATATATAATGATTGAAATATAGGTCGGTGTAGAATTATAGTTACAGAAGATAATTAAAAATTTCATAAACAAAAAGATTCAATATGGTGGGTCATAGGCAATGGTTTACCCGGTGGTTCAAAAATGTTAAAAAATATTATGCGTGGTCCATAAGCAGTTTCATATACAGGGTGGTGGAAATATACAATGAGATGGAATTATTATAATAAGGATTTTAATAAATGTTAGAGAATTGAGTACAATTATAGCTATACAGGGGGATTAGAAAAAATAAATATGTAGGGTAGCCCATTAGCGGTTGAATTGTTGTTATATTAAATTATGAATTACAAATTTGAACACAAATAAAGTTCTATGAATTATATCTGAAAAAACTTGAATTTCGTTACTTATTTGTAGAAGCGAGATGTAAGACCGACATCTAGGATTTTCGAGGAAACTATCACACAGAGGTTCCGAATCTGGATCCGTTCTGTGTAATTGCTGTTCTCCCTAAAGTCCTAGGATAGAATGTCATGATAAAATTTTCATGTTACTTAACCTGCCAGAGATATTGACACAATTGGTCGAATTTCGACCACTGGGCGACAGCTAGTAATAATAATTTACTTTGTCTTCAAAAATATTAAAACTACAACATTACAAAGCTTAATGAACTTAACTAACTTATGGAATAAATTTAACAATCTATTTTTGTACACACCCCGACACAGGTCGATTTAATATTAGTTAATCTTTGTGATCTGACGACTTGACGGCTTGTAGTTGGGCTGGGTAGTGATGAGAATTACCATGAGTTGCATCTGTTGGTGTGAGTTGCTTTCCTATATACTATATGGCCAAGGGCTCCATCTTCTTTTCTATTTATCAGAACATCAAAGAATGGTATTTGATTATTGCCTTCAACCTCCATGTTAAATTTTATTTTTGATGAATGCCATTAAGGGGCTCTAAAAATGTATTGTACAAAGGTACCAACCACATATTTTAACCATAAACTGGGTTTAAGACTTGTTGTTCTTAGTGCCAACTCCCCAAGGATCTCCATAAAAAGGTTTGCTATTACTGACGAGAGTGGTGATCCCATTAGAGCTCCTTCCATTTGTTGTATCGTTAGTTCTCGTAAACAAACAAACAAATTAAGTGTTAAGGTGGTTTGTATTTTTCTAATATGATATCCAAGGCATTCGTCGATGGGGATGTTGGTGAAAAGGTGAAAAGGGACACTACGTCAAAGCCTACAAGAAGACAATCTGGTTGTAAGACCGTTTCACTACGTATTTCGATATATATATTCTTCCGCTTCTAGTTACCCTGCAGGGATCAGTTATCAACTACGCGGATGAATTCCCGGAAACCAACTAAAACATATATATATATATATATATATATATATATATATATATATATATTTGTTTTTAAGTTTTCGGGGGCACTAAATGTGTTAGGTGGTTTCCGGGAATTCAACCGCGTAGTTGATAACTGATCCCTGCCGGGATCGATGGTACAATGACGACGTTTCGGCAGAGTCACATCTGCCCTCTTCAGGTAGGTTCGCTTATAGGTAACACCTAACACACGCTTATATATATATATATATGTATATATATATATATATGTTAAGTGTGAATTGTACACACGTGTATGATGCAACGGTATCATATTACGCTGACAGCTTCCTGGTACTCCGATGTTAACGTGGGAACGCATCGTGTGAATATCTTTTCGCTGACTTCAGCTTTTATTAAATCATAAATAGAACCGAATATAATATTTTATTCTGTCCAGTTAGTTTTTAAGTTCAATTTACATTTCATTATTTTTGCAAGTTTAAAAGTGTTAATTTTTTGATTTTTATGTTTTGAATAAAATAATTTTTTTTTAAAAAGTCTAAAGTGAAATCGAATATATAAAATTGGCGCAGTCAGTAGGATTGTCCAACACAGTTAGAACACGTGTATACTAACTGACTGTGGAGATTTCCAAATCATCGTGGACAATACCTACCTGTTTGAGACAACAACTGTAGCAGCAGAGACCAGGAACACGCAACGATACAGCTAACCAGTCGACGCTTCCGCAGAACAAGTCCTATGCCTAGGGTACTACTAACGTATGTAGAAACATCTCGTTTTTGATTTAATTATTTAACAATTGAAACAATTTTTATATTTATTTTTATATTATTATTATTATCAGTTCTCTTGTTTAAAATACACATATTTCTTATTCCTTCAAACCATATTTCAAGCTATTGAATAATTTTTAAACGAATTTATTATTATTCTGTATTATTTTACCTCGCTTTATTTTATTTTATGTTCGCAAGCTGTTGAATTTATTTAACCATTTACTCATACCATAATTTTGAATTTTTTTATAATCTTGTGTGAATTTGCTTACTTCCAATTTTTCTGGTTTATTTAATTTTATTTTTTCGTAACACTTGAATATTTGAAATGGCAACTACACGACAAGGTGCTGCGACTCCTACTGTAGAGCCATACAAAATATCAGAAATTTTTGCAATAATTCCGGAATATGACGGAAACCCTATATTCTTGAACACTTTTATTTCTTCATGCCAAACTGCGTATAGTATGGCAACCGACTATCAACAAGTGCTTCTAATATTGCACATAAAAAATAAACTTCGCGGCAGAGCTGCCGAACTTATAAATTCTCGAAACCCGACTCAGTTAACAGAAATTCAGACACTCTTAGAGAACCACTTTGGAGATCCTAGAGATCTCTCAGCCTTGATTCAAGATCTTCAGAGAATGAGACAATTAAATACTGAATCCCCATAACATTTTCAGCCCGACTACAAACCCACCAAGCAAAAATGCTTGCTGCGGTTAACAAACAAAACTTGACTCAAAAAGAGAAACAGGCACAAATCGACTTGATCGAATCCATGGCACTAAATAGCCTCCTAACAGGTTTAGAGCCAAAGATAGGACAACTAGTTCGTGCTAGCGATCCTAACGACATTCTCACCGCCGTTTCACGCATAAAACGTGAACTCCAACTCCATCATTTAGAATCTCAAAATTTTCAAATTTTAGAAACCAAGGTCCACCTCCTCGAAAACCCAACCAGTTTCCAGTACAAAAACAATGTTCCTTCTGTAAAAGAATGGGGCATACTGTTAACGAATGTCTCACTAAATCGAGACAAATGCAACAAAATCAAAACTATGGGCAAAACTTTTCAAACATACGTCCTAACCCATTTTCACAACAACCGGGCCAATTCCAGAATAGGCCACAATTCCAACCCAATTCTCAGAGTTTCCAGCAGAACAGAAACTTTCAACAACCTCGTCCTTCGACCAATACACAACCCCAAAGTTCAGGTCAATATAAACCTAATCAAAACTTTTTCCGGCAACAACGAACACATCACTTAAACAATTCTTATAATTATGGGTACGACCAACCAAATAATAACGTATACGAAACTCAATACCAAAATACTGATTTTGAAACTTATGACCAAGACTACTGCGATTCGACACAAACTGACTACGACTATTACTCAAAAAACAGATAACGCAGAATGTGACAACTACGTTGAAAACGAACAGGAATTTTCCCCCGTAAATTTTCAGAACCTCCCTTTCCAAACAGAACCCCCGGAAATCACAGAACTTCAGACCCAAATTCAAACATTAGTGACAGCTTCGACCCGATTTGAACTTCCCCGAACAGAGCTTTCTATAAGACCGCTTCTGACCGTAAATTCTAAAAATCTATACTACATCACAGATTCTTCTAACACATATAAACTTTTAATAGACACCGGTGCTGGCCTTTCTATCTTCAAACCAGACACCTGCACCCGTTTCAGAGATAGATTTCAGGAAAACGTAGTAATTCAGGGAATTACCAACCAGAAAATTCTTAAAAATGAATCGACCCTCGTCCCTTTTAATATAAAAGATCCACACAAGGTTTACATCTGCAACCTCGACATAGAATTCGACGGTTTGTTAGGCTCTGACTTTCTCGAGCACTACAACTGCATTATAGACTTTGACAAAAAACAACTAATAACGAACTTTAAGACACTTCCCCTGTATAAAGTGACAGACGATACAATTAATGCCACTGAATCTATACAGTGTCACCACCTCTTCTAACACATATAAACTTTTAATAGACACCGGTGCTGGCCTTTCTATCTTCAAACCAGACACCTGCACCCGTTTCAGAGATAGATTTCAGGAAAACGTAGTAATTCAGGGAATTACCAACCAGAAAATTCTTATAAATGAATCGACCCTCGTCCCTTTTAATATAAAAGACCCACACAAGGTTTACATCTGCAACCTCGACATAGAATTCGACGGTTTGTTAGGCTCTGACTTTCTCGAGCACTACAACTGCATTATAGACTTTGACAAAAAACAACTAATAACGAACTTTAAGACACTTCCCCTGTATAAAGTGACAGATGATACAATTAATGCCACTTAATCTATACACTGTCACCCCTCCTATACTTCCATTAATACTATTACAATTGAACCTCGTACCGAACAAATCTTTAAACTTAGCTGTGAACTAAGAAACACCGAAGCCCTCCTAACAGGTATGGAAATTGAAAAAGTTCACCTCCCTAATGCTGCTGTTACAGTAGACAGCAAAGGTCAATTTCTAACCTCCATTCTAAATGCGAATGCCATCCCTAAAATAGTAAATTTTTCAAATCTAAAACTCGAACTGTTACAAAACTTTTCTGTGAATTCACTCTCACAAAATACTCCTTTGAACTATAACGAACCCGACAAACAAGAAGAAATCGTTAAACAACTCCGACTAGAACATTTAAACGACGAAGAGTCAGACGCAATCTTACAATTATGCCTTGACTTTTCAGACATATTTTACCTCGAAGGCGATCACTGATCATTCACAAACGAAATCAAACATAGTATCGATACCAACAACGCGAAACCCGTTTATACAAAATCATACCGTTATCCCCAAGTACACAAACAAGAAGTTAAGTCCCAGGTAGCAAAAATGCTCGATGAAGGCATAATACGACCCTCTAATTCGCCTTGGTCCTCCCCAGTCTGGGTAGTGCCAAAGAAATTAGACGCCTCTGGAAAACAGAAGTGGCGTGTTGTAGTAGACTACCGCAAACTTAACGAACTTACAGTCAATGACAAGTACCCTCTACCGAATATCTCAGACCTACTAGACCAACTAGGCAAATGCCAGTACTTTACGACTCTTGACCTCGCCTCTGGTTTCCACCAGATAGAAATAGACCCAAAAGTTATCGCGAAAACTGCATTCACTGTCGAGAACGGACATTTCGAGTTCGTCCGGATGCCTTTCGGATTGAAGAATGCTCCTTCTACCTTTCAAAGGGTGATGGATAACATTCTTATGGGAATTCAGAATGAAAGATGTCTCGTTTACATGGATGACATAATCATTTACTCGCCTACACTACATGACCATCTATCACGACTGACAGACGTATTTAAAAGACTCAGAAAGGCTAACCTTAAAATACAGCCTGACAAATGCGAATTTCTCCGCAAGGAGGTCGCTTACTTAGGACATCTTATAACTAAAGACGGTGTAAAACCCAATCCATCAAAAGTAGACTGTATTTTAAACTTTCCACAACCAAAGAACCCTAAAGACATAAAATCCTTCTTAGGGCTTGCTGGTTATTACCGTAGGTTCATTTCTAACTTTGCAAAAATCTCCAAACCACTAACAAAACTATTACAAAAAGACCAACCGTTCAATTTTAACGAAGAGTGCGTAAAATCCTTCAATGAACTAAAACGAACATTGACTTCCACCCCTATACTCATTTACCCAAATTTTGACGAACCGTTTATACTGACTACAGACGCCAGCGCTTTTGCTATCGGCGCCGTATTATCTCAAGGGCCAATAGGTAAGGATTTACCGATTGGATATGCTTCTAGGACCCTTTGTAAAGCCGAAAGCCGGTACTCCACCATTGAGCGAGAGCTCTTAGCCATTGTCTGGGCGGTTAAGCATTTTCGTCCGATAATCTATGGCCGTAAGTTCCTACTACTGACCGATCATCGCCCGTTAACCTGGCTATTTTCTATAAAAGATCCCGGTAGTAGACTTGCCCGATGGAGACTCAAACTAGAAGAATACCACTATGAAATTATTTACAAGCCTGGTAAAGTTAATAAGAACGCTGATGCTTTATCACGGATTAAAATTAACCATCTTGACGAATGTTCATCATTTCAGTCAAAATCGAAACTAACACCCTTCAAAGTCCTACCCTTAAACGACGAATCCGAAGACGACAGTCCTGAACCCGAACAAAATGAAATATCTCTTGAAACTATGTCCGAAGAATTTAAAACCTTTATAGAACGTTATAAAACCACTTCTTTAATTGACTACAGCAAAATTGAATTCTCCAACTGCCAACTACTAGACAAAACAAATAAAAACATTTTAATTTTCCCCCAATCATCCAATCTTCAGGAATTTCATCATGACATCTTCGAAGATATTTTCGAAGAAGTCGCTGACTTCGAAACCTTTAAAATTAATGTATTCGCCAGCAAAACCGTAAGCAGAAGGCAATATTTCATAATCCCACTTCCAAATGATCCTGAAATTGTCAATGAAGTTCTTTTTGCATCAATATATAAACATCAAGATACTTTATCTCCATCTAAAACATACTGTGTCGAAAACAATCTCGATCTTCCAATTCTAGAGATGCTCTCTTTCATTTTCGCTGAAAAGGAAATCAAATGGAAAATTTGCCAAAACGTTACAAAAACCCCCGAAAAGGATGAAATACCGCTGATCCTTGAACGATATCATAACGGGAAAAATAACCTACACCGCGGCATTAACGAAACCGTCCGCCGTATTAAAGAAATGTACACCTGGCCAAGTTTCACAAAAGACATTGAAAATTTCGTTAAGAACTGCGAAATTTGTCAAAAAACTAAAGCGTGTCGCAAAAACCTAGACAATCCCCTCGTCATTACGGAAACGCCTAAAACACCGTTTGAGCGAATTAATATTGACATACTAGAAATACCTAACAGAAACTATATCTTATCTGTAAGAGACGAACTGACAAAATACTCACAAGCTTATGCTTTGGCAGACAAATCAGCCAAATCAGTTGTCAGTACTATGATGTTATATTTCCAACATTTTGGTACGCCTTTGCGAATCCATTGTGACTATGGTAGGGAATTTGACAACGCCATATTCAAAGACTTGTGTAAACTGTACGACATTAAACTAACTTATTCAAGCGTAGGACATCCTCAAACAAACGGCTCTGTAGAACGATTTCATTCTACTCTATTAGAAATGATTCGAATCCATAAAGCCGAAAATCCAGATGAACATCCCCTAAATGTACTTCCGTATGCGGTTATTGCTTACAATAACTCGACAAACAAAACCCATGGCTTTTCACCTTACTAGTGTTTGGACATACGTCCAGCAGACCACCAGAAACCACCTACAACCATAAGGAACTGATTAGTAAATATATCCGAGACTTGAACAATCGCATTTCCTATTACTACAAAGTAGCCCGCGAAAAAACCGACTTACAAAAGCAGAAGGCTAAAGAACGTTTTGATAAACACGTTTCCGACAAACTTCCCGAATTTAAAATTGGTGACAAAGTTTACGTCAAGGAATCCCAAATTAAAGACAAACTTCATAACAAATTTAACGGTCCATTCCAAATTTTAGACATTCACAATAATTCAGTCACACTTTTAAATCTCAAAACGAACCAACGAACGAAAGTTAACATTGACAGAATGAAACTCTATTCTGAAAACTAACTTTCTTTTCAGGTTACTACTGCTGTTCGGATCAGCAGTCTCACAGTTCAACATCAAACCAATAAACAACACTCTTGGTATTTACTATCACGACGAAACTAGAATAGTCATCTCCAACTACAAATGGACATTACTAGTTCATCGTAACTTGACGATACTTAAAGAAATCTTTGAAAACAACAACAGAATCCTCAAAACATTAGAAAACACTGTCGATCCCATCCCAGGTTTCAAATTTCATGACACAAGTGCATTCCGAATTGATAAACAAACTCACATCAGTCTCTTATCCCAAATTTCAGATTCCATTAAAACTAAATTTTCAGAAATATTCATGGACACTAAAAGATCCAAACGAGGACTAATTAACGGTGTAGGAACTATCTTTAAAGCCATCACTGGAAATCTTGACGCAACCGATGGCGCATTTTTCACAGATAGTATCAACAAACTTAATCAGGGACAATTACAAGTAGAGAATCTCCTAAAAAATCAAATAAGCGTAACTACTTCTATTATCAAAACTTTCAACGAAACCATTCAGAAACTCCAAATTGACGAATCAAACTTTAACGAAAACATTGACGCAATCAATTTGGCAATACATACTCTAAACGACAAAATAGCCCTTATCCAAGCAAAACAGTCATTTTTGGGAATATGCGAAAAATTAATGGCAAGCTATTTATTTCTTGAGGATAACCTCAATGATATTTTAAATTCTATAACATTTGCTCGCTTAAAAATAATTCATTCCCCAATAATCACACCTGATCATTTGATAAAGTCACTACAGGAAATTTCGCAAAATCTTGTCAAAAACAATCTACCGTTACCCGTCAGATATTCAAGTGTCGCCCAATACTTGGAAGTAATCGAATTAGAAGCGTTTCAAACCAATTCAGATTTAGTCTTTATTTTGAAAATTCCTCTTGTAGAGCAACAACTCTACACCGCTTACCACTTATATCCTATCCCAATTTTAGATGACAGAACTGGTTTTCATCATATTCTTTCATTCACACAAAAATATATTGCGCGAAACGATGATTCTCTAATGTACATACCCATTAAGGACTTGAGTGTATGCAAGCCACTAACTCCACAACAAAAATTGTGTTCTGAGTTATATGCCTACCCCATCGACTCCAACGCACCCTGTGAAGCTCAACTTCTGAAGAACATCCGTAGTGTACCGGAAAATTGCCGAACCTCCGTTGTATTCAGTGAAGGATACAATGTCCAGAGACTAGAAACTAACACGTGGATTGTTATAGTGTCCGAGCCCTTACATGTGACAATTAATTGTGCGGGAATAGATACTAAGACAATAGTTTTAACAAACAATACCATTATTCGCTTACAATCAGACTGCAGTGCTTTCGTGGGAATCACTAAAATACAAGCGGAACCTCAAAAACTTATAAACATTTCCGACAATTCATACCCTGTATTAATCCCTTACAACTGTTGCAGTTCTCACCCCGAAAAACTAGATATTCCAGATCTCAAGCCCCTAAAGCTGGATGACTTGAATATGGACGAACTATCCATAGCGAGCCATAAATTGGATCAATACTCCAGGGACCTGGACGACCTTATCAACCAGCCATTTGTAAACAGAAACATATCCTGGTTTACATACGCTACACTGTTGTTGCATTCATTTCAGTAAAAATCGTAAAACACGTCAAGAAGCCACCAAAGGACGAAAATTCCACTTCAAACAACCTAAGGACCTTCCCAAAACCACTGTCCAGACTCGTGCCAAAATTGAGGCCTGTGATTCAAGATGGATCCCAGATGGACAGCCCAGTTTGATTTAAAAGTTGATGTTATAACATCAACTTTTCTTTATAAGGGGGAGCTGTTAGGTGTGAATTGTACACACGTGTATGATGCAACGGTATCATATTACGCTGACAGCTTCCTGGTACTTTTCGCTGACTTCAGCTTTTAGTAAATCATAAATAGAACCGAAGCGATCCCACGGTCGTCATTATAATATTTTATTTTGTCCAGTTAGTTTTAGTTTCAATTCACGTTTAATTATTTTTCCAAGTTTACAAGTGTTAATTTTTTTGATATTGTGTTTTAAATAAAATAATTTTTTTAAAAGTCTAAAGTGAAATCAAAGATATAATATATATATTATTGTTTTATATTTTTGCTTGAATTACTTTAAAATTTTATTTTATGGAATTTATTAAATAACTCTTCATATATGCTGTTTTCTTACCTTCTTTGACTCTTATTTTCCCAGGATCTTGGGTTCTGGGATTAGTATTTCACTCTAAGTGACAATTTTATTTTGTTAACTTTGTATTGATATTGTTTAATATAATTTACTTCGCTATTTAATGTGACTTATATAATATCAGTTACAGTCCACTACTCAAGTTCTGTCACTCTAATTTTTTATAATCTCACTTGTCAAAATGTATTCTATTATTCTATATTTGAAATGATAATTTAATATCCGTATACTTAATAACCCAAGTTTAATATTTTCAAAATATAAAACTAACCCTATTAAAATAAACCTTTCAAACCACATTTATTCGTTATTTACTCACAATGCCATAAATTTCTTACTATTGTCATCTATGAAATGTACATATTAATTCAGTTTCTGTCTTTTTAACAAATAGACAAATAAATTACTCACAGTTTCTCTTTAACACCACACTATTTCTTTCTTCAAGGACTTCTTACAGCTCCCTCTGCTTATTTCCAATTTCCATACTAATATTCTCAGCCAGGTCAAAACTGCATCAATGATTATATTTTGTGAATGATATTTTGTTTTGTCATTCAGGTTGTACTGCTTCAACTGCTATTTTTGTTAGCTTAGTTTTAATTTCTTTCAGGAACCCGCTTGTACAGTTTTTAACGTATTTCAATATTTCTACGTTATTCTATTCAATAATTAGAACAATTTTTCTTCTTTCTTGACACTACCCAAAAATATTTCTTATTAACTCTCAATGTTTTTTCAATCACCTTGTTATAAAAAACTCACCGTCGATTTCATTTAAATTATTCATTATATCTGATGATTTTATCTTAGATATATATATATAACTTTATGTTTTATGTCAATGTTCTAATTCAAAATTTCGATTTGTGAAATCAATAATAAATTTTCTATAGCTTATCTTATATTTACTATTTACAAATATACTATTCTATTATATATACAGTTATTAAATATTTTGCAATAATTAATTAATTAATTTAAACCAAATACTGAAAATGCCAACGATAAGCATCTTTCATCGTGGCATGGGTGGGTTCTAGCTGACTTCAAAATTGCTTACATCTATTTTTGTTTCTCGCATACCCTATCCAATGCTCGGTGCCCATGATTTTGGCATCCTTTGCTACATTTTCTCGTCACCGAATCGAGGTCGTCAAAGTTCGGGCTTGTTCCTCTACAATGTCTTGCTATTGTGTCATCAGGGAGTCTTCGGACTTGGTCTGTCCACTGGTGTCTTCTTTTAGGATATTGGTGTCCACGAATAAGTCCTCCAGCTCTTTGTTGGTTTTTAGTCTATATTGTCGTGTAGCTTCATCAAATTTCCTTTGGATTTTTCTTTCCCAGGCTGTCAGTCGTTCTTCGTTTGCCACTTGTATCGTGTTATCTTAGTTTCGGACCAATAATTCTATCGTCACGAAAGAAGTAATTTTTATCAATTATAGAGTTAATCTAAGTCTAGACGACAGATGTTCTGACCTTCTGACTACCTCATAATAAAAAGTTCAAGTTGTCACACTAATATTCAAATTATAGCAACATAATTCGATATTGTTTTAGTATTTGAGAATTTGAAACTAGCTTTGATATTATGATGAAATGGTAGCGACTTTATTACAACTTTTCCAAAATAAAGTATTGAAATGTACTATGTCTGTATTACTCTGTATAAATACTTAACAAAATAATATATTATTTAGTACGTTAATTGAATCCCTTTATTTGTAATCAGTTCTTTATTAACAAACAAATTAAAATGCTATGGTCGTTATTTTTGCCTCTTATAAATACGAATTTAATTATTCTTCCTAGAACGTTATTATCACACAAACTGAGTATGAGTAAATAATTTTTTATATGGGCCCCTATATGATTTAATTTTTGTAAATGTTAAAAGTAACAATTTAATCACGTGTCTAGCAATAATCAAGTATTTGAGGTAAGAACTACGTAATGTGTACACTGAATAGTCGTATAAAGTCACTCAGCAGTCATTCAACATAATTTCATTTGTACCTGGTTTGTCAAGGTTTAATAGAAGAAGAATGCAACTGTTTCATATGAAGAAGAAATCCTACTGTGAACTGTGTTTCTTCGTATTTATTGGCTTAGTATGTAAACCCTTCAAATTTTACGCACCAACAAACATGCATAGCAGAATGTTTCTATTTTGCTCACTTTGGAGAACTCGTGATAAATGAAATTAAAATCAATTAATTATCTCTGTTTAGTTGAATAAAGAGAGAAATTACTGCTGATAATAAAAAATGAAAGAAAATAAAAACATTATTAACTTCAACTAAGTGGAATTCTGAAGCTTTTAATAGCGACTGTTAAAAGATGATAAACAGAAATATTGCATTAAGACGGTCTTACTACGACATGAAAAGAATTATGTATACTGAACAGTATTAGTTATGTCAACTGAAATTTAATTTCATTGTTTTACTCAGGGGAAGGTCGAGAGACGAGTTTTGGGGAAGGGATCTCGTGCTTAGGGGTTATTTCGTGCGTCAGGGGAGTCCCACACGAAAATTGTCTAAGCATGGAAGGGGACTTCCCTATGAAATTAGATCATACAATTTTTTTAATTTTAATCTCTGGAGTGTATGATTTCCTCGTTTTACTGTTCATCGTACTAACATAATACCTCTCGGGGGTCCATTACCCCATCGCCCACTTTAAATCCGCCCTCGTCGTATAACATTATAAATAAGGGATCTCTTGTGCTCAATTTATTGATTAATGTATTCTTACAATATTAACAAACGTGACAGATTGATGTAACATGTTATATCGAAATGTGAGTAAATTATTGGCCTATTCGATAGACTCAATTAAGAAAATTTATTACAATTAATAACTTTATGTCTTATAATTTACTCCTTTAGGAGACTTTGAATACTTTACGTCAATGTTACATTAAAATATTTTAAGGTTATCTAACGTGTGTGATAATATCAACTGACTAACTCCCTTATTTGTTTTAACTGTATAAAATTTAAAGACATATTAACTAAAATTACTTTTACGCAGAATCTGAAAATACCAAAATCTGAAAATGCAATAACATATGTTAAAAAAGATAGACACTGCATATTATGGTTAATCTCCAGTTTAAAAATATTTATATTTTTTAGTTCGCTAGATCATTTAATAGTCAGCTTCAATCATCCTGTATTATAATTGGAAACAAGGCGGAGACTTGTTACTGACTTGAAGCCCTAAATAGGCGTTTTAAGAAAAAAATTCAAATACAACATTATTTCAACGAAGTACGTACCCATTTTGGTCAGAATTTCAAGTTTACAACAATTGTATGAATCATGTTTGTAACATCCATTAGAAAACCCTACATCAGGTAGCTATAATGTTCTTACTCTTTGAGTCCTAGGTCAGAAATGACGCAATGCAAATTAGAAAGTGATGCACACTGAGCTGAGTGTTTACGTTTTATTATTTTTAGTGTACTTATTTTACAAAAGTGAATTTAGTTCATATTCTCCCTCATAAAACGGCACATATTTTGTATTTCTTCTTCTCATTACCGTTCTTAGATTTATAGTTATAAAATATATAATACTTAATACTTAAATTTGTCTGTGCCGTACGCTCGAAGGTTGTCATCCAGTTCTAGATTGGATATTCTCTGATATATTATCGCTAGGTATTCGTTTTTAGAATTCCATACATTTAATGAACTGAAACCCTTAAAACACACTTTTTCGTCGCCGGTGTGTCACAGTCTATTTTCACCGACCAACTACTAAACGAAAAAGGTTAAAATTTGGTATCAGCAAACAGTTTGGTTACTCTATCAAGAGTACATAGTGTAAATGAAGGAATTCTGATTTTGGGGTCGCTTATGTCCGAAAAGATTTGAAATATAGAGAATTTGGAACCTTTCAGAAAAGAAGTGAATGTTATAATATTAGTTTGGGGGGGGGGGCTAATTATGAAATTAAATGGAAAACTAAAATAATAAATTTGCATAAGAGCTTATCATGTTATATATCAAATGAAAAGGCTCGTTATGAAAAATACAATTATATTTTGTCATATTTTTAAAATAATTTATTTAAACGATATTGACGAAAATACAAAATACTTTACCATTCCCATTACTATAAAATTAATTAAAAAATAAAAAAATATTTGTTTGTAATATAAGGTGTCAATTGAAAAGGCTCGTACTGAGTAATGTATTTTTTATTCATATTTTTAAAATAATTGTTTTAAAATATATTAAAGAAAATATTGAAAAATCAACCCATTTCCCACTTTATCTCAGAAATTACTGAGCTTCAACTTTGCAAAAAAGAAATATACAGCTTCACTCAAATTACATATTTCAAGGCCTCGCCATGAAAAATACAAATATATTTTGTATTTTTAAAATAATTTGTTTAAGAGATATTAAGATATTGCAATTTCTTCTATATACATATATATACATATATATATATATATATATATATATATATATATATATATATATATATATATAGACCTATATTCATCACATACGAGTCCCGTTTATACATGTGCAAGATACTAAACGAGGCCCGCGTTGCACTTACGAGTCCCGAAATCGGGCCTCGTTGTTCTAAAGCTTGTATTTAAGATTGTTTTTCCTCTCACAATCCCACAAAACCATAATCCAATTTTTTTTTTTGGGCTCATAAGTTATGTGCATATAGCGACTTATACGGTTTTCAGTTCATTAAAACTTGAACTAGGGGTCGCGTCAGTCGTTCTGTATATACTTTCTATTAACTATGCGAGGCCTCCGTATATACACTGATTTTATAAGGTTATTGCCAATTCCGAGTCCCTAAGCATGGCAACAATGTTGTTGAGACAACAATCGTTTGGCATTCACATTAGATTTTGAACTAAATACAAACTGCAAGGGCCGACTGCCGTCTCATGTCATTAAAATCGCTGTGTTTGTGGGCAACAGAAAGAGAACGCATGAGCGTGAGATATTTGTCTCTTTTCATAGCATTATTAATGGTGTTTACATGTTATTTGGTAATTTAAAAATAAATAAATTCTTGTATTTTGTTTTTATTTTATAGCGTGGTGTTTCATTGTAATACGTAAATATTACTAAACTCAAATATCTAAAATTATGGTTAATTGGGTAGCTTTTGGGTATAAAAAAATTCAATCAAAGAACTCAAATGTCCAATATAACACAAGAATTCTTTGATTGTTAAAGATCTCAATGGATTTTAATGCCTAGTAATCAGAAAAATATTTTAATAATTGATTATGGTAGAAAAATGCTTAACTTAAAAATAGTATAGTGCACAAAAATCTAAATCAGGAGTATTTTTTAAAATAAATTAAATGATTTGAATTCGTGTATTTAGACGTCAGTGATCGGAAACTTCATAGATAAATTGAGAGTAATATCTATAGTATTATAAAATCGTAAGTTGGTCTGTTTGTTTGGGCATCACGAAAGAACTGATTTTGCTGAATCTTTTTTGTTGCAAAGCCTATAGTTTGACTTAAAATCTAGTAAACATTTTACTCTCTACATTGACAGATCGGTAGATATAGCGAAAAAACTTCTACCATATTAGGTAACACAATTATTCTATTGGTTCCATCGCACACAACAAATATTAGATGATACTTGCATCAGCTTAGCTTTTATTCAAAATTCGGAATATGCCAATGTAAAATGTTTCGATAAAAAAAATCGACTGATATATCAAGCGTAATTGTACAGGGTGTTCCATATAAAGGATAGGTGAAACATAGAGCAGGTTTAATAATATAAAAAAGTGATATTATTAGGTGGACTTTATAGACAGCTGCATGTATACAATGTGGTTTAAATAAGAGGGTAGTGGAATTAGTTATACGGGGTGTTTCAAAAGAGTTGAACTGGGTGGGCTATAAATAGTTGTATATACCAGGCAGTTGAAAAACGGGTGGAGAATTATATTTATGCAGGATAACAAAATCTTTGGCTCATAAATAAAAAATCTTAGAAAAAATGTGTTACGTAAGCAGTTAGGATATTTGAATTATCTTCTTGAGTAATAGTTATGAAACGGGTTGAAAAGATTTTAGAAGCAGTTGATTATAAAGTGTTGTTGAAATATAATATGCAGTGGAATTTTAGTTTATAGGGTGGTTAAAAAATTGTTTGATATCCACAAGTAGTAGCTTATATAGGATGGTTGAAATATTTGTCGAAGTATAATTACAGTTATACAGGTGGGTTTAAAAAATATCACAAAGAAATGTCTAAGTATAAAAGGTGGTGCAAAACTGTTATATTCTGTGGCCCATGAGTAGTTACATATACAAGGTTGTTGAAAAATAAGGTAGAGAATGATTATACAGGGTGGGTAAAAAAATGATAGAAAAATATTGTTTTATAGAGTAGAACATGAGCCGTTGTGGCGAAGTAAAATATGAGAAAAAATTGTGAAATAGCTTAACCCATGTTAGTCTGAAGCTGGTAGACAATGTAACTCGTTCCTCGAAGTTTTCTTGTACTTCCATCGTCTTGAAATGATTGATCTCACAACGTTTCAATAGCTTTGGACCTGCTACCGTCATCATTCACCTGATGATGAAGTTTATTTTAAGTATTCTAAAACTACACAATTTTGAAAGGAAAAAAATGCCCTCTCATGCAAAATGTGAGAATTATTACAATACCCCAATATTGAATCGGAAAAAATGTCAACATAAACTGAATTACTTATAACTATTCGACTTCAGTCTCGAATATGTAATTTCGAAATGATTGTTGAGGAGCACCTTACTTCTTCTGTCTATTCTTTTTTTTTGTTTTTCATTTCTCCTGTAACATATATTTAAAAATTGTAATGGAAACAAACTGTAGTAGGAGCAACTTCGAATAGTTATTTGACAGAAAATCATCCCCACAGGCGTTCTAAAACAAAGACGTAATTCAGCATTTAAAATATACAAGAAATAACGTATAACAAATATATACCTACAGTAATTGACAATGAATCATTTCAAGAGAAGCCAAACTAAATAATTTTTAAAACATCTTTAAAAGAAAAAGACAAAAAAAAAACACATTAATTTATATTTACGGGAGGAACATTTTACACGAATCGGTCACCCTGCAGTTCCAACTCCTATGCGGGGGTGAATATCACTTCTAGAAGTTTAAATACAAAAGGGTATCATGTATTACCCCTTTTTATCAAAGGTCTTTTTTGCCAATCTTTTAACACTTCATTTTTGTTAAATCACATTATTTTTTAAAGTAATGACGAACAAACCGTAAAAAATTAAAATTTTTAAAATAATTGTCAATTGCACCAAAATTGGGTTAGGGCGGTTTTTAGGGTCTCTTGATCACGAATCCGAGGTTAAATTTGCAAAATTCAAAATAGTGCAACCAAGATGGCGAATGAAAATTTAAAAAACAGCCGTTTTACACAAAACTCCTTATAAGGGGGTTTTTAGGTTCGCTGATCACGAACCAGAGACAAAATTTAAGATGGGGGATCAAATGTGGACGAAAATTTCGTCAGCCATCTTGATTTTGTAAGTTCCGAGCTCATAATCAGAAACCCCAAAAATCCCCATATACCAATTTTGGCGTACGTATATCAGTTGATTTATAAATTTTCATTCCCCATCTTGGATCCAACACATTGAATTTTGCAAATCTGACCTCGGATTCGTAATCAGAGATTCTAAAATCCACCCTTAACCAATTTATAAAAAATATACGCTTTGATTTTCCACACATAGACTTTTATTTTATTTGCTACATGATTAACTTGATTTTTATAAAAATATGTATTTAAGTTCCTTATTTGGCCCCCAAAATTAACATTAGAGTTTTATTTTACTAATAAACTGTCAGGGAACTTTTATAATATACTGTTTTAATTAAGGCTCCGGAGTGATATTATAAGGGTATCCGTTTTTGTATATACGAAACCCTAAAAATAATCTGATTTTAGAAAATGATGCGTCAAAAGATTGGCAAAAAAGAGACCTTTAAAAGAGGTATCACATGATACCCCTTTGTATTTAAACTTGTAGAAATGAGATTCACCCCCGCTTAGGACTAAAACTACAGGGTGACCGATACGTGTAAAATGTTTTCCCCCGTCAATATAAATTAACGTGTTTTTTGTCTTTTTCTTTTAAATATATTTTAAAAGTTATGCTGGTGGCTAGTTTTGAAATCAAAGCCCTGTATAACAAATATACAATACACCTTTTGCACTCAGGAAGACTGTTAACCATATTGCAGACTTTTGATTCTCTCAAAACAGATGTGAGTTTACTTCCCATAAGGGTCAATCAGTAATCCGCACAATTTTTAGTAATTGATCCTCTACATTTTGTTTCCATCACAAATTTCAACTAATTATCAGTTACAGAAAAGAAGTGAGAAGAGGGAAAACTCAATAAACAGACATAGTAGTAAGAATATGTGTTTAAGAAAAATAAATAATGTTATATAACAAGTTACTTTGATCTTAAGAAAAGCATTTTCGTGTAATCCAGAGTAAGTGATAAGTGATGTGCAGAATTTCAAGGCCATAATTTGCATACAGTTTAAATTACCACCATTTAGGTCAGATTATGTTACATTCAAATTGATCTCATGGCAGCCATTCATGTAGTAGTTTAATCCCAGGTTAAGCAAAAAACCGGAAATATGAATTAGCCGGAGAAAACTGTTTAAAGTTCATTTAACTGATAGATTTTGTAGAAACATTATTAGCTATTATTAAAAATAGAAAAAAAGAAAATAAAGAATAAACGAAATTTTATTTTATAATAAACAATATATTGTATAAACTTAGTACCGTGGAATGGGGTTACTTAGAATCCAGGGGTGACTTTGATAAAAACTTCGTTTCGTTTTTAAACAAAAATTGTGGAAATTCTGAAAGCTTTTTTTGTGGTTGGCAGTACTGAACGTCACATCTATCATGTCATAAGTCGCAGTGGATGGATCTGTGCCGGGTTATGAAAAACTATTTAAAATGTGTAGAAAGTACTAGTTTTTTTTGTAATATTGAAAGCTTGAATAACATCTCAAATGTTTACAGTTCATTTAAACACTATAACCATAAAAGCGACCTTTACTACAAGCCATAACTTGAAGTTCACTGTTTTTTTGGTAGCATATTTTGTACGAGGTGTCATTGATCCCCTATGCGGGTTTACTTTGGTCAATGATATCAATGTTACCCCATAAGGTTATTTAGTTTGAGCTACTTAGACTGATTAATGATTTTATTAACGACGATGTTTTTTTATTGGTCTGTCATCATGCCAAGGACATATAAAAAGCGTTTAGGCTCTCGAAAAACTGGAATTAGGAAGAGATTCTGAATAAGGTTATTACGGAAGGAATTAAAAACCGATTGACGTTACGTGGAGCGTCTGCAAAGTTTGTCATTCCTTATGGAACAATATATAGGTAACAAGTACCATGGAAAATTTTTACAAAGATCTAGTGCAAAAACAGTTTTCTCTGAAAATGAAGAGAATGTGATATTGAAATGGGTAGCGAAAAGTGCAGGAATTGATTTGTATAATTCTTACAATAAGTTAAAAGTTAATAACATTTCCTAAATATTTATTACATATTCAAGACAAATGTGTGTTTTCATAACAAAGTTGTATATCTCGTAAATTTCCTTTTTCTTAGTCAAAGTAACCCCAAATACATAAAAAACGATATAAATCCTAGACTCATGGATAGATTTAACAAAATATATTTGTTTTGTTCCTGGTTAGGAATATTTTCGAAGTCTGTAAGAAAAAAGGATGATATCTTAGTAACCCTAATCGCAGTTTAAAATTAAATAATGAGAAAATTAATATTTTTATGCCAGAAGTGGACAGTCCAGACAAAACCAATATTTACATTTATTCTCGTATATTTTTTACCATATTTTAAGAAAAAAATGTTTTAATTCTGAAACTGATCAAAGTTACCCCATTTTACGGTACTGTAGATCTAAAGTTATCAACACAAAACATTCTTCACTGATTATAGCACTCGGTGATATTAGTTTCGGTACTGATTGTAAACGAATGTTTTAATTCGGACCCAGTTTACGTTTGCGAAAAGTTTCTTTTCTTTCTGCTTGAACTCTTCAACCTCTTGTTTTTTGGGTGGTTTTTTATTAGTGATGAACTCTTTGAAATATAAAATCATACAATTTTTTTCCTCTTGGTTCCACCGCATTCTGCTCCCTGTTCTGGCTGAAAATATTTATAAATATAAAAGCTGTACATAATTCAAATTATATTTTTGTCTTACATTGTTTGATTTGCTTATTAGGAACACCACTTTCGTTATATATATTTGTTGTCTCGTCTTCAGGACTTGTAAGTGCATGTGTTTTAAGATAGTTTTTGTTATTCAATTCTAGATTTGCATCTAATGGCGTTGAGGTAGTTGTTATGTTTACTTCTGTGTTATCTGAATTTTAAAACAATACATTATACAAATTTCCTTCCCTAATCACTTAAAAATTAAGCAATATTTACAACTTACCTTTTCTAGAAATAGCAAAGTTTTCTTCGATTTCTAATACATCTGTCTCGTCTACATTAAAACAGCCTCCAGGCCTTTCCCTTTGTATAGGTGAGCTTTTCCCTGGTCGATCATTAATAGCAGTTTCGCCATTTTAGCAGTTTGATATAGATCTTGCGGCAATCTACAATTTTTCATTTAAGTAAACCCGTTTTAGGGTTGTAAAATTTCATTTATAAACCTCTCGCTATTTAATTGTAGTAGAAACATCATTTAAAATAATAAAGCCTGGTTATACAATAATTGTTTTCTTAGTACCGTAAAATTCATAGGGACTAATTTCAAAAAGCATATCAAGTAATTTGTAATTTTTGGGAATGTTTAATTTAAGAAATCTCGTTTAATTTAATTAAATTATATTTTTTCTTGTTTATTTATTTATCAGAATAGCTTGCTTGTAGGTTATCATAATTTGTTCGAGACACAATACTAAATAGCCAGATAGAGGGAGAGAGGGAAAGAGGAAGAGAGGGAGCGAGAGGGAATAAAAATACGCTGAAATAATAGATTGGTGCCAATTATGTTTAGAGCTGAAAAAGGATATTTTTTCCTGTCTAATACTACATTAGATAATCTCTTTAAACATTAGACTACATAAGGATAAACATGTTTCATTATAGCCCTTAAGATTTTTATAAACTCAAATATTACTAACCTATACCATTCTTCGTGGGTTTTTTTCGTGTGCCCCATAAATATGGCTAATTGCTCCATATCATTTTCATTTATATTCATTACTTGCAATATTGTTGCGGTTTGCTTCCTAAATTTGGTAGATGTTAATGATCTGGAGTTTTGTGCACCACAGGCACAAGCAAATCTTCGAATTACACTGACACCGTGATACCATCCTTTCGCTGAGTCGGGATTTGCAAAAAGGTATTCATTGGACTCTGGAATTTCTTTAATAATTCTACGAATTTTCAGTAAGAGTTCTATTTTTTGTTGCATAAATGGTGAAAACAAGATGGGTACTGGACGACTACCTTTCCCACCAGAAACCACCCGCTTAAAATTTGTGCACAATAATTTTTCAGACAAGCTTTCTAAAAGTTCTTCTTGGCGATTTTCACTAGAAAAATCTTTAAGATATGTCGATGTTTTTAAATATTGAATCTCTCCAATTCTTTTCCGGTTTAATATTAATACCAAAGCCATAACGCTTTTCGCTAACCTTTTGTAATTAAAAATTAACAATTGCTTATCATATTCGATATTTCTATTATCTTTTTTAATTAACTCAACAAGTATAGCGGAACTATTTGCAGCTTCCTTTTTAACGTAATTATTAAACTTGATAACATCATTAGTAACAGGTATAATTTGGGGTTTTTCCCAATGTTTTTCAGTCATATCTTTCAATGCTAATGATGCTATTTCACTACTCCAGTGGTCTTCTATCAATTTATGTAAGTGTTTTATGTTTTTTAATTCCAACTCAGGGTTTTTAAAGTCAAAAAGTTTGGACTTTTTTATTATATGTCTGTGAATAATATTACATACTTGTTTTAAGTTAGTACCCATATGCAAAGCAAGTGACGAAGCTTTAAATGTTTTGGTCTCTGGATTAAAACCCGCAATTACTTTTGTAGCAGTCACCAAATAATCGAAAAACTCTGGTTTCATGACCTGAGTTAAATTTTTTACGCCAACACTATTTCCACTATTTGTTAAATTTTCGTCGTTCCTTAAACCTATTATACCCTTTAAGGCTATTAGCAACCTTGACAATTCTCGCATTTTATTAGATGTTACAGTAGCAATTTGTGGCCTCTTGTGTTTTTTCAAATGTGTTGCGCCAAATAAGCAAATTAATATGTCATTTTTAGCAACTTCACTTATTTCGTCCGGTCTCATAATACTGAAAACTTCTTTTTTTAAACGTGTGTTCAGTAGAAAATCATTTTTACTACGTACAGCTGCTAAGAAGGTTTGCGACTGAGTTAAGGCGTATAGTCTACCTCTTTGCTGACATTCGACCTCTCGTCCTGGGCATTTCTTGGCATGTCTACTTAATGTTTTCTTTTTATAAACACCACAACATGAACTACAAGCTGCAAAGTCATTGAAATCTTTAGCATTTCTTATACTCTCGTCTTCAGTTGGTCGTCGAACTGCTATAACTCTTTTTTCTTCTTTAAACAAAGCAAAATTACCTTTTTTTCGAAGGCAATTCCAGAATTTTTTCCGTTCTAGGTTGCCCAATGGTAGAGACAAAACTTTTCGAACCTCTGGCTCTTTAGCATGTTTTCGTGATATATGCCGTGCAAAATGTGTCTGTTCAATAAAACAGAAAGGACATACATTTTTCCTATCCCATATCCTAAAGGACATCAACATGGTCATTTTTCCTATCCCATATCCTAGAAGTACTTCTAGCCTTTTTCATCTTCGAGATCGTAACATCTAATGTAATAGAAACACCTTTGGGTCCATATCAAATAACACAGTTTTGCTCCCTACACCAAACCTTTATTTTTAAACAATACGCCGAACAAGTCAAAATTGTCATCATCAAGGAGTAAACAAAATGTTTTGGTTATTATATTACAATATATGTCATAAAATATGCAATCTGAGAATAAGACTAATGAAAACACTCGTATTACCTTTCCATTCATAAAGCCAGTCTGTTTCAGGCTTTCTAATTTTTTAACCTCTTTTCCAGGTTTTGTAGATAATTGTAGGTCAGGACTGCTTTCTTCAAAAACTGTCTAAAAATAAAAATTTAGGTTTTGACACTAATTCACAATTACGTTATACCACAATTCGCCTTTGGAAAATTGAAGTATTAACTTAAATTATAAAATTAAATAACGTATCTTTTAACTATAGCCAGACTGTTGAAATTCTGACTTGTTTATTTTGAATTTTTTACTGTAAAACAGTGGGAAGGATATTTGTCAAAATTCCGTTTCTTTAGGAACTAATTATGAATTCAACTTAAACCAACAAGTTAATACAGAGAACTAATTAATTAATTTTTCCATACCTCCATTGAGACCCGAATGCTTGATTCCGAAGAATTAGAGTCGATGTCATTATCACTAGTACAAAAGACTGATCCGTCATCAGATTTTACTACGCTTTTCTGAGAACTTATTTCGCTGTTCGGATCTTCTTTAATATTAACTTCTTCTTCAACTATATTCTAAAATAACACTTATTGTTAATATTAGAGGAAAACATTAATTTTCAAGTACCTCAAACATACCTTGTTCGTAAATTCTTCCTCTTTTTCACTTGCATTGCTTTTCACTACTATACTTTGGATATTTTCTATTTTCGGAATTAAAATTTTACTTCTCAAGATTTGGGGAACAATTATTTTTATATTTTTCTCGCTGATGTTTTTGGTGACATTACTCTATAACAGAAAGACCAAAAATGCTGTTAACAATGCACAGAACTGTTACAGATCTTTTCTAAACATTTGGGTTAGGTTATAATCATGCAATGTTTTTGAACCTCACCTTTTTCAAACTGCCGTATGTATATGTTTTTCCAATGTCTACATTCTCATCTACAAACTCATAAATACATTTCGAGGTTTTCACGGGTTCTGAGGTATTAAAATATCTTGTTACTTTTTCATGTAAAGACTCCATTGGTATACTAAGAGAATTGGTTGGAGCATGATATTCCTGGTATAACATTTCATTTTCAATGGCGTTTCGAGTAATGTTAGGACTCTCTTTTTGAGTAATATTTCCTGAAAATATTATATTAATTATCATTACATGCTTTCTTCTTGACAAAACCTCACAAAATGTTATAAATCCTATAAGCACATTCAGCATAAACAAAAAATAGCTTCAGGCATTTTTTTAATGTTCAATAAGAATAATTTGGTCAAGTGCGAGTTGGACTCGCATACTGAGGGTTCCGTAGCACCATATGAAGATTTGATACAATGCAGGTGAATCAAAGTATATATTTTTTTCTAATATTCCAGTTTCAGGCAAGCATGAGTGTATTTTCTTATATTTACCCTAATATCTTTTAAAGGAAGCGTTTTAAATTTATATAAAATATAAACTTTTATTTTCCCTACACAGACTTTTTATTTTATCTGCTACATGATTCGCTTTATTTTTATAAAATATGTATTTAATTTTCTAATTTGGACCCAAAATTAACATTAAAGTAAGAAGGTCTTTTATAATCTACTGTCTAAATTTTAGGCTCTGTAGATTGGAAGATATAGGGGAAAATAGGTCAAATTTTAAATAATAAATTACTAAATCTGTTTAAAAATCGTAACTAAATATATTTTTCAAAATTTTAAATAGTGTAGTTTCTAAAGTGGAAAATCAAATTATTTAAAAATATGATATATTTGTAATTCAAATAATGAGCCTTTTATTTAATAAATTATATGATGCCTTCGAAAATTAAATTTTTATTTTCCATTTAATTTAATTTGCACCAAAAACTACTATTGGGGTTTTCTTCTATTTTTTCCTATAAATTTCAAGTGAGCCCCAGTACACCTAATTATTTTCAAAATTTTAGGTGGTATGCTTTCGGAAATAAAGCGGGAAATGAGATTTTTTTTTATATATTTTTTTAATACTTTGTAAACAATTAATTTTAAAAATATGAAAAATATAAATTTGTATTCCTAATAATGAGCCATTTCATTTGATATATTGTATGATGCCTTAAAGTTTTTTTTATTTTTCCGTTTAATTCTATAATTTGGCCCCCAAAAAATATAAGGGATTTCTTCGCATTTTTCCTGTAAACAAAAAATTTTAGGTTTTATAGTTTGGGAAATAAAGGGGGGACTGGTTAATTTTTTTTCAAATATTTTTAATAATATATTTTAAAATATTCATTTTAAAAATATGAAAAAAAATGTATTCCTCATAATGAGCCATTTGATATATTACATGATGCGTTATAAATAATTTTAATTTTATATGTTTCATTTAATTCTGTAATTTGCCCCACAGAAATAATAGTAGGGGTTTCTCCTTATTTTTCCGGTATAATTCAGGTGAGGCCCTGTATCTATAATTTTTTTCAAAATTTTGCAGCTTATAGTTTCGGAGATAACGTAGGGGGAATTGGTAAAAATTGTTATATTTTTGTTAATATCTTTAAAATAATTTATTTTTAAAATAATTAATTTTTGATGAAACAAATATATTTGTTATCGCCATAATGAGCCCTTTCATTTAATATATTACATGATGTGTTAGAAACAATTTTAATTTGATATTTTCCATTTAATTCTCTAATGTGCCTCCCAAAATCAATAGAGGTTTCTTTTTATTTTTCTGGTAAAATTCAGGTGAGGGCCTATATATCTATTTTTTTTTTCAAAATTTTGTGGCTTATAGTTTCGTAAATAATTTATTTTAAAAATATGAAAAATATATATTTGTTTTCGCCATAAGGAGCCCTTTCATATGATATATTACATGGTGTGTTAGAAACAATTTTAATTTTATATTTTCCGTTTAAATCTGTAATGTGCCTCCCCAAAATTAGTAGTAGAAGTTTCTCATTATTTTTCCGGTAAAATTCAGGAGAGGTTCAATACGTCTAATTTTTTTCAAAATTTTACTTATAGTTTCGGATATAAGGGGGAGAACGGTCCATATTTTTAGTCCCCCCCCCCCAGAAGTACCCCTAAAATCAAAATTTCTTCATTTACGATATCTACTCCTGGTCGTATCACCAAATTATACACTGGTACTAAATTTCAACCTTTTCCGTCCAGTAGTTTAGAAAAAAATTGCTGTGATGTGAAAGAGGTAGAAATCCGGAGTGATATTATAAGGGTATTCGTATATTGTATAAACGAAACCCTAAAAAGTATTTTTTCATCGACCAATATCGTTAAAAAGTTATTGAAGATCATTATTTCCCTGAAATTGTTTCATGTCTATTACTACTACAGATTTGTATCCGTCTATTATTGAAAATCAACCAGTAAATGGTAATTAGAGCTGGCTTTTTAAAAACAATAATTTACACATTAGTTTTAAACTAATGTGTAGAATCTACTATTGATTGTATTTATAGGTTGAAATGATTATTAAGTAAAGACTGTGTTACCGATCACTCTATGATGTGATAGATACAGATGATTGTGAAGAAGTGATACAGATTTCCAACAAATTCATATACCGACAAAAATGCTGATTCTGCTTCAGTACGAATACATAAATATGAGTTTCTCTCATTAGTTTAAAGCGATAATAGAAGTATTCGAAATATTATTTATATTAACATGAGATTCCAATAAAAAATATGCCTTTTAAAACAGGGTGTTGATATTCCATGCACTTCGGGGGAAAAATGTACGAGTAATTAATATCCCGTATGACTGTGGGCGAATCATTTAAAATCTGGATACAAACCAACCAAAATATAATTAGAAATAATTTAGTCAAGTGCGAATTGGACTCGCATACTAAGGTTTCCGTACCACCTTTGGGATTTGATAGAATTCTAGGTGAATAAAAAATATATTTTTCTGATATTCCAGCAAAGAATGAGTGCATTTTTCTTATATTTATTTTAATATATTTTTAAACTAAGTTTATAAAAAACATATACACTTTTATTTCTCACACAGAGCCTTTTTATTTCATCTGCTACATGATACGCCTGATTTTTATAAAAATATTTATTTAATTTTCTAACTGGGTCCCCAAAAATTAAGATTAAGATTTTCCCTTTACTTTACCAGTAAACTTTCAGTAAACCCCTATATAATCTTTGCCTGAATTTTAGGCTCAGTAGTTTGGAAGAATTGGTCAAATTTTAAATAATTATTTATTAATTTAAAAAATATTTTAATAAAACAATTACCTAAAATATATTTGTACATTTATAATTATTCCTTTCATTTGAAGGTTGTACCTTAACATTTTTGTTTCAATTTGAGTTTATAAATTAGATAGAATTTGTGTTTTACTTTTTTTAATGGGTCGAATTTTGTAGCTTTATATTTTTAATTTTTTTACAAACTATTTTAAAAAATATTTTAAAGACAATATACTTGTCTTTCTTCCATTATAATTCTGTAAATTGCCCCCCAAACTTAATATCAGGGTTTTCTCCCTATTTTTTCCTGCAAAGTTCAAGTAAGACCCTATATTTCTAATTTTTTCCAAATTTTAGATCGTAAAGTTGAGATATAGAAGGGGGGTTATAAGTCGATGTTTTATATTTATGTTAATATCTTTTAAACAAATGTTGTTAAAAATATGGGAAATATATATTTGTATATCTCATAAAGAGCACTTTCATTTGGTCTAATACATGATGCTTTTGAAAAAAAATATGTTATTTTCCATTTAATTTTATAATTTTGTCCCCCAAAATTAATATAGGGTTTTCTACTTATTTTTTTATCAAGTTCAAGTGAGGAATAAACGGGGAAATGGGTATTTTTTATGTTTCTGCTAATATCATTTAAACAATGGATTTTAAAAATATGAAAAAAATATATTTGTATTCCTCCTAATAAGCCCTTTTAATTGATATATAGTACGATGCCTTTTAAAAAAGTTTAATATATTATTTCCCGTTCAATTATATACTTTCTCCAAAATTAATATTAGGGATTTCTCATCATTTTTCCTGCAAAGTTGAAGTATTTTTTTTTATTTTATGTCTTATAGTTTCGGAAATAAAGGGGGTTGGATAATTTTTTAAATAAGGGGGAATAGATAATTTTTTTTTAATATCTTTTAAACTAATTATTTAATATATATTAAATATGATGTAATTCATGATGTGTTTGAACAATTTTTAATTTTATATTTAATACTATAATTTCCCCCCCCCCAAAATTAAAATTAGAGGTTTCTACTTATTATTCCTGTAAACTTTGGACAACGTTCTATACTTCCTTTTTTATATTTTAGGCTCATTAGTTTCGGAGATAGGTGGGGGAATATTCGATTTTTTTAAATTTACCCCCAGACGTACCCCTAAAACTTTTTTTTTCATTCAAGTACTAAAATATCAAATTTCAACATTTGTCGTCGAGTTTGGAGAAAATGGCTGTGATATGAAAGACGGAGAAATCACGAGTGATTTCATATGGTTATCCGTATATTTTTATAGACGGAACCCAAAAAATCAGAAAAATTGGGAATAATAACAATAATATTACCAAAATAGTGAAACTCTTCAGTATTTTATAATACAGTTTTGTACTTATTGTAATTCAGCAAAACGCACTTAATACTTTTATTTCTTGTCAATGCAACAAAATACTTAATTTTATCTATTTCGATTTTTAAAGATTTTAATTATTTTATCCTAACATAAACAAAAATGTTAATCTGTGCGTATTTTTCCCAATCCACTGTGCGGAGACGAGAATTTAAAATATCATAGAATCTGTAGATGGAGAATTTCGTGAACCCCAGTGCCTGTGTAAGAACTAGATGGCTCTCTCTCAGATACATACAATCATAGGCGAACCGAAGGGGGGCAGCTGCCGGACCTGAAAAACCGGCCGTGAGCCATTTAACCTTCCCATAAATTTGCTGACTTGCCCCCCGCTCAGGACCAAAAAATTTTTCCACTTTTTAGGAATTTTTTTTTCGTTTGTCCTCCTCTAGGATAAGTTGTTTCCTAATTAGCGCCTCCCTAAACCAAAACTGCGCCCTTGCATGAAATATTTTATTGTCTGAACTTAGGAAAAGACTGTCAAAGATTTTACAAAATGTATTGTTGCAGAATACCAATGATGATTAAGACTTTGGTAGTTACATTTTATATATTAAAAAAACTGTAAAATTCTTAAAGGGAATAATATAGCAATTTTGGATGTATACAATCTTAGGAACGAAATAATCAAAAGAAAAGATCTATTCTTTGGGTATCAAACTGAAAAATGATTAAAGACACTGAAGTTAGTCAGAATTTTTACAGACATTTCATATTGTTCTTGGACAAGGTCGTGGTGCACCGAGACAAGTGGTTTGATTTCAGCCACACAAATTGACTCTCTTCATTGACCAACATAAAAGAGCAGTTTGTTCACATAGTTGAAACTATGAAACTACAAAAACATAAAATTAATATGAATGTTCTGTAAGAATAAATTTATTCATTTAAAGCAAGTTCATTCATTTTTTTTTATTAAGAACTTCACAGAAGTGCCAACAATTTTTAGGAGGTAATGACTTTATAAATATATTTACAATAGTGTCATTTTTGCTGTCAATTTCCGCCACTTCTGCATTTACAGAGATAGTTTTTTCTCTGAAGAAGGGTAAGTGGCGGGATGAAAGAAACAACAATGGACTATTAATATATCTTAATATGGATATAGAGTGCAAAGATATTGTTTAAATATTCTTAATAATATAAATATTAAATACAAATTAGATGTTGCTTGAAGTAACAAAAATATGTATGGAAAAATGTTAACAAAAAAATATTTTATATTCAGATGTACTTTATTTTTTTACCTTGAACAGTAAATATACTTTATTTTCTTTAGAAAAAGGTGGCAGCCCTACCTACGAGTGTACTACATATTATCATGTATTTGATAAGTATAATAACATCTAAACGGAAAATTGTCGTCGTTGGCACAGAATAATTAAACTCAGAAGCGAAACTCTCCGTTGCCGCCAGAATGTACGCTATCCTCAGAGTAAAAGCTACAAAAATAATCCCATTATTCAGAAAGAATATGTTAAATACATGTTACTTACATGTAGACAATATTCAACTACATATCAATTATCAAACATATTCTAACTATGAGGTGAAATTTATCGTGTTTAAAAAAACAGTCCAAGGATCGCATTATTAGCACTAAATCTTATAAGATTTATTTATGATTTTAAATTGCATCAGAACGAGGTAACTATACAAGTCAAAAAAATTTTGAGAATTAAAATATACTTTAAAAAGATTGTGAGTTGGACCTATTCTTCCACACCATTTGAAGTGGAACTTTTGGTATATCACAAATATATAAACACAAACCTTTATTTTCACACGACTTCTGATTATTATTTTTTTATTCAAATGCCTTTAAAAATTACATTTTTCATATATGTTGTTCCACCTTTAATACAAATTCCTCCTTATATTTAATTTAAAGTTACCGCCCGGATATCGTTACGGTCAAAGTAGAGGCCGATTTTGTTCAAGGTCACGAAATCTTGACCCCAAAACATCAAAGGTTCCGACAAGAGTTTCGCTTCTGGGTTTGATTATTGTGTCGTCGACAATTTTCTATTTTATATAAATTAAGTAATAGGACCCAACAATAAAAAAAGTAAACTTAAATTTTATTTATTGTGAAAAAAATCCCTATACTTTGCTTTTAAAATTGGTAAAAATATTTTTCGTCTACGGCGACACTTGGTATTCATGCTTTATATGATCAAAACAAAAATGAAGGGGGAGCTAATATATTTCAGTTACTGATTTAAATATTAGACTTACCTGAGTGCTGGCTTAAAACCATGTTCAAAATTTTGTTTGAGCGAGTATTCATTTTTAAAGTACACAACACCACTTCACTACACAGCCTAGAATGTTAAAAAAACCTGATATGTACAATGTCTATGCAGGTAGTTCGTCGAAACTCAATACTTATTACATTAGGTTAGGTTAGGTTATTGCAACCCTCGTGTGAATTCGAAGGCAGTATTGGCGGGCACACGATACACCTGTAACGGTATGCCGACTTGTGTTCCCAAATGTGACCAAGTCTGCGCATGACATCATCTGAAATGTTTATCTTCATGCATTGAATATAATACTAAAACATTTAATTTAAAACATTTTGAGGGCTTACGGTAGGTTGAAGAGCGTAATTTCATTGTTCATTTGTAGATGTCTAGTGGAGAAATAGTTTTCATTCGGGTTTGTGTGTTTACAGATAAATTTGGCAGTTTATTTATAGTATAATTGGTCCCCACATTTATCTGTTAATTTAATTGAAAAACTTTGAATTCATTTCTATTAAATTCAAAGGACGAGTTGTGGTGTTGCTACATTAAAGAACAATAAACACTATCTAAATGGGCAATTTGCACCCTGTATTTAGAATTTTCACGAAAAAACACATTTCCAAAAAACACACTCAGAAAACTATGTAAACCAACTCATGTGAAAATGTAGATTTGTAGGTACATACCTTTTCAATAATTGGGCATTTTCTCACTTACGTTTCATTTGAAGCTATACGGCCTTAGTCGGTGACCCGTCCACTTGGCGATAGCGATATTAGTATATGATAATCATAACAATATAGAGTCTTCCGTTGTTTCAAAACTTTTTTAGGATCGAATGCAATTTTTGAGCTTTTCATTTTTGAAAAAATTTTACCTGTGATAAATTTTTGATAACAGTTTGTAGTTACTATTTTAAATTCTCATAAATTCATATTACTTTGTAATTTGGTGTACTATAAATAATTATCAAAATTTAATATTAATATATGTACTGTAACTGCAAGGAAATTTTATTCCACTTTTAAGATATACTGTGATTTAAAGTATATATGTGCCTAGCAGTTACTTATTACTTATAATTGAAATTGTAGGTTGTCTGAAAATTCTATTATTAAGATTTTATGTGTCAACTAAGGTACAAAAATTTAGCATTTAAAATTATTTTTTTTTATTCAAACATAGTGATGCAGCAGACTATTGAGTAACAATATTTTTATTTTATTTTGAAAGCTAAAACTACATGACTAAAAATATTTAAATTCACAATACACAAATGTATTCTGGTGTGTACCTCATGTACCTGTTATAGCCTATCCTTGTATTTGTTCTTACCGATAATTTATATTATACACGCCCATTCATAAAGTTTAGCAAGATTTTCGTTTGGTTACAAGGTAAAATTCCAATACTCAGAGAGCTCTTGATATGATCTTTAAAGGTTTTGATCTAAAATATGAAGAAATACGTATCTACTATTTATAAGGTACATTTATTTCTAAGAGTATAACATGGTTTTATTAAAAAATAAATTTTTGTTGACAACGTCCACTTGTATAGCCAGCCGTAACCTAACAAACATCACAAAACTAAATATAATAATAGTAAAATATCAAAATTCAATATATAAAGGTCGAAAGCACAAGGATGCAGAACATTACTGTTGCCTGATAAAAACGATGACAGGCCACGACTGACACCCCATGGGCATATCGTGGCAACGTTGCAAGGACTCGGTTATACAGTGAAAAAATTTTATATACAGCAGGTCTCGCATGTGTGTTAATATTGACGAATGGACTCGAATGTGCATGATATATAAAATTTTTTATTTCTGCTAATATCTTACCCCTCTAAAGGAATTACGATTAAACGTTTTAAAAATATTCCAAAACATCAAAATATATTTTTTGAAAACTATCCCTTCATGTGGGCCTCTGGTGGCCTGTTGAACATATCGGGCCTCGGTTTTGTATCTGGTTACGTATATATATTATATATATATATATATATATATATATATATATATATATAAATATATATATAATATATATATATATATATTTATTTATTTATTTCGGAATTGAGCACTAAACTTTTCGGACATCCACAAATTTCAAATGCCGTCGTTTTTTTTTTCTTTTTAAATTCCGTTCATCTTTTGATGTTGTTCAATACTGTCATGACGTCTATTGTCTTTGCAGGATATCCCTGCGTCAAACTTGAACCCTTCTTTAACTTAAACTGCATTTTTAATTTTTAGGTATCTTCACTGTGATGTGTTACAACGTCTTATGTGATAAGTATGCTACTCGTCAAATGTACAGTTATTGTCCCAGTTGGGCCTTAAATTGGGATTATAGAAAAAAAGGCATACTAGAAGAAATAAGACATTATGGCGCAGATATTATCAATCTGCAAGAAGTAGAAATGGAACAATTCTACAATTATTTTCTGCCAGAACTGAAACTCGACGGCTACAACGGCATCTATTCACCAAAATCGAGAGCTAAACATATGGCTGAAAGCGAACGAAAATATGTGGATGGCTGTGCTATATTTTATAGGACATCTAAGTAAGTTATATATAATTTTCTATAAAGTGAGATCTATAGTTTTCCAGAAGATCAAAAAAAACGTTAATACGAGACTGACGTACAATGAATCTCTACAGATTTCTCTGAAACAGCTTAATGACTTTGAATATTTTAAATTGTATTCTATTAAGGTTGATTCAGAGGTAATTCCATACATTTTTATGTAACATAAAACGGTTTTCCAACAAAACAGAAAAATAAATGCATTAAACCCTAATTATTGATCGTTTCATTTTGATTTATTTGAAATTGATTCCTTTTAAAAAAATAATTATTACAGCACTACTAACCTACACTATTTCGTTATTTGGCATAGTATACATGTTTCGTTGTTAACAGATGCCTGTCATTTCAAGCATTTTAAACTGAAGCTTTTTTATTTCTATGTAAAAAGCTTGGTGGATTTTTTTCTGGTAGTGGCAAAGATACTGGCATTCCTCTATAATTTAATAATTCTCTTTAAAATTTTAATGGTATTTACTGGTTGTACCACGCATTTATTAAAAACCTTTAATGTATCTGCCTTATTAGCTATTATTTAAGTTTTCTCAATTTCCATATTTTTGATATTTTATTTCATCTTAGTTTTCTGTACAATTTTTGGGATGAAGTCAGCACCTGGTAATCATTGTTGTGATTTAAAAAAATTCTTTACCTTGCAAAATATAAATCCATATAAATCTGATTTCAGCTGCTGTTGGTAAAAAACATTGTTTTCACTAACTAAACATCTGGTTGCTCTATTATTAAAATTTTCCACAACAATATAACTCCATCCACTTCAGAATCGCACAGTAGTGTTTGTTCGGATATTACAGCAGTCTTAGATTTGTATTAATTCCTGAAGGCGCTGAAAAGCTTTTCTTTTTCATGTCTACAAATTGAAAACAGACTCTTTGTAAGTCTAGTATCTAGTCGGTTAGTTAAATATAAATATTTGTCAGCAATTTATAACTTTCATGAAAAGCAAGTTTATAAATGACGATGTAGAATTTTATTGTTGTTAATTTCGTTGTGTTTAAGTAAGCCTTTTGCTTTCCATTATTATGGCCAATTTATTTATTAATATATGTTTACTACTGGAACGGTACGATTTGATAATATTGCTTCAACATGGCTTATTGTTTGCCGCGATATAAATTATTATATTATTATTTGCAATAATCTTAGCTTTTTTAAATCCTTTCTTTACTAAGTCGCCAATAATTTATATACAGTTAACCTGTAAATAAATAAGAATTAACATTATAATGTTTTTTTGTTCAAATATATATATATATATATATATATATATATATATATATATATATATGTTTGTGTATACTGTTTCACGGATGGAAATATGTGGTTGATGATTTATTCCGGTGTACATCCGTTCGTCTGTATTCGTTTGAAAAGTCTCTTGGCGTTTCGCCAAAATCATATTTGGCTTTCTCAAAAGTTACTTAGTATCTTTTTGAGAAAGCCAAATATGATTTTGGCAAAACGTCAAGTTATTTTTCAAACGAATACAGACGAACGGATGTACAACGGAATAAATCATCAACCACATATATATATATATATATATATATATATATATATATATATATATTTCCTGAAGCTCACCTTTGTAGCATGCTATCAATAAATTATTTACAAATGTTGTGTAACAGTTTTTAATTCTGTATTATTCTTTTGGATTTGCAGTTTTAATTATTTCACATGTATATTTTAGATTTACATTGATAAGAGAACATTTAGTGGAATTCAATCAATTAGCAATGGCGAATGCAGACGGTTTAGAACATATGTTGAATAGAGTAATGCCAAAAGACAATATTGGATTAGCAGCTCTTCTGCAGACCACAGCGGAAGCATGGGACAATAGTAAGTATTTTACTATTCTTTGAAAAGAATTCCAAATATGCCATTTAATAACGTAATAATAAAATTTAAGAAAAAAATGTAAAATATTCATATTAAAACGAACTAAAAATTACGGAATAAATTGATGGATAGAAATTAATCGGTAATTTGAATGTATATTTCCTTTATTTACATAAATTAAAAATCGGATTTTTCTATATACTTCTTTCCGTTTTGATTATGTATGTGGGTGATTTCACTTCAGAGTAATGATTGAAAAACTTTCTAGCAGGATTAACTGAGACAAAAAAGTTTTTTCAACTAGATTTCTTGTCAAATACACGTATATATGTATTACAACAAACAAACAAAAAATCTATTAAAACAACTCTAAAAGTATAGTCCAAAATACGTACTTTGCAATTCACATACAAATTCAGGAAAACTACTTCTACGTTTGTAGCAGAAAGTAACTAGTTTCCCAGGCAATATTTCAAAATAAATTAACCTAAAACTTCAAATATCCAAATATTCAAGTTCTTTCAGAATGCAAGTTCTGTTTATTTCGAATAGTGGCTAAGCGGAGTACAGTGTACTTTGTATTTAGTACAGGGCCCGGGGCGTTAAATACATGAAAATGTCGGATTTCTATTACAGTGAATGAAATTAAAAAATTCAAAATGAAATGTTCTGCTAATGATACATTTAAAAAAGTTTACCTATTAAAAAATTGTGATGTTTTTTCCCAAATTTGAAAAAATATATAATAGCGATTAAATAAATTAGGTATTTTTATTAAATAAAATAATAATTAAATAAAAAAGACAATTATTAATAAAATATTTCTTTATTTAGACAATGTACATTTTCATGTATATCACATATCTTCTTCTACTTCATTCATTTGAACAAAAGGTGGTGTATTGGAACAACTATTTCCGCTGCACTGTAGACATGGTACACTACAGTATAAGCCACTCTTACGACAACCACAAGCAGTCGCACATCCTTTTTTGCAATTACAAAATAATATTTGCAATAAATGATGCGGAGCTGGCAATTGATTCATTGTTATTGGGATGAACATGTTATTGAAATGCTTCCATCCCCAATTATCAATACATACGTCATTTCCTAGCCATATCTGGATGAAGTACAAGTGAAATTTGTTTGTTCTCAATAAACGTTTTTAAAAACAATTTATTTTCAAATAAGCAAACTAATTATTACAATTAAGTCCAAACGGGACAAAAGCTACTAGCAAAATGATATTCTCTACTACATAAAAGCGACAATAGAAAAATAATGATTAAGCAAGTTGTCCGTGAAGCGGCATTAAATTATATACGAGTAAGGGATATAAATTATTTAACTCTTCCCTCCTTAGGAGAAAACAATACGGATGAAGGGTTGTTTTCGGAACTGTTCTCTGGAACTTCCTCGGGACCATTGTGGGTGTTTCTTCTTCTCCACCATATGTATATGCTGATAATGATGACTAAGCAAACTATACTGATTAAATAGTTTGGTAAGGTCCATATAACAGGGTGGTTTTCTATTGCTAAATTTTTCAGTGAATTGGCTTCTTGCTTTAGTTCTTTGATTTTGTCCAAATTGAGGGTATGCAGTGGTATTGGTTTTTCTTGGGTTTTGTCAAATAACTTGTTATTGGTTATTTCTGGAAGAATGAGTGGCTCTCCAGGGATAGTAGTTTTGACGTTGTTAATGTTATTCCATTAACATTGATGCTGCAGTTTCGGGGAATTGACACTAGGCTGTTTTTCTTGATTAGAACCATGGCTTTTGTTTCGCAAGATTGGTATAGTTTAATGGCTCCATTGGCTGGTATGATTAGGATAAACTGATTGGTGATATCGTCTATTATTGGCTGGTTCAGGGATGCTTTACTGGTATGGCAATTCGGTTGTTCTGCTTTGATCATTGGCAGAATGCAGATGTCTTCTTTCGTAGCTTCATTTTTCTTGCAAAAGAATGTTTGGTCTAGTATTGGGCAGATGCTGTCTTCGAACTGGTGCTGATTTGTGCTGAGTATTAGGTAGGGATATTCTGGGATAATTATTGAATTTTCTCTAGGTATGGGAATAAGGTGATATGTTTGAAAGTTTTCTTCATTTAGAATAGGTATATGAATTGCAAATATTATTTTATCATTAATAAATTTTACCTGAAGGGTAGCTAATTCATAATAATACAAAGGGTTGTTAAAAGATTGTATTTTATTTGCGGGATAAATTTCTTTGAGATAAGTTATTAACTTGGTGATGTCAGATAGAGAAATAACTGAATTATGAAGGACACCTAAATGGGCAAACATAATTGCATTTTCTAGATTATCCAAGAAATTAATTAAATTTTGGCAATTTAATATTATCTGGTCCAAGGTATTTGAAAGCGAGATATATGTAAAAATATTTCTGAGGTCTTTGCTAATGTTTCTTGACAGTTCAACAAATTTATTTTTGATTAGCATTTGATTATCGTATAATTTAGTTATCGTTTCATTATAATGGTCAATTAATTTTTGACTCAAAGAAGCTTGTAGTGTCAATTGATTTTCGATTGATTTTTGGTTATTTTGTAGCGATGTAATTTGAGACTGGATTTTTTCTTCGTCTTCTGAGACCATAGTGCCAAACAAAAATTTACTTGTTTTTCCTATTATATTTATTAAACCTCGTTTTTGCCTATTTCTTGGGCCTATGTTACTCATTTTATTTTGAACAACATTTAATAAATATTCAGCATGGTGTAGAAGGATATTAAGGGGTGAATGAAGATCGTTTGAATTTTTGCCGATAATAGTTTCGATATTTTTGTAGACGTATTTTATATTGATTAATTGAGAATTTAGAGATGGTGTTTCAATAAAATGATAAAAGGTATGTTTTGTTTCAGTTATTTTCGTTTGTCCTAAATTAAAAGGTAGGAGAGGGGAGTTAATTTCTTTTATTTGAATGTCTTGACCATTTATGGTCCTAAGGGTTATCAGGAGTATGAGAAGGACCCGGATCATATTTGGATTGTCCCTGTGAAATTTTTTGAATTTAGTTTTTCTTGATTTCTTAATTTTAATTTATGAATAATTTGATTGTTTGTAGTTTTAACTTTTATGCCAAGGTCTCTGAAGTATCTCGGATTAGATTTTTGGCGAATTGCTTGTCTATTTTCTACGTAAATTGTTTTATCTTGGTCGAAGTTTATAGAGTTTTCTTGTGATCTGTTTCTGTTGGTTATAGTAGTAGTTTTTGCTTTTAAGTTGCTATCGTGAATTGTTTTGTAAAGTTCTTGCAATCGTTCTTTTTCTGTCACTGACATAGTTGCTTAGTATTTTTTCGTCAGTAATGTCAACGGGATCAAGGGTGTTAGTGTTACCTAATATATCATATGGTTTGTGTTTTGTTATAGTGGGAAAAGTTTTAGATTTGCCTTGAATGAATATAATTTGATTATTATACGAGTTTACGTTATTATCTGTGATCGGGATATTTAGGATAGGCTTTTCGGCGCTAGAATGTGCTGATCCACCATCACTGGATTCTTCTAGCATTAGTTCGTTTAGTTCTCGTCTGTCTTCTTCTGTAAGGGTAGTATTTTGTATAATATTATCGAGTTGTTTATCTAAGTCTCCAACGTTTACTACCATTGATTCATTTTCCATTACATTAACAGTAATATAATGTGTGTTTCGGTCAAGTCTAAAGTTAATAGGAATTTTAATGTTTTCATTACAAAGTATATTTCTGTTCAGGTCAATTGTTAGATTCATTTTTCTAAGGTCGTTTAACCCTATGAGACCGTCAAAGTGATTGTGGAAATTATATAAGACGAACGTGATTTTATGAGGTGAATTAAATTCGCTTTCGCCGACAGCTGTTTTTATTCGAGTCGAATGACGATATATTGTTTCGGGAAAATATTTTTCTGCAGACGCAGGGTTTAGAATTGACCTCATGCTTCCGGTGTCTATTAACAATTTTAAAGCGGATTTTTAATTTCGATAAAAGGTAAATCCGTTGAACATGAGTCAGAAAATATCTCATTTATGTCTTTTGGTCTTCTAGGCCAACTAAAGGAAAATTTTCAATGTCATTGTAACTATAAAAATCAATATTTTGTTGTTCATAAAAGTTTTCAGCTGAATGATAGTTGTTAACTGCGTTGTGTGGGATATTTTCTACGATGTTTATGTAAGAAGATTGTTCTTGTAAGGGGAAACTTTCGCCTACATAATCTGAAGCATTTGTTTGATGCAGTTCTTCAAATGAAAAATTTGGTGGTCCGGTTGATTGAAAATAATTATTAGGATAATTATTTTGGGGTTTTAGAGGTAGATAAGATTTTACGGAGTTATGACTTATTCCAGAAATTGGTTCGGGTACATTTGTCGGAATTCGACCAGTGGGTTTAAAGACATTTTTTGGGCGTCCAAAGACTTGTTCGTTTGTTGGAAGCTTTCTATGAATAGGTCGTGGTTGAACATGAATGGGTTGACTTGGAAAAGGTTGTGGGTTTTGAAAGTTTATCGGTCTCTCAAATGAATTACTAAAGTTTGGTTTCATTGACTGATTGAAATTTGGTTGGAAATTCGGTAATGGTTGGGGGTGAAAGTATGAAGGTTTGTAAAAATTGTTTGATTGATAATTTGGTTTGTTATTACCTTGATTGAGTATTGTTTGTTTTTGTGTTTGAGGTATCTGTGCGGGTTGTCTGAATGTTGTTAAGGTGTAGTAAAAGTTGTTTTCCTCTAAAATATAATTAAGTGCTGTTTCAAGTGAGTCAGGTTTTTTCAATCTTATAACTGTTTGTAATGATCCAGTTAAGTTTCTAATAAGTGTTCTAAGGGCAAGTTCGTCATACTGTCTAAGATAAACGATTTTAGTATCTGTATTCATTTCCGTAGAGTTATTGAATCTTTGTACTAAATGACTTCGTAAGATTTGAAGACGTTTTCCGAAATCTAATGGTGTTTCTTTGTTGGGGCGAGCCATTAAGAGATCTTGCTCAAGACACTCCAAACTTCTTTTGTCACCAAAACAAGTTTGTAAGGCATCCTTGATTAAGGCCAATTATTAAGTTCAGCTCTGCTGCCAACTAAAAGATTAGCATGACCAACTAGTTTAGACTGGATTACTTTAATTAGATAGCTTATGAAAAATGGATCAGGATTTCCTTCGTAAGCATTCATAAGAAAATCGCAGTTTGAAATGAATTGGTTAAGGTTATAAGAGTTACCATCGAAAGGGTAATCATGTCAACATATAATTTTAGGAATATTAACGTCTATGGGTGAAGAATGAGATGAACCTTCTTGAGGCATGTTTGTAAGGGTAAGATTTCTATTGAAAATTTCAGCAAGAGAATCAATGTTCATGAAATATGGTTAATATAGATGACAAAATAGGTGCAAATATATGAAATATAAATATATATATATATATATATATATATATATATATATATATATATATATATATATATATATATATATATATATATAGGGAAACAATAAATTGTCATATTGAATACGATATGTTATATAAAATATAGCAAATAAAATATATCTTAAAACTAAATTAATTGAAAATATAGTTAGATACTTCGAAATAAGTATTAATTTTCAAAAACTTAAAATCAAAATCTTTATATTTTCTAATTGGACTCTAATATATTTTTAAAAATTCTTAAACAAATTTATTTGAATATAGATCGATATTAAATATCTCTTTAATCTTTATTTATTTTATTTCAAATTAAAAATTTCTTAACCTAATGTCTCCTATTCGGGGAAACCTATTCTAAACTTTCTCCTATTATGGTAGAGGATGAAAGTTTGGAAGGAGGTACTCAGCACTTACCTTCCTTGATTCTGTAGTTCTTTTTCGTCCAGGGTACGACAGACGCTAAAGAGTTGAAACTCAAGTACTGCAAAACTGGAAAATCGATCTCGATGCCGTGGCTTTTCCGTTCTTGTACTTCGACTATCCTACTGACTGCGCCAGTGAAATTTGTTTGTTCTCAATAACGTTTTTAAAACAATTTATTTTCAAATAAGCAAACTAATTATTACAATTAAGTCCGAACGGGACAAAAGCTACTAGCAGAATGATATTCTCTACTACATAAAAGCGACAATATAAAAATAATGATTAAGCAAGTTGTCCGTGAAGCGGCATTAAATTATATACGAGTAAGGGATATAAATTATTTAACTTACACTCTTTTTAGATGTTCAACTGCTGCATCAGTTGTAGGAGGTAATGATGATAAGGAACACTTGTATTTTTCGCCGTTGCTTTTATTAAAGAATTGTATCTCAATGTATTCACATCTTTAATTTTTGCGGGTGCTCCATATAATGGTGCCTCTTTGTATGAAGAACAGAAGCCTAAGAAATGATATATGTTTTTGGAGCCAAATTTCACACCACAGCAAAAATATGCAAAGGTGATAGCAATGATCTTGGTCGCACCGCTGATATAATGGCATGCGCGATAGATTTGCACTTTTTTTCATACGTAGAAATAGTTTCAACTCTATTTTTCTTATCTTTCAATATTATTTCTGACAGAACAAAGTTTAACGATTTAGAAATTGAGTCATCAATATTCTCGAGCATTTTGTCACTTGGTGTATAATGTTCATTATCGTACACTTGAGCTCTTATGTCCCTCCTAATAATTTCACTGGCTGATTTCAATATAAGTCGTTCCTCTTCTTCTTTACTCTTATGTTTTTGAGTGTACCAATGTTCTGTTGGTATATTATGGTTCCTTTTTTTTTAAACATATGATGGTGTTAATGGGAGAAGACGACGCTTTCCAAAATAAAACTCGTGGAAATAATTATAGTATTTTACTAGTACTAAAACACAAACTTCACAAAATGTCGAATCGGGAATATGTTACAAGTTTGGGATTCAAGTAATAACTCTTTTCTAACAGTTGAATACAGCGTATTTAAGCAATAAGATAACAAATAATAATGATTTCAAAAGTTTCCAAATTATTCGACTGTGTACAGAACTAAGAATTGTATAAATAAAAATATTGATTAGGTTACATTGAACAAAGAAATGAAATTCTATTTAACAAACATATTGATACAGCAAATTATAAGGGTCGTAGATAAGATGGATTACATAATCATTAGGTACTTAACTATTGACAACAACTATGAGTAATATCATAATGAATGGAAAATATGTTATACAGGATGATGTTTTAAATAAGAATTTAGATACATAATATGTGGTTTAAATTAATATAATAATATATATGAAGTTAATCCTGGTACATTACACCTCCCTCCTTAAGATTAAAGTTGAGGTGACGAAACTTTATTCAAAATAGTATAAAATATAACTAGTAAATATATGAAATATTATAAACAGAGAATAAAATACATATAAGAATAAATGAAATATAAACAAAAAGTATTATAACTTGTCTTTCAGTTGAGCAAGTCTTGTACTTCGTCTTAAGTGAGCATTTTTCAGAAGTACTCGCTTGTACACTATCATAAATTTCTATATTGTTATCTATATTTTTTGAAATCTTTCGTTTACAAAATATAAATGTTAAGCAATTCGTTATACCTTGACATTTTCAAGTAGGGTGATTGGGGTTCACTTTATTTACATAAAATCTTCTTAAGAATCTAAATATTTTATAAACTAAATACAATAAACATAATTTTACAAAGATAAGAGAATAAAAGTGAAATATGAATTATTTGAGATTGATTCGAGGATTGATTCTTTCGATAGTTCTTCAGCTTGATCATTCAAGTGTTTTAATTTTTCGCTTACAAGATTCAATGAATCAGAGTCTAGATTTTTAATAATAGGTGTAAGGTGAAGAGATTCGAGAGTATTATTTTTAGATTTTTTATAACAAGCGTCATCAAAATCGAGAATTGGAATTAGTGGTTCGAAATGACTTTCATATACAAAGGGTTCAGAGTTTAATTGCTGAACTCGTATAAAGTTTGCAATTTTTATTTAATTTTAAAATTCCAGTGTTATTTAAAATGAATGTACTAATCTTATTTTGTTCACAATTTAACGTTATGTCAGTCGGTTTAGTTAAGACATATATCCAAGAATTACGAGTTAGTAGTTTATGCCAGATTTCTGATTCACCATGCCATACTCTAGTATCGCAGGTTTTAGGGATATCAGAAATAATAGAAAGTAATTCAGTTTCGCAGATTGGACGGTGATTCGTAAAATATAAAGGTTCTGTATGCTCACAGATAATAGTAGAAGAATCTAAATTTTTGCAATTTTCTAAAGAATCAAGAGTTGTATATACGTTACGATTTTCTGATAAGACTAAAATTTTATTGTAGGTAATATAAACAGATGTCCATTTAATTTGGAATTAAATATAGGTAAGGATACTAAGTTATAAAGAGAATAAAGATTTTGATTAACAAGTGGAAATTTGATGATGAAAATAATTCTTTCTTCTGAGAAGTAATATTGTACTTTGACTAATTCAAGAAGTAAGGGACTGTTTTGTATTGTAAGAGGTAAGGGATAAGTAGCAGATGTTGGTAGATTTGGTAATGTTTTAATTAATTCAAAAATAAGTTGTTGTGGTGAAATAACAAATGGATGAACTGAATTTGATTTAGCGAATAGGATTGTGTTTATAAGGGTTGATAGTTCATTTTGTAATTCTGTAACGAGTAATGTTAATAAGGAGAAATGTTCTTCAATATTTTGTTTCATTTCTAAATTAAATAATTTATTATTTAAGTTCTTCGAATAATTAGTTAGTTTCTCAAAATTTTCGTTAAGAGTTTTTCTATTTTTATCTAAGTTAGTTATAGTATTATTAAAATTAGTTATGGTACTTTGAACTACTTGTATTTGTTGTGATAAAAGTTCAGTTACATGTTTTTCATTTATTTCTACATTATTCAACATTTTATTAAAATAATTTCCATCGCTTTCATCTAGCGTGCCAAAAAAGACCTTTGAAAATTGAGCCTACTATATTTAATAAAGCACGTTTCTGTCTAGTGTGTCCTATTAGGTTCTTTAAAGATTGTTCTCGTTTGAAAAGTTCTGGAATACTTTGCTTAAGTAAATTTAATGGGGTTTTACATAAAAATAAATCTTTAAATAATGGTTCTTCTTGACAATTTGCAAGGTTTTTGTGTATGCTGAATCTATGAAATTGATCTTATCAGTAATAGGGCTTAAGTTTAAATAACTTACGAGATTTCAATGTCTTTCAACTAATTTTATATCTTTTAATTTGTTCGTAATAAATTCCAGCAGGTTGTTGTATGGGTTTATTGACAATTTGTCCGTTACCGTGATATATATACCAGAAGGTTATATATCTGAAACAAAAGCTCGTTTTAATTTATTGATAGTATTTTTAAGTCTTTTTATTCTTAATTTTGATTGTGCAGTTTACAGGGGAATTAATTTCATAATAAATTTCATAAGGTCCTTCATAATGAGGTGTTCATTTCTTCGATTTTCCGGGTTTAGATCGTTCATTTAACAAATAAACAAATTCGCCTACTTGAAAGTCTACATTATTTACTTTTCTGTCATAATATTTTTTATTAGTTTCTTTACTTTTGATAGCATGATCTCTAGCGATTTGTTGTGATTTTGCATTCTTAATTTGAGTTCGTCTAAATAGTCATTGTAAGTATATTTAAATTCTGGAGTTTTAGTTATTGAAGTTGGAATATTAGGTTTCGTTCCGAAGAGTAATTCATGTGGTTAGAATTTCGTTGAAGTATGTGATGTTGTATTATAGGAAAACATTGCGCAATCGAGCCAATGATCCCAGTCAGTTTGATATTTGTTAATGTAATGTTAAGGTAATCGGCTAATGTAGCATGACTACGTTCTAAAGCTCCATCACTTTGAGGGTGATATGTAGTACAATTTATTTGTTTAATTTTAAAGTATTTGGCTACTTCACTAAGTAATTTGGAAGTGAAATCTTTACCTTGATCTGTAACGATACTTTCAGGAATACCAAATTTACAAATAAAGTTTGAATGAAAGTTTTGGCTATAGTAAGAGCTTCATGATTTGGAAAAGCATAAGCTTGGGAAATTTAGTGAGATCGTCTTGAAGAGTTAAAATGAATCTGTTACCATTTTCCGTTAAAGTTAGTGGTCCTACTATGTCGAGAAATACTTTTGTAAGGGGACTGAACTTGTAGTAGTAATTTCCGTGGATTTAACTGTTTATGTCTAACAAGTTTATTTTTCTGACATGAGTCACAAGATTTAATGAATTTTTTAATATCATTTTTCATTTGAGGCCATTTAAAAGTTTCTTTAATCCTGTTGTAAGTTCTGTGGAAACCGGAATGTCCAGAAATTGGATTAGAATGATTTTCTAGTAGAATTTGATTAATTTGATCTGAAGTTGGGGTAATCAAAGTATTATGGTGTAAGGTAATTTGGATTTTAGTATCTTGAAATAATATCTATACATTATTCTGACTTTGTTCCATTTTAAATGATCGAAAAGATTATTAAAGGTAGAAATGCTGATATGAGAAGTTTTAGACTTAATAAGAGTTGATTTTAAATTAATTAGAATTTTATAGAGTTCTTCGTATTGAATTGAGTCGAAGTGATGATTTTTGTAAATGACATAATGTATGTTTTTATTGTATTCAGTGACAGTTTTTATATCGCCTATTTCGATATTTTCAATTTTTAGATTTTCATAATGTGGAAATTTATTCAGAATTTGTTTTTGTGTTTCATTAGTTACTTCCAAGTCTTTTGGTAAGAAAATAACAATAACATGGTTACTGTTTGTAATAGGTTCGTTAATTTCTGTCAAATTATTGTTTATTATTAAATTGGATTTAATTATATTTAAGAATTCGCGATAATCAGGAGGATCTTTTGAAGAAATATGATTCACGAGTGTTGTATTAGATGCTTGTGATAAAAGAATTCGTGAATTTTCGACGTTGTCTGGGATAGATACTCTACTAAGTGCGTCTGCAACATAGTTTGATTTACCGGGTTTGTAAATTATGTCGTAATCGTACTCTTCTAGTAAAAGTCTCCATCGAACAAGTCTTGATCCAGGATCTTTTACGTTGAAAAGCCAGGTTAGAGGTTTATGATCACTCAGAATTACAAACTTACGACCATATAGTATGTGTCGAAAATGACGTACGCTGCAAACAATAGCTAGTAATTCACGTTCTGTAGTGGAATAATTACTTTCAGCTTTGTTAAGAGTGCGACTAGCATAAGCAATAGGTAAGTCATTTGGGGGTTTTCCTTGGGAAAGAACAGAGCCTATCGAAAAGTTACTTGCATCAGTTGTCAGATAAAAAGTTTGAGAGAAATCAGGATATTGTAAAATAGGATCAGAACAAAGAAGTTCTTTAAGTTGTTCGAAAGATTGTTGTCGTAAACTTGTCCAGTTGAAAGGTTCATTTTTTCTAAATAGTTTAGTTAAAGGTTGGGATAGAGAACTAAAGTTTTTGATAAAACGTCGATAGTAACCAGCTAGACCTAAGAATGCTTTGATATCTTTAGGACAAGAAGGAACAGGGTAATTGGTAATAGCTTTGATTTTGTCTGGATTTGGTTTGACACCTGATTCAGTGATGAGGTGACCTAAATACATTACTTCCTTTCTTAAGAATTCGCATTTATTAGGTTGAATTTTTAAATTACAATCGGATAAACGTTAAATATTTCTCTAAGACGTTTGTTGTGATTTTCTAAATTGTCAGCAAAGATTACAATGTCATCTAAGTAAACGAAACAACGAATATTCTGAATTCCGCTAAGAACATTATTCATTAGTCTTTGAAATGTTGCGGGGGCATTGCGCAGACCAAATGGCATTCGCTTGAATTGAAAGTGTCCTGTCGGAGTTGAAAATGCAGTTTTCGGAGCATCTTTAGGTGACATTTGTATTTGATGAAAACCAGAAGTTAAATCGATAGTCGAGAAAAATATTTTGAATGACCTAATTGATCTAGAATTTCAGATATATTGGGGAAAGGAAATGAATCGCCAATTGTGATATCATTCAATTTTCTATAATCTATGACTAATCTCCATTTCTTTTTTCCAGAAGCGTCCATTTTCTTTGGAACTACCCATACTGGTGAATTCCAAGGGGAATTTGAAGGTTCGATTATATCGTCTTTGAGCATTTTTGAAATTTGATTGTTAACTTCTTCTTTGTGGATTTCGGGATACCTATAAGATTTTGTATTAATAGGAAAAGATTCTTTTGTATGAATTTCGTGCATTACGAGGTCGGTATATGTGAGGTTATCGCCTTCAAGGAAGAATATTTGATTAAACTCATGACAAATATTTATTAGAGAGGAGTTTTCTTCATGATTTAAGTGATCGGTTCTCAGTAATGTCGAGATTTGATTGAGACGATTTGAATTAGAATTAGAATTTGATTGACCATCTTTTGAAATCGTGTTAACAGATAAGGATTTGTTATTTGACAAAGGTAAGGTTCGAGTTCAATATCTAATTGCGAAATTGTGACAAATTTTTCAGAAGAATTTAGAATTGTTGTCAAAGCATATTCATATTAATGACTTTTACGATGCTTGGACATAAAAGAACGTCATCTAAAATATTCACGTCGGGACAAATACCTTTTTTAATTTCAGGATTTAGAATTTTAATTTTTACTACAGTTTCAGATCTTGGATTTAGAATAGTTTCAATATTGTTTTGAGATGACTCAGGATTTAGAATCGAATTAGAAGAGTCATTTGTAGGATTTATGTATGATTTTGAATTGGATTTGTTTCATTGATATTTAAAGGTGATTCGATATGATACAGTGGAATTAGAAGATTTTGAATTTGTATTAAGTTATCTGAATAGTTGAGATTTGCTTGAAATTGTTTGATGAAGTCGTTACCATAAGACCATCGAATTGAATTGGGAAGTTGTCCGGACAACGTGAAAACGATGATTGATAACTTGATTTTGAATTGAGATATTCAGATAGACATAGCAAATTGTTTTCGTAGGATTTGAAGTATTATCAATACCTTTAAGTGTAATTTGATAATTTTCGTGACACAGAGTTTCATCCTTTATTTAGATAATTTAATTAGTGAAATATCTAAGAGAAAAGAGTTAGGAGTATCGAAAAGTTCGAATACATTTAATTTAGATAGTTGGTTACTGCAGAATTTATTGTAGATATTCCGCTCTGACCATTCGGGCAATTCTCGATTGAGCCGGAACCGAGAACCCTGTTGGTTTAAAGATTGGGTTGTAATGTAGAAGAGTTACTTTGAGAATTTTGATTTGGATCTTTTCTTGGAGAGTTATTGTCGACTTTTTGATTTTTGCGATGATTGTTGTATTCCCTTTTACGACATTCGTTAATTAAGTGACCTTTATTTTTGCAGTATTGCAGAATTTTGTATTATACGAATTAGGAAAAGAATTTGGAAAACGATTATGATTTGAATTATTGGGATTATGGGATTATTTTGATTTTGAAGATGTCTTACATTGTTTGGATTTTTGTCTTTGAACCTACAGTGAAATGAGCTATGACCTGGTTTATTGCAGAAAAACAATGCCTAGTGAAAGAATTATTAATATTTTTTTTTGTGGATATTTGTAGATTTCAGACTTAGATTTTCTTTCTTTCTCTTCACTTGCTGCAATGGCTCTGGCACTTTCTAGAGAGTCTGGTTCGTTGGATTTTACTAA